>CM042842.1:69322742-69560242 GCA_023653725.1 Bungarus multicinctus
AAAAAGTCCAAAATTTAGGAAAGTCAAAGTGGCACATCATTTATTGGTATAAACTATTATATGATCAGTGGGGCCACTTATTTATTTGGATTTTGCTATTGATCCAATTGTTGAACAACATTTTGATCTGGTTGTACCCAAATGAAAAGCACAACAGTCTAAACCATAGGACTGATGGTGGTATCCTGAACAACCACTTCTGAGCATTAAACTAAATGATCTCGACCTCCCTTTTTTTTTTAAATCCTAAAAGTTGTAATTGTCAGTGAGCTTGGGTGTATTCCTGAATATTCTTTTCCCAGCTGATGTGCGTTAATGGAAAGAACTAAAAAGATCCACCTGATCTGGATAGATATCATGATAATGCATGGCCCAGAATAATTCCAGAGGTTTTTTTTTTTTTTAACAAAACAGAGTAACTGCAATTTCTCATGAGGTAGTGAACTTGAAAGTAGATGCCTGACTATGGCATTAGCTAAGCGAATATCAATCTCCATGGGGGGCATGTGACAAAAAGAAAATGCACAATGTCATCATGACTCAAACACTATGACTTAATATATATTTATGTCAGACATCAGGGCACCAGTACATAAAGCTGGGTTTTTTCTTGTCACTGCATATGTAATGTCATTTTCCCATGATTGTGGCTATTGCAGATACCAGTGCCAGACTAGGCTAAACAGGAATTTGCAATCTTGTTAAATTCCTTAATTTTGGTGCTCTGGATAGCTATTTGCATGCACTAGATCACTGAGCTGTGAAACTGAAAATGCTGTGTAACTATTTTTTTGCCTAGTATCTCTTCTAAATAATGAAATGTTCAATCATTTTTATGAATAAGCAATATTTATTAAGCATATCAGTTCCAGTACGTGGCTATTATATCTCCTCTGTACTGCCTGGTAGCTTTGAATTGCAACTCTTGTACTGACTATATGAATCACTGTAATCCTGGGTTGGTTTTTAAAAAAATCTACCCTTCATAGAATCAATTTCAACTTTTGAAATTTCAATTGAACTTTTGTTTGAAATGTAGTGATACAAAGACAATCTTGTACTTTTATAGACGTCAAACATTTTCTCTGCAAAAAAAGGATGATCTAATGTTGCAAAATTACTTCTGATGTATATGATGACATGATACATATATAGTATCTCATGTTTATGATGGCTGTTCAACAATTAAAAATATATGTTCACTGATGTAAGTCATTCAAGATGACTCTCTAATAATAGGAAGTCATCCCTTGATGACAAATACCAATATGCCTAAACTGGTCCTTCATGTTAAGGATAAGTGAGTGAGAAGTTAAAAGAGTATAATAGAATCTGCACCTTGGAAAGTTTATTCAGTTTGCTGCTTGTTTATAATGGGTATTGAGAAGGAAGGATGTCCTATTTCTTTCTGCTAGATTTTGAGAAAGAAGCTTTAGAGTCAAATACACACTTCTGAAGAAAGACATAGAGGGAAAAGAAAATATTTAAAGCTGCTCTACTCAGTTACTACAAAACCATGCACTGTGTGCATGAATAAAATTATAAAATGAAGAAAAAGGCTTTGTATGTAATAACTGTAACTAACCTCAAACTGTATATAGATTTGAATAATTTTACCATTTTGATACTTTTTTAAAAAATAAAAAGTAAAACCTTGTACAAATCTTATGTATAATGCTGGAATTTTTCTCCAAACCATTGTAAATTACTCTGTTTTCCTGATTTCCAATATGACAGATTTGTAACGACATTGAGCTGATAATCAAATTTTCCTTAAAATAAAAATAATATTTTCAATACAAAACTGGGAACATTAAAAATTTGTTATCACTGTAATCATTTTGAGCTTTGTCTTATCATCATGAAATTCCATTCAGATGCAGTGTTCTTGCGTGGTGCCTTTTCTGTTTGTTTTTATTCTGAACAGATGGTCTAGGGCAGTGCTTTTCGACTTTAGTAACTTTAAGATATGTGGACTTCAAAACCTAGAATTCCCCAGCCAGTATGCTACTAGGGGAATTCTGGGAGCTGAAGTCCACATAGCTTAAACTTGCTAAGATTAAGAAACACTGGGTTAGGGGTATGGAGAAGGGGAGGGCTCTGCTGTTTCTAATGTTTCTGATACTTACATCCATAGAGGGTACTGAAAAACCAAATGAATACATTTGTAAGACTGTGTACTGTTTCTATAGAGAGATTAAATTTTTTATTGACTATTTGCAGTGTGTGTTGTTATTTTTAATGATGGAACTGAAAAAAAACCTATGTTGGCTTCAAATATAACATTGCAAGCCTGCACATAGCTTTATTAGCAAGTCATTTGGAGGTTCTCTAGGGCAGGGGTAGGGAACCTTGGCTCTTTTATCACTTATGGACTTCAACTCCCAGAATCCCTGAGTGAGCCATAAAAGGTTCCCCATCCCTGGCCTACTGGTTTTTCAGTTGTGGGGGAAATCAATTTTTGACTGGAATGGGACTGTTTAATATACAAATGTAGGACATATTCTTTATATATTCTTTATATGTCCTACATTTGTATATCAAACAATCCCATTCCAGTCAAAAATTGATTTCCCCCACAACTGAAAAACCAGTAGGCCAGGGATGGGGAACCTTTTATGGCTCACTCAGGGATTCTGGGAGTTGAAGTCCATAAGTGATAAAAGAGCCAAGGTTCCCTACCCCTGCTCTAGGGGAAAAGCATCCAATTTTCCAATGTTCCTGAAACTTATTTTTTCCAAAAAGTTTTTTATTTTTATTTTTACACATCTCTTCACGTGAACAACATGATTCCAGATTATAACACTTGTACATAGTCATACTTTCATTTCCATCAATCTTATATAAAATCATATCATTATCCATTTCACTCATCTTTAAATAAGTTTCCATTTCATATTTCAATTCATTAATTCAATATCAATATTCCATCCACACATAAATTTTCAATTATTTATCCCCTATTATTTCCATTTTCAGCCTACCACCTATTTTATTTTACATTACACATCATTATTATCCTTAATTTTCTCTAAGCCGATATATAATAAACAATCTAAAAAGAGTAAAAGTAAAATAAAGCCAATATATTTAGGATCCACATGGTATATCCCCTCAATCTATCTAATAATTTTGCATTCCCCTACTTTAATAATAATAAAATATTCTTATTATACATTTTTAGTATCCATTAAATAATCAATTGTATATTTAAAAATGTATATATTTTAAAGCATTTCCCTCCAAAAAATCGCTAAAATAACTTCTTAATGTCTCATTTTATCTTCATTTTTCTTATAATCATTAATAATCATGTTTTTTTTCCTTTTCCCACTGAGCCAAAATTTATATATTTTAATACATTTCCATTCCCTTGTTTTTAATCCTCCAAAGGGTTCATAACAGCATAATTCATATATATACATACATACATACATAGTTACACAATCCTAAAATAATTCCCAGCAAGTTTTAAGCTAAATACCAATATACATTCCCATGTGGTATCCCCCTTATACAATCCCTAACCCTTATCTCTCAAAATCTCAGCTTTATCATTTCTTTTAATTTTAGCCAGCTTTCCCTTTTCTAAGTTTCCCCGGTCTTTCTTCTTTTTTCCTTCTAATATTTTTATTTCCTTCTGCCTATCAGCCATGTTTTCCCCCACCCTTTTCAGTTCTCTTTTTTGGGGTTTCTTCTTATATAGTTCCTTCTTCTTCTTAGTCTTGGGAGCCTTATCTCTTTTATTTGTTGTCTCTTGTCAATGTCTCTATTTTAAGTCTTTTTATGTCCTTTGGCAATGGTCCTTGTTGTCTATATTCATCTAGTCTATTGTTTTCCTCCTCTAACTCATCGTCTCTGGGCTTTCTTTGTTCTTCTGCGAGCTGCAATGCCATTACTTTACTAATCATTATATCTAGCAGTCTCATTCTTTCTTTTAACATACCTCTCACAGTTTGCACCTCCGGCTTAAATTCTTTGCTTGTTTCTTCCATTTCTTTATCAGATTATTCTTTGTTTTATTAACGATCAAATTTTTCTGTTATAGTTCTTGCCAAAAGTCTCCATTTATCTCATTTTCTCTTCTATTTTCTTGTCACAGTCGACCTCCAAGAGTCCCAAAATATTGCATTCCTTTATATTTTACTGTAGTCCCCACTTTTTCTTTTATAAAGCTTCCGGGGTTCTTGTTGTATTAATAATCTTTTATTCCATTTCTTCTCTCTTTCAAATATTTATACGACTAGTAATTTTCCATAAAAACATAGAGGAAAATCTTTAGCCATTAGATAGTGCTCTACATGTCTTTCTTTTCAAAGTTCTTTTATTTTTAATTCTCTTTTCCATAGTATTAACGTTAAATTTAATCCATTCCAAATAAGTCCAGCATTTTATCCAATGCCTAATTAATGTCCAATTCTGTTTATTATTTCAAATTTAATCTCTGATTTCATCTAATTCTTTTATTTTTAGTTTTTTCTTTACCTTATATTTTCCTCTTATTCCCCATTTGCCGCTGCCATACTTTCAAACGAGAGCTCTTTTTGGGGTTATCCAAAAAAGTATTCAAACTCTTTTATCCAGTTACACACCACTCAACACTTCCACTCTCCAGCACAAACTTAAGTCCCAGCAGCTTCCCGTCTTCAGGGCAGCCATTAAACTGCCGCTTCTCCCTGTCTTCTAGGGGACTAAATACCAAGCCAGGGAGGGGAGATGCGGCTCCCCTCAATCCAGCTGGCAGTCTTCCCCCACCCCTCCAATGTGGATCAGATAGTTCCGGTCCCTCAGGGACCCCTCCAACAGGGCAAGCACTGATCAAAGTCACACACGAACCCAGTCTCTAGTCCGTCTTCGACGGAAACACCACCAGAAGTCCCAATGTTCCTGAAACTAAGAGGGTGAATATTTGTTCAGAGACTTCTTCCTCTGACAGATTCAATAGCAATAGCACTTAGACTTATATACCACTTTACAGTGCTTTATGGCCCTCTCTAAGTGGTTTACAGAGTCAGCATATTGCCCCCAACAATCTGGGTCCTCATTTACCCACCTTGGAAGGATGGAAGGCTGAGTCAACCTTGAGCCTGGTGGGATTTGAACTGCCAAATTGCAGTCAGCTGGCAGTCAGCAAAAGTAGCCTGCAGTACTGCACTCTAACCACTGAGCCACCGAGGGTCATGACTACCTTAAAGTCTTAATCTCATAAAAAATTGTGCGGTTGCATTTTATTAGTGTGTTGAAGCAGTTTAGTAAGCCTGGATTTCTCTCAACTAAATTACTTTCTGATTAATCTTTACATCCTGAATTTCCATGTAACTGTTACACCTGTGGTTAATCAGAAAATAGTAAAGAAGGCTATTGGTCTGGGCCTCAGGATCAACATTGCCCTTACAGTAGAACCTAATTGTGTTTTATTTTCATGCCATTTTATATTTTTTATATAGGACCTCAAAAGTTGGAGATTGGATCTTTCTGAATTTTCGGAGAGGACTTGGCTCCCTCCACACTTAAAACAGGAATTTAAGTTTAAAAACATTAAACAGCTACGAACCAAAATGCAAGTTTCTTACACCAAATATGTTTCTAAAAATGGCTTTGAGCCTAGATGATTATAGAAAATATAAAAAACAATGGTTGCAAACCAATACTTTGGTTGAAAGAGTTTCTGGCACTTCTGGAGAAAAGAAAATACAAACTAGAGTTTATTAGAGATCATCCTGATCAGATTGCCTTTTGGGAAGCTTGTGACTGACCACACCAAGTAAAGCAATATTTGCAAATGGCTAAGACTAGTAAAATTCAATAAAAATGCCCACAATACAGTCTCAAAAGATTTCTAAGAATCTCCTAACCCTAGAAAATGGATTATATTAATGTCTTTTTTCCCAAACTGGATTTTGCAATTAGGAGGAGTTTTAAAATCTGCCAAATGCCATTTAACTGATAACATCCTTATTAAGGCTATAAGAATATTTAAGAGTTCCACTTTGCTAAAACTAATTTCCAAACACCCTTCTGATATTATGCTTCCTTTTCCATTAGCGTTGCTATCACACAGTTGATAAATGAAGCCAAACCTTCAAATTCTTGCCATGTTACCAAATCATCCTTTCCTGTACATATTTCATTGTAATGCATTCTATGTTTTGGCTATGAGACTTCTTAATATAGTTTACTAAACACTAAAAAAGACCTCTAACTACATTGAACAGTTTTTATACTAATTAATAATGAACCAGAATCTAAATCATAAATGTGATGTAAAAGCTACCAACAGCAGTACAGGTTATAATGGCTTCGGTGGCTCTGATGACGACGGTGACCAGCTGGCCACGGGGACGACGTTATTTGGTGCTGTCCCCTCGGTGTCGATGGCGGAGGAGAGGATGGTGGCTGGGTGGGACATGGACACTTCCTGAACGTTTTCGGACCAGGCCTCAGTCCCGACCAGTGGGGCCCCTGCGTTGCCGGCGTCGGTCAGGGGAGGCCTAGCTGAGGGCGCCATTAAGATATTCCTCTGAAGACCTGTGGGCCTTGAGAAATGTCCCCCTTTCTCTTAAGTGGCCCTTTAGACTTTCAAAGACATTTCTCGACGGATCCTGGGATCCGGAGAGATGGTGCGGCCGCAAGAAACACTTGGGGGAGGATTCATGTCTACGTAAATTTTTATCTAGATTTTTATTGGGGTTAGGGATGGCCGGGCGGGGGTTGGGGGACAACTCGCCTGGGGCTGGGGCCAGGCCGTGGGTCGAGCGTTGCCGGGAGGTGCTGGGGTCGGGTGGGGTCATATTGAGGATGGGGGATTGTTCCGGGGAGGGCGAAATACAGTCTATTGGCACGGTGAGTGGGAGAGGCAGATTTGGCGGTTATAGGGGCCATATCCTGTATTGGGAGCACGCCCCCGCTGTTTGTGTGTGGTGGCGTGCTCCGACCCCCTTGTCCCGTTCCCCAGGTGGTCTGAGTCATCGGGCCCTGGGCCTTCGGCTGATGTTGTGTAACGCCAGGTCCGTCATTAACAAGGCCCCCCTCATTTATCATTTGATCTGTGAGGGGGGAGCGGACCTGGCAGGTATTACCGAAACCTAGTTGGGCCAAGAGGGAGGAGTTCCTCTGGTGGAAATGTGCCCACCCGGGTTTCGGGTCTTTCATCGACTGAGGGCTCAGGGGAGGGGTGGGGGGGTTGCGGTGGTTATTAAGGAAGATCTGTGTCCTAGGGAATCCACTGTTTCTCAGACGACCGGATGTGAGTCCCTTTTCGTGAAGTTTGGTCCCAGGGTTCAGGTGGGCCTGTTGATCGCATACCTGGCTCCTTGCTATGTGACATCGGCCCCTGCCTGAGCTCCTTGAGGTCATAGCCGGCTTGGCGGTTGAGACCCCCAGGCTTATGGTCATGGGGGATTTCAACCTGCCTTCTGCCGGTGGGGCCTCGGGGATTGCTCAGGAGTTCATGGCTTCCATGACAGCCATGGGCCTGATCCAATTAATTCGGGATCCTACTCACTTGGGGGGTCACATCCTGGATTTGGTTTTTATCTCTGATCAGTGGCAGAATGATCTTGGTATAGGGGATGTGGTTGTGGAACCCCTGTCATGGACTGATCATTCGCTCCTTAGACTCGACTTCCATTCCGCACTCCCCTGCCGCAGGGAGGCGGGGCCGATAAAATAGTACCGCCCCAGGCGCCTGATGGACCCAGATAGGTTCCTGATGGAGCTTGGGCCATTTCCCGAGACTCACACACACGACTCGGTCGAGGGCTTAATGGCTACCTGGGATAGGGTGGCCGTTGGGGCCCTTGACCGGGTCGTGCCCTTGTGGCCTCTGACCCGGTGCCGATCCCAAGTGGCTCCTTGGTTTTCCGAGGAGCTGAGAGAGATGAAGCGCTGGAAAAGACGCCTAGAGAGTAGTTGGAGGGCCAGCCACTCTGGATCTGACCGAACACTATTACGATCCTATATTAAGGCGTATTTAGTGGCGATAAGGATGGCGAGGCGGTCCTACCTCTCTGCCCTTATTGCGTCTGTGGAAAATCGCCCGGCCACCCTGTTTAGGGTGACCCGCTCCCTTTTGGAGGTGGGGGCGCGGGAGGATCCCTTGCAGGGACAGGCTGAGGATTTTTCTAGGTTTCTGCAAGACAAAATCACTCAGATCTGGGATGAGTTGGACTCTGACTGGGCATCTCCGGGCGGGGGGGCAGAGGTGGATTTCGGGGAGGTCATTTGGGATGAGTTCGATCCTGTTACTCTGGAGGACGTGGACAGGATACTGGGGGGGCTTAATGCCACCACTTGTTTATTGGACCCGTGCCCCTCCTGACTGGTCCTGGCCACTCGGGAGGTGACACGAGGCTGGTTCCAAGGGATTATTAATGCTTCCTTGAGAGAGGGGTTTTTACCCGCCGCCTTGAAAGAGGCGGTGGTGCGGCCCCTCCTCAAGAAACCGTCCCTGGATCCAGCATTATTGTCAAATTATCGTCCGGTCTCCAACCTTCGCTTTGTCGCGAAGGTTGTTGAGAGTGTGGTGGCATGTCAGCTCCCTCAGTACCTGGATGAAGCGGTATATCTAGACCCCCTCCAATCAGGTTTCAGGCCCGGGCACAGCACAGAGACGGCGTTGGTTGCATTGGTGGATGATCTCTGGAGGGCCCAGGACAGGGGTTGTTCCTCTGTCCTGGTCCTGTTAGATCTCTCAGCGGCTTTTGATACTGTTGACCACAGTATCCTATTGCGGCGATTGGGGGGGTTGGGAGTGGGAGGCACCGTTTTACAGTGGTTCTCCTCCTTCGTCTCTGACCGCTTGCACTTTGTGTTGACAGGGGGGTAGAGGTCGACCCCGAGGCCCCTATTATGTGGGGTGCCTCAGGGGTCTGTGCTCTCACCCCTGCTGTTCAACATTTATGTGAAGCCGCTGGGTGAGATCATCCGTGGTTTCGGGGTGGAGTTCCATCAGTACGCTGATGACACTCAGCTGTACATCTCTACCCCGGGCCACCCCAACGAAGCCCTCGAAGTGATGACCCGGTGCCTGGAGGCCATGCGGAGTTAGATGGGTCTTAACAGGCTTCGTCTCAACCTGACCAAAACCGAGTGGCTGTGGTTTCCTGCGCCCAGATACAGCCAGCTTATTCCGTCGCTGGCCGTGGGGGGAGAAATTTTGACCCCCATGGAAAGGGCTCGCAATCTAGGTGTCCTACTGGACGTACGGCTGTCTTTAGAAGATCACATTACGGCTGTCGCCAGGGGGGCTTTTTGTCAGATTCGTCTGATTTACCAGTTGCGTCCCTTTCTGGATCTGGACGCACTTCGCACAGTCACTTCCGTCCTCGTCATCTCCCGCTTGGACTATATTGCAGTGCTCTCTACATGGGGCTCCCCCTGAAGAGTGTCCGGAGGCTGCAGCTGGTCCAGAATGCGGCCGCGCGGGTGATCTTGGGAGCCCCTCGGAGCTCCCATGTAACACCGTTTCTGTTCGTGCTGCATTGGCTTCCTGTGGCCTTCCGGATCCGATTCAAGGTGGTATTGATCATTTTTAAAGCGCTCCATGGCTTGGGACCTGGGTACTTACGGGACCGCCTGCTGCCATCAACAGCCTCCTGCCGCCCAGTACGCTCCCACAGGGTTGGCCTCTTCGGGGTTCTGCCGCCTGGTCGTTGCCAGTTGGCGGCCCTGAGGGTGCGGGCCTTCTCTGTGGGGGCTTCTTCCCTGTGGAACGATTTGCCCCCGGAGATACGGGCCATTACCGACATTCAGACCTTCCGGCGCGCAGTAAAGACCCTGTTTTTTCAACAGGCTGGCCTGGCCCAGTAACGATTTTTGGGGTTTTTAATAACTAGGTTTCTTAAATTTTTTAAATTTTAAATTTGTATTAGTTTTATATTTTAAATTGTATTTCGGCCTCTGATGAAATTGTTTTAATTTGTTTTTAATTGTATATATTGTTTGTTTTTAGTTGGCTGTGCACACCGCCCCGAGTCCCTTTTTTGGGAGAGGGGGCGGTATAGAAATTTAATAAATAATAATAGTAATAACCATAAGGTAGCCTAGAATTTCCATTAAGTTATGAAGTTAAGTCCAGGTACCCATGTGACAACCCAACAAATTTTATTACTTTTTTGGGTGGTTATTAAGCAAATGCCACGGTCATTAAATCTATATATTCCAAAAAGGCTGGGAACCAGAAAAAAAGGTCATGTGATTACAGAGTGTTGCAACCAACTCTGGAATTAGATCATAAGTAACTTTTTGATGGTCTCATAATTTCAAACAGTCCCTAAACAATTGGCCGTTAAGTGAGAACTTCCTGCAGAGAAGTAATCATTCAATAAAACGAGCTACGATCATCTGTTGACTGAGGACCCAGATTGTTTGGGTCAATATGCTGACCCTAAATCGCTTAGGGCTGTAAAGCACCGTGAAGCAGTATATAAGTCTAAGTGGTATTGTTATCTGTTGCAACAGAAGTAACAGAAAATATGACTTTTTTTTCTTAGTGCACAATATGCTTTTTTCAGATCAACAGAGTATTGATCCATTGGTTGTGACATGAATAGATGGTTTGTTGCCCAAGCCTGACATGATGGGCTGAGAGAAAATCACCCAGCTGGCTTTTATGTCTAGAGTTGGATTACAACACAAGTATCCTTGTTTACAACCTGGTTGTTTCATGTGGAGTACAAGCCATTTTCTTAGTGAGAATACAACAGAAACAGGAAGATGCATCACAGGAACAATAAAGATGAATCAGAGTAACAATGTAATACAGGAAACAAATACAATAGAGATGAATGATACAGCTGCATATAAGTTAAGCAATACCTGTAACATCTTCTCTTTTCTGTTGAGGTAATTCCCCATTAGGAGAATGAGTGCATACAAGGAGACGTACTGAGAGTAATGTTGAATAACACACACACAGCAGATAGCTACACTGTCAAGTAAAATGTAGGTTTTACTTCCAGTAACACGGTTAAGCAAAGTCCAAACAAACAGTCCAAGTCATACAAGGTTTTCAGTCCAGGGATAATCCAATAACAAAGTCCAGTATCAAAAATAGTTCAAGTAATAGACTCACATCAATCCAAGAATAACGACGATCAGTAACAGTCACTAGGGAAATGCAGGAACATGAACATCGACCGTCTAGCAAAACTATCTCTCTGGCTCTCAGTTCTCTGTGAAATCAGGTTTCTGGCTCCATCTTACGGCCGTTTGGGATACCACACCCAATTATAAGTTTAGCATTCCCTTAAAGATACAGTATTAAAATGTCTATCCTGATTTATATATTTCCAACCCAACTGTTAGGTGACTTACATTCCTAACATTTTCATTTTAACCAAACAACATTGTGAAATTTTGGATGAGAACCAGTATCAACATTTCCTATAAGTTAAGTCTGTTGAATGGTGGTGAACATCTGCCACTATGGGTGAAAATTGACTCTCTGTGTACTAAGAGTTTCTCCAACCTCACTGAGGTTGTTAGGCTCTTCTTACCACTTACTGGGACGTTCTGTGTTTGACTGCTGTCAGTTATATTGGATCGCTCAGGATTGTCATTAACATCGGTCTGTGGCATGAACACTCTGCATTCCCTATTGTCAGTGGGTGTTGATCAGTAATACCAGGTGAGTCTGGCCTGTCCACTGGATATGGAGACTGAGGCTGCTCAGCTACACATAAATCCACATGACTGTGATGATAGAGAATTCCCTCAATGTCCATTAGATAGGAGTGTGGTGCCATCTGTTGTAAACATATACCCATTTTCCAGTGACCTATTTGATCTCCAGGCAGCAGTTTCATACAGATTTGTTCCCCAATATTCAATTCTGGCAAATCTCTGGCTGATTTGTCATATCTCTTGCCTTGAATGCTTCTCTCTTAAGCTGTAACTTTTTGGGGACACCTTGTGTCACAGAGGGCCCAAGCAACTTATTTGCCACTGGTAAGGGGGTCTTTAATCTCCTTGACATCAGTCTCTGTGCCAGACTACTATCCATGCCCTCGTTTGGAGTACTTCTCCAATGTAGAATGGCCTTCCATGGGTCTTTACCATCACTTTGTGCTTTCTTGCATAAACTCTTAACAATCTTCACAGCTGATTCAGCTTTGCCATTAGCTTGTGGATATACATGGTGAGGAAGTCACATGCTCTGCAGATTTTCCCATGTGCAGGACACTGCTCTTTCTCTCGTACATGCATACTGCCACAGTACTTGCATGATACTGGTTGCTTCCAGGTGAGTTGTGTAGATGAATTTTGTGCTGGCACTTGTGGTGGTGGTTCTTCATACTTGACTGATGTTTGAGGCTGCATTGACACTATCAATGTTTACCCTGCTCCAAAGCTTTCATCCGTTTGTCAGTAGATTTTATGGTACGACATATCTCAATTGCTGCTTATAAACTTAATTTATGTTCCCTCAAAAGGCGGCAGTGTGTGCTGTCACTAGTGATATCCAGAATTATTTTATCATGAATAAGTTCATCTCTGTCACTGCTGTCACTAGTGATATCCAGAATTATTTTATCATGAATAAGTAAATCTCTCAGAAAACCATACTCACAGCTTTCAGTTTTTCCTCTTAGCAGTGTGATGAAACTGTCTATTGTTTCATCTTCTTCTTGCGTACAGCAGCCAAATATATATTCTGCATACATGACATTTTTAGAGGATCTGAAAAAGACTTCTAAGGTATCTAAGATGTCTTTAGTATCACTTTTTTTGCTCCTCTGTAAGGGTTAAATTGTGTTTGTAAACACGGAGGCATTCACTGCCCATCAGCCTCCTCAGTGTCACTGCCTGCATTGCTGCCAGCTTGTCATTTAAGTCTGTGGCTAGGGAGTAATCCTCAAACTCTGCTCTGAAGTTGTCCCAGTTACTGATGCAATCTCCACTCACCCTCATGGCCTCAGGCTGTTAGTGGCTGCCATGATGCTGATTTTCGTGCTTCAAATGTTCGGCTTCAAGGACAGGACCATCAGTGCTAGACAGGCATGCATCGAATATAGACAGTGTAGATTCAGATGCTCCTGACACCACGTTTCATGTGGAGTAAGTAAACACAATACAAGCCATCACTGTGCAAAAGCCATCATCCTAGAGAGTGAGAATATAACAGTAAAAGAAAGATGCACCACAGGAACAATAAAGAAGAATTATGGAGTAGCAATGTGATACTGGAAACTAATACAATGGAGAGGAATGATAAGAGCTGCATATAAGATGGACTTCCGGTTAGGCCTCCTCGGCGACAGACTGAATCCACAATTGTCCGTGATTTTGATTTGTGCTCACCGCTGGAGGGCCCCGATCTACCTGATTTGGGGTTGAAGCCATCCTGTAGAGGTGGCGGAGAAAGGGGAGAATGCCAGCTGAGTTGAGAGGAGCCACATTCCCCCTCCTTGGTGAGGCATAAAATTCCTCTCCGAAGGTGGATGCAGCAATGGCCAAAATGGCCATCCCAAAGAGGAAGATCTGACTGGACAAGATCGTGCAGGAGCGGAGAAGAAGAGGACAGCTTAGGTGACTGGGGTAAGCAGGATTAACATCTGAATACAAGGTATCCTGGAGCTAAAATACTTAAGAACTCTTAGGAAAAGATTTTTAAAGCGGCGGCAAAGAAGAAGGGGGGGAGAGATGTGACTGCTGGAAGTGGCTTTGAATTTTGAGAGAAAAGTTAAAAGAAGAAATTAGTGAAAATGATTCTGACACTAAATAGGCAAATTTAAAACTGAAATTGGAAGTATCAAAAGGGAAATAAGGGGCTTTTTAACCTTAAAAGCCAGAAAAGGAGAAAAAGTGGAGGAAGGAAAAAAGGGGATGGAACTTGGACATACTAAAGAGTGCCATCTGTTAATGTAAACTTTTAAAAGACTTTTAAAGAATAACAAAGTAAAGGAAATGTTGCTACAATCAAATAGAGCCCCTGGAAAGTGAAAGTGGAGTTTGGAACTTTGTAACAAAGAAACAAGAAGAAACTGTTCTGGAATTGTTTGATGATTTTGGAAACTTTAGATATTGGATTATTAGTGAATATAATTGAAATTAATTCCGGGAAGCAATCTTATAGAATTTGGCTGTCTAAAAGTACTGGGAAGCAGGGGTGGGTTTCTGCCGGTTCTGTCCACCTCTGTAGAACCGGTAGCTCTGAAGAGCAGCAGACATAGAACCAGTTCTATGTCTGCTGATGTTTTTGCCCACCCACCCACCTGACCTTTATTTCCTGATTTTTTTCAACTTCAGCTGCCATGCGAGGCACAGCTGCAGTTAAAAAAGCAGGAAAAGAGGGCTTTTTGAAAGGCTGCTTCTCTGCACACAGCATGCTGATGACGATTTACAGACGCACAACGTGCAGCGAAGCACATCGTAAATCACCGAACCTCGTAAATGACCGAACTGGTAGTTAACCCTGTCAGATCCCACCCCTGCTGGGAAGTGTTGAAAGATGGCAGAACTTTATTTGGAACTGAAAATGGAACTAAAAAATATGAAGGAACAATTGCAAGTGAAAGGAGAATCGTTTGGCTTTGTTCTGCAATCTCTGGAAATGGTGGTCTTGGACTATGAGGATCAGCAAAAAGCTTCATCTGAAGCAAACTTGAATAAAGGAGACGCCATCTTTTTAAAAAATTGGGACGAGGTTTGAAACTCAAAAAGAAGGAAAAGGGACTTGAAAACTGGAGATTAGAGGAAGTAATCAGAAAAAAGAACAGTGTGAGAAATAAACAAAATATAAGGAAAGAGCAAAAGGGAGGATTACAGAAGGAAGCATTAAAAGGGAGGGGGACAAAAATTGGAGTGAGAAAAAGAGGGGGCAAATAAAGGGGAAAAAAGTTACAAAAAACAGAATCAGGAAATAAAGAAATATGGGAAATGAACAAGAATTAAAGGGAATAGTTTGATAGACACAGAGATAATGGTTGAAAATACAACTAAAATAGAGGATTCTGCATGGTGATAAGGGATTTATAAATATTTTAGAAATAAGAAATTATGTAGAAAACAGGAAAGTATATGTAATTAAAATGGAAGATGAAATGGAAGGAGATTGTTACTTAATGGAATGTACAATAACAGATCAAATAAAAAACAAAAATATGTAAAATACAATTGAATTATATTAATATATATTAAGGATTTATAAAATGTGATTGAAATGAATTATGAGAAGGATTGTAAGGGATACCCGTTTTTTCTTTAGGATGAATTTGAATTGATTAATTATTTTCTTCGGTTTTATTTTTCATTTTATTTCTTTTAAACTTAAAATTGTTTAGAGGTAATTTAAAGGGGAAGTACCATGCGGAATCTGACTAAAACGGGATTTGTTATAATATAGTAATTAGGTGATGGAAATTATAATTGTTTAATGGGATAATTTAGAAGTAGAATATTTAATGGGATGTGAAAGGGAATCAGCTATAAGATATGAAGGTGACACATTTTAATTGGCAACTATAGGAGAAACCTTGTTTTGTAATGTTTGAAATGTGGATATGGATTGAAATTGTACACAGGACAGATAAAAGTATAATTATTTTGAAAATATGAAAACCTTGAAAAGGATATCTAATAGATTTAGAAATGAATGAAAAAGTTATAAAATAAGCCTGAGGGAAGTATTTGATGGGAAAATTAATAAAGAATATTTAAAGTGGTGATAAGATATGAATTTGAATATGAAAGATGAATATTATATCTGTATTGAGATTTGAAAACCTGGAACCAAGCTGTTCTCTTAAAAAAAGATGTTTTATTTTTTTTGTTTTGTGAAAACTGAATTTTTTTTTTTAAAAAGAGCTGCATATAAGGTAAACATAACCCTTGTAACACTGGTGCCTTAACCACTAGACAAGACTGTCTCTAACCACATGCTCACAATCTCAGAATTCCCTGAAGATCTCCCAAGTAAAATCCAGGACCAATCTTGCTACCTAATTTTCTTTGCATTAGCCAGTTCGCTGAATATAAGACTGCAATCTATTGTAGGCATAAGGACATAAATTATTATAGATTGCTAGTAACTTCAAGAGATAGAATCCTTTGGTAGCTAAAGTAACTAAAATAATCAGATAGTCTCTTCAATTAGGATTTCCGCTTGCTCCACTTCGATTGAGAGGCTACAGTACGGATTTCCTCCATCCAGTCTCAAATCAATTGGCTTGAAAAAGAGCCAGGAAATTAGGCATCTAAATCCATGCTTAGTGCTCCAGTTTCTAATGATGATTCCGCATTAGTCGCAATAATCGTTTCCGACAATGTTCATTCCGCATTAGTCGCAATAATCGTTTCCGACAATGTTCACTCTGTAGTGAAAAGTCCAGGGATTTCTTATTTGAAAGACGAACGGGTCTCCTAAACCGGAACTACTCGCATAAATGCGTCGAGCGACGTGCGGCTCTAACCAAGTGTAAGTCTATGGAACCCACTACTTGCGCACGCGAGAAGAGAGATGCAAGGGGAATCCGCTTGTGCCATTTTTCCGGTTAATGACGTCTTCTTCGTGCGCCTCTTCGCATAGGCTAAGCTTTGCCGTGCGCGGTGCGTGCTGGTTTCCCCGGCGGGCCCTCTTCGATCATGGCGAGCGATTTCTATTTGCGCTACTACGTTGGGCACAAGGGCAAGTTTGGCCATGAGTTTCTGGAATTCGAGTTCCGTCCTGACGGTGAGATACCCACTGTTTGTCGGTCCTGGAGCAAGAGGCGTGGTGGCTTCTAGGAAGCAAAGCAACGGGCGGGAGGAAGATGATGGGGAGATGTTTGCGAGGGAAGAATAGATCTTGCTTATGCCGGTGAATCGGATGGGAGGAGCAGACCCGGTGGAGAAAGGAAAGGTTGGTGTTTGCCGAGGAAAAAAGCAGAGGCGAATACGAGACGGCACCTGGGCTGTGTTAGGACGATCGGCGGAATTTTGCTCATATTAGAAAGGATTGGGCTCTGACAGGTTGCAGTTGTAGCTTCTGGAGAGATGAGATGAGCAAATGGGACCTCATAGGTTATCTGGGCGAATAAAAGATGAGTTGCTTATGTTGGGATTAAAGCTAGTTGTCCATTGCTTGAAGGATAGTGACATATGAAATGTTTTTTGTAGGAAATCAGGCAGGCATCCAAATGCAGCAATGGATTCCAAGATAAGGAAAGGATCAAGTAAAAATATACATTTGGAAAAAAAATATTCTGTTATGGAATCACTAAGTAGCCAGACTCTTCATCCACCCCTGTGGGGATTAAAGTTAGTTGCTCATTGCTTGAAGGATAGTGTAAAATGAAATGTTTTTGTAGGCAACCTGATTTTGTAGGAAATCAGGGAGGCATCCAAATGTAGCAACTGATTCCAAGATAAGGAAAAGATCAAATAAAAATACACATTTGAAAAAATAATTATTGTTATGGAATCATTAAGTAGCCAAATTCTTCATCCACCACTGTAGTTGCTCACTGCTTGAAGGATAATATGATATGAAATGTTTTTTCAGGCAACCGAATGCAACAATGAATTCCAAGATAAGGAAAGGATCAAATAAAAATACACATTTGAAAAAATAATTATTGTTATGGAATCTATGGAATCACTTAAGTAGCCAAACCCTTCATCATCAACCCCTGGACCAGTTAACTTAGTAGTATCCATTTCAATAGCATCCAGAACAGTTTCCTCGCACTTGAGTGAAACCTACCTATAAATTTTGATCTTAGTGAGAATAACAGAGGAATCAGCATAACTAAATATTACAGTAGTTAAAGGAAGCAAATACCTCAGAAATTAAGAGTTTTGAGGAAACTGCATCAGTAATTCTTTTTCCCTTATTTTGAGTGCAGCTGCTTTCACTTCCTTGTTCTTTGTTTAATTTGTGGAACTATAATCAATACATTATATTGCAGCTAACTGAAATTAAATAAAATGCTGTTTTGTTTTGAGTGCATTTCTTGCAATGTTCAGTGTAATCTTTTTTCAACAGGTAAACTGAGATATGCAAATAACAGTAATTACAAAAATGATGTCATGATCAGAAAAGAAGTAAGTTGACTGTTTCAGTATATCTTCAATTCTGTGAGTAGTAACTTATGACATTTCAGAACTATTTCTTTACTTGGATTGTGATTTTGAGAATGCTGAGAATTAATCATTCGTTTGCTTACTTGTTTTAAGTTTCTATGTAAAATCCTTCTCTCAGTTGTCTTGCTAAAAATCAAACTTCTAAAAGAACTCTTTAAAGTGACTAGCATTAACTGTACTGTACAAATGTATCTGTGCTGGATTTTTCCCTTCTTAATTTTTTCTGATGGATATTTGTATAAATGAAAAAAGAGAAATGAGTCTTTTATGTCCTTTTTTCAAAAATGACAGAATCATGCTAACATCCTACATCATTTCTAGGCCTACGTACATAAAAGTGTGATGGAAGAGCTAAAAAGGATTATTGATGACAGTGAAATTACAAAAGAAGATGATGCATTGTGGCCTCCTCCAGATAGGGTTGGTCGGCAGGTTAGCAGATTCCCTATTTTTCATACATATGCATTAAATTTACATGTTTATGCACAAGCTGCAATCTGTAAGAGATCAATTTAGATGGGATTATAGTAATTTCCCCCAGTCAGGTACCTCTCCAGATATGTGGAGCAACTTCAAGAATTCCCAGCAATGGTTATGTTGGCTAAAGAATTCTTGGACTTGGATGTATGTGGAGGAAGGTTAGATTAGGAAGTGGATGTAGAATCCTTTTGGCTGCTAAGAGACATAAATTTGGATATTTTATTTTTAAAACCTCCTTTTGGAAGCTAAAAATCATATAATTATTACATGGGCATACCTGTGGGGCCCAAATTATCCTGTCAACCCGAAAATGTTTTGATACCCTTTGCTAAGTATATCTGGTGAGGAACTTCAGTCACTCATAGTCCACAGACACGTCTCTGGATGATGTAATAATAAAGCCACTCACGTCTCCAACAACTAATCCCAGGGGAACAAGAATGCTGTCCCAAAGTGTATTTTTGAAACTCCCAAAACTTCTCTGTCATGAACAAATATTGGTGGTTTATTTCATTTTGAGATAAAACATGAAAGCTGCAGAATAATTCCTAAAATAAATCTCAATAATCCCCCAAATACAATAAACTACAAACAAAAATCTGATTTATTTGCATCATAACCCACCCAACATAATCTTTGAGTTTCTGATAGATGTTATCTTATTAATTCCATCAATATAAATATGTGGTTAAAATTTCTTTTTGTGCTATGAAGTGGTTATACTCCCTTGAGTAGCTGAATATAAATATTTGTTCTAGTAGGCAGAATATCTTGTTTTGGGCTTGAATAATAATTATGGATGTTATGAGAGAACATGGAGAAGAGAAATTCAGGCTTCATTAACAATGGTAGTCTACCCTAAATGTATTTTTTCTTATTTTATTTATTTCCAGGAGCTTGAAATTGTGATTGGGGATGAACATATCTCTTTCACAACATCCAAAATTGGTTCTCTTATTGACGTGAATCAGTCCAAGTAAGTGCTGTTTGAAGAGTGAATAATATTACGTACGTTGCCTCTTTGCATTCATTAGATTACCATCGTAGAGAATTGCTATATTGTGATTTGAGGTCTCCAAGACAATGAAAATCAAAGGAATCAAATCTGCGACTTCAATCAGATGATACCAGTTTAGGATGCAGGAAAAGCAGAAGCAATGAAAGTGCATCCTCCCTGCCTTGACGTGAATGCCTTTATAAACAATGCAGCCCTAGTCTGTACCTCAATGGGAAATAAGAATTCCTGCTCGTGTCCCACTAATCACGATGTGAAGATACTCTACTCCCCATTTTTAGACCACATGCCCTTACGCTGATAATTCTCTTTGGAAACAGCATAAATTAGTCCTTAGCTTTTCCCATTTTAAAATAAGCTTTTCCATTTTCTCCTTGCACAAGGGCTTGGCCCAGGATTGATCTACAGTGCATCTGCCAAACTCCTCTTGGCTAGTTGATGTTGTTCTGGACATGCCTCATCCTTTCCAGTGTCTGCAAATTGCATTTCATGGCCATTTTGGGGGGATATTTCCATAGAGGCTTCTGTTTTTGTATGCCTGATCAATGATTCACAAAGTACTATTGAAGCATTATGCAGACAACTTACAGTATATATATACTCCACACCTATTATTAAACATGTTTTCTGCTGATTCAAGAACTAGAGGAATGCATATTAATAATACATCAATTTGTAGAATATTATATTAAAGTATTTATTTATACAAATGAAAAGTAAGGGCAGGTCAATTTCACAGTGCTTTTAAAAGTTGTTTTGACATTTGAATGGCCTGGAAATTCTCTGAAGGTAATGATTTTGATGGCAAAATGTCTTTCTTTTAACTATGTGTTTTTTCCATTTTACTCCACAGGGATCCAGAAGGTCTAAGAGTGTTTTATTATCTTGTCCAAGATCTCAAGTGTCTAGTCTTCAGTCTCATTGGATTACATTTCAAGATTAAACCAATTTAAATTGTGTGGATCTAAATTTGTATAGTAAAGTTTTTTGGGGTGGGATTCTTTTCATTCCGTATTTGCATAACGTTAATGTATGTCTGTTTTTATACAGAGTGATTTAATAAAAACTAAGACTTTTTTCTTTTTATTTAGAAAGACTTTGTTGAACAAGATTCATATTTTAGGAATGGGCTGTTTTCATGTTCCTTATGTTTGCATGCACTTGAGGGGGTTGGTAAAATAACAACAGAATCAACATTTTCATCTAGATACATAGATGATTATTCTTTTAGCCTGTGTTGTGAAGAAAGTTAAGCAACTACTAGTACTTCTGGAACTGAGCATATCAATTTATTTTTCACTTTTTTCAAAATATGGTGGAAGAAAGTAGAGTTTCCATAAGTCAGAACAAGTGGTAATGGAAGAAAATTGCATATATTAAGGAACAGGTGCAACTTACAGACCAATATCTTATGGTGATAGACATTATTGGGTTGCCTTTTTAATGCAACAAATTCTTACTTGAAATAAGAATTAGATAATTAAACAATTATTTTGTATTAAGGTAGTTAAAAATAAGAATAAAAAAAACAGTGGTGCTGCTATCATTTATTAGAGGCCAGTAATCTGCACCAATTTACTGGGACATGGTGGTTTTACATTCATTCTAGTTTATGGGCATGGTTCAAAATGTTTATTAGAAGAATTTACCAAATCACCAATAATTTAGCATCATCCCAACTTTTTGAGTTTCCTCCAAAATATTTTTTGTCTGCCTTATAATTGTATAAGGTATTCTGTGAAATAGCAAGTTTCCTAATGAATGAAATAAGTACTTTGGCCCATTGTATATTCAAGTTTTGTCTATATATGGCACTTAGAAAAGAAAGGAATAGGTGGGCTTTTTTGTTTTTGGCAATAAAGGTTGAAACAATGATCAGATAATTGGTTGTCACATTTCACATAAAGCTGCGGAATGGTGATAGAGACCACAAAAATCAGTGTGTGCCACATCTGCATGATATATGCACATATAGCGTGCTACTAGTGTTTGGTTTAAATTTGATTTTGTATATTTTAATAAAATTGAGCATTTGTAAAATAACAGAGCATTGCTACTGTTTACAACTTAAATGAATTGGTAACCTTATATAGCATTATTTAGAAGTAATTGAATCTTGCTTTTTTCCTTCCAATAATTCCAATAATCCCTGGTGGTCTAAATTTAGAATAGTGTATGATCACTGCTTTGTATGCATAAGACCAATTTTCTTGGTACTGTCACCACTAGAAGAATTTTCATAGCAGAAATTCTTTCCTCTGAGCTTTAAATAGCTAGCATGAATCAACTAACATTGTTTGGATGTGTGTGTGTGTGTGTGTGTGTGCGCGCACACTCTGCAAAGCATAGGTAGTCCTCAATTTAAGACTACAGTGGAGCTCAAAATTTATATTGCTAGATGAGAGTTAAGTGAAGTTTGCCTCATTTTACAACTTTGCCATATTTGTTAAGTGAATCTGGCTCTCACATTGATTTTGCATGTCAGTAGGCTGAAAAAGATGATCACATAATCATAACTGAGCCAATGGCCAAACATCCGAATTTTGATGATGTGACCATAGGGGACTGCAATGATTATTGGTCTTGTCACTTTTTTGGTGGCCTTAAAACTTTGAATGGTCACTAAGCAAACTGTTGTAAGTTGAGGAGCACCTGTATGTACTAACTAAATGCACTTTGGAATTCTGGTTCTTCCACTTTGATTTTTAGCTCACTGCCAGGGAAGATAAAGGTGACTACAAGATGGGTGGCATATAAATTACATACATACACAGATGGCAACTGCCATGCTCTTCTAGGAATTGGAGGTTCACACATTTGAAAAGCACCCAGGGTGGGGAGGAATGACCTAGGTCAGGACTCTCCAAATTTGTTAAATTAAAGACTTGTGGGCTTCAACTCCCCGAATATCCCAGCCAGCATGACTGGCTGAGGAATTCTGGCAATTGAAATCCACAAATCTTAAAAGTTGCCTGACCTATAGAAGAAAAGCTTAGGTCAAAGCATACTATCCCAACCAAAGGCGCTCTTAAATTTCTTCATTTCCCTGTTTTAAAGCTTAAAAGAGTCTTTATGAACTGTGGAATCCCTTTTCAATTTCTGTAACCGTCACGGATCTAGAAGGTCCAGCAGGGCTCCCACTTCCACGCTGCCAAAATTCAAGCTGCCGTTAGACGGCAGCATTTGATCGCCCGCATTTTTGCAGACCGAGGTCTCCAAACTCCAGAATAGTCCCAAAATGCCCGCCTCGAAACCAATTTTGGGGGCCCAGCCGAGTTAAACCGAGGCTTCCTTTTGCCATCGAGCCTCGCGAATCGAATACAAAACTAGCGCCGATAGGGAAACAAGATATGGGTGTGCTCCAGGTCTCCACAAACAGGCGCCTGCCTTGGGATCCTTTAGGGATGCGTGTGGATCGAGATAAAGGATCGCTTCTACGAGCCGAGCACTAGCTCGGGGATCACCCGGGTCTCTTAAAACGGGATAAATCCCCAATCCCTTTTGAGGGTCGTTCCACTGATAAGGTGAAACTCAAGTCTCGCGAAGGTTGAGAAGCGCCTGCCCAGTTGGCGTCCGCGGACGATTTCGCTTTTTGGGAGCTGTGAGGTTTCGCGCGTCGTGGTTCGTGGGAAGGGAGGAGCGGGGATCTGTTCTGCCCGACCCGGCTCTCCTGAGGCTCGTCTCCTTTCGTTCCCCTTCGGGCCATGGGGGTAAGAGGAGGCTCGCCCGGGTGTGCCTTGTGGCTGGCGGGGGATTGTCTGCCCAGCGCCTCTAACCGGTTCGGGTGACGTTCTTCCTTGTAGAAAATCGGGTTGCAGTTCAAAGCGACTTTAGAAAACATTACAAACCTCCGGCCGGTGGGGGAGGATTTTCGATGGTATCTGAAGGTAGGTCTTTGGGAAACGTGCTGACACACCCGCAAAATGCAACACACAGCCGTAATTAAATGTCTGTGGAGATTCTCAGTCATCCAGGGCATGGTTTCGCTTCCATTCCCCATTCCTTAGTCAGAGCTAAAGAAGCTTCTTAGATGAGAAGTGAAACGTCTTCAAAGAAAAACCAGAAAGTCCAGTTGCCCCTTGAAAAAGCACCTTTGGGACGCCCATGATTAAGTAAGTTAGCCAAGTTTATCCCAGTGGCATGGATTACAGGGGACTATCTTTAAAAAAGAAAATGCATAACAATATTGTTTTTATATCCAGCTCTAGGCATCTTTGGTCCCAATGCTCAACATCTATATATTATGGTTTGGGTGCAATACAGTGGCTTTGAATCAATGTGCCTAGGCTGGTAGTAACTCTTAAATTATTGTATTGTTGCAAATTGTGTTTTGGGTTTACCACAACTAACATAGTTTGTGGAAGTTTCTTCAGCAGCCCCATTACACTATTATATTGTCTGCTGATTTCTAGTTAGCAGTTTTAATGGGACCTTCTGATCCTGACAAGCCATTATCTTCTACAAGAATGGTTGACTCAGTTTGATCTGCTGAGGTGGGCAGAGTATCTCAGACAGTGACTAAAGCCAGAGACAAATATGGCTTTAAAAGTGACATCCACAACTATGAATCCATTTGGTAACAGTTGTAGCTTCCCAAATAGTGCCCGCCAGGTATGTCTGAATATACCAATAACTGTACCAGCTGCAGCTTCTGAATGTTTTTTAAAGGCATTCCTACATAAAAGGACACCTCAGAAATTTAAATGGAAGGTTGTTAAGATATGAATGAGAAGGGCCTTGCAAGCCAGGAATGGATGCACTTGTACAGAAGACATAATTGTGCAAAAGCCCTCCAAGCCACACTTGCTTGTTGAGCAGGACCTATGACTCTAGGAAGATCCCCAAGTTGTAAGCCATCTCTGGATGGGAGAGAGCCAATTCCATTCATAGGAAAAATGTTTTACCCCTGGGATCATTTGGCCCACAAACCCCAAAACCACTCCAGTCAGGTGTTTAAATATTTAAATTTAAACATTTGATTATTGTGTTGTTGGATTCCATTCAATATATTTAGTTTGCATTTGTTTTCCTTTCATTTTCCAGCTTAAATGTGGAAACTGTAATGAGGTTTCAGAAAAATGGCAATATCTACGATTAATGGTAAGTTTCAAAACAAATTATGTAATATATAGTTGACACCAGGCAAGTCATGATGCAAATGATTTATAGCATATAATTCATATTATTTGGGCAGTGGCACCATGAAGTTTATGGTGTCACTTGTTCCTATTCTTGTGGATGTCAGTAACAGGAGCTATCATCCAAAACATTTCGAGGAAACTAGAATTGGAAAGCACCTTATTTCTAGATTGTATCTAGGGTGTTGACTATATGAGTCTTGACTGAATGCAAGTACTCACTATCATTCTTTCTAGGATTCTGTTCATTTTTCTAAGTAATGTGGATATTCTATTTATTTCGTGGGTAAATATATCTGTATGCAAAGATTCCTTATTCTATATTCTTTTAATACCAATGTTTCCATTGGCAATATATTTTTACAGTCATATATAGTTCAATCACTTAATTAGGATTGTGAACTTAATTAGCAATGTAAATTAATTTTTTCTTCAAACAAAATATTTAATAATGTCTGATTTTGCTGAAGATGTTTAGCAAAAACATCTCTGTTAGATCAGTATTCTGAACTACTGTATTCCCTGGTAACTTTGCTAACTGTTTGCATAATATTCTTAATCTAAAAGAAAGATTTCCATTAGAATATTTGTATCTTGAACAAAAATTTCTTGCAGCCTCCTCTCCACTGGAGCTCTTGAGATTGGTGACTGATGCTTTCTTTTGAAATTCTGTTTAGGACAGCCATCCTCTCAAAGGAGGACGGGGAAGTGCCACAATGGTGCAGAAATGCAAGCTGTGCTCCCGAGAAAACTCCATAGGTAAGGGGATTTTTATACATCTATCCCCTAGATTACAGATATCCAACCTTGGCAACTTTTAAGACTTATGGATTTCAACTCCCAGAATTCCCCAGCAAGGTGAATTCAACTTCAATTTCTGGGAGTTAAAGTCCACAAGTCTTAAAGTTGCCACGATCGGACAACCCTGCCCTCGATGGAGAACTCAGGCTACGATACTGTATTAAACTAATAGGAAAGCATTCCTCCCACTCCCTCTTCCCCTCTATAATTCCCTATACATCTTTCACAGAGTGGAGAAAGAAATAATCTTCTCTATAAAACAAGCTATACCAAACAAAAATCAAAAAATGCCTGCAGATCTCTATTGTGAAAAGATGGGTTAGCCTGAAAATTGGTTGCTGCTGGCAATGGCAATGGAGGGAAAAGACATTTATGTAACGCATAAAATAGAACATGTATAGGTTCTGCATTCCTCTTAGAATAAAACTGGCCCAAATATGTCACAACTTTTGGAGCCTAGATTAGGAAGGCCGCAAGCTATGACTTGCTGAGATGCACCTAGCCATGACACAGTGCTTAAACATTTAAAACTAAATTTTAAAGGTGAAGTCTAGCACATGACTGACCCTGAATCCATTCAAATCTGAATATTTTTATAGCCTGTGAGTTACATCTTTCTTTGTTTCAATGATATGTTTTTCTTTTTTCTTTTCAGATATCTTAAGTCAGACAATTAAGCCTTATAATGTAAGTTTGTTTTATTTGTATTTTATGGAAGGGGTGAACTTTTAGCAGAAATTCCTAAAGGCAGCAATTTAAATAGGCACTTGTGATTATTTATCTGTCATTCATGCTTGAATGTTTCCCTACTTTAATCGGAAGTTTCTCTAGAGATTTACAAACATTAGAGGTTATATTACTTGTAATATTACACTGTGTCTTTATGGAATATAATAATTTAGGAAACATGTTCAGTTTCTTCCCGCTTGTCTTTATTCCTTTGTTTTTAAAAAAGCTAAATATTCTTTTGACTGAATTCTAGGCCGAAGACAATGAGACCTTTAAGACAATAGTGGAATTTGAGTGCCGTGGCCTTGAACCCGTGGATTTTCAACCACAGGCAAGTTCTCAAGAGTCTCCTTTTTGAAAGGCTTGCCTATTAAACCCAAATAATTTGTTCTTCAGCACATTGTTTCTTTTGGCGCTAGTTCACACAACCATAGGATAAAGAGTTAACAGCTGGTAAGTTTGCGCCTAAACATTAATGTGAAGTTTGTTCTATGCACACTTAAGCTATACATCATTAGAATCACATGATAAGGAAAACATTGTTAGGTATCTTAACTTTGGAATTCTTGATTATGGCTTTATTGCTCATCTGTAGCAGTGAATCTGCTGAACTTGTTTGGATGAAGGGTTGGTGTTAAATCAGACAGGAATTCTGATCCAGTACAGGTGTTGTAGCTGCATAGATGCAGATAAAGGACGGTATTTTAGCTCAGATCTAATGTGTCCCTAACAAGTGCTTTTACATTATTTGTAGGCAGGGTTTGCCGCAAATGGTGCTGAGTCTGGCACATCTTTCGATGAAATCAACTTACTGGAAAAGGTAGAGTCTTCACATTTGCGGTTCAAATAACCTTGTGCTCTATAGGGTACAGATCTTAAAACAGGCTAATATAAAATTAGTGCTGCTGGACCACTGAAGGCCCACCTTAGATCAACATTCTCATAGTGGCCAAAGGAAGAGAGATTCCTTTCTCTTATTTCTGTTTCCTGTTATTGGTATTTGAAGGTAGCGCCAATCAGTAGGAAACTGAACTGTAAAACTGAAGGATTCAGTTTACAGCTATCCAAGTTATGCTGATGAACTGCAGCTTTTAAACAAGAAATTAGGAAAGACCGGGCAAGCAGGACAATTCTTAAACGTCCACAGATGTAATATATATATTATATTAGACCCTTTTGGCCTGATGCCTCTCCATTATGTTAGAACAGGATCTTCATACTGAAGTCATAGTTTAAAAATTAAATTATTCATACCAGAAATGTGGCGGGGAAGGTGTTGCTGAAATGCAGGCTAACCTCCAAGCAGCTGCCTACAGTTTAACTGGAAACAATACTATTGTATCTCCATTAAAGTTTGTATAGAGCTAAAGATGGCATGCTTCACCCTACAGGACTGGAATGACTATGATGAAAAAATAAAGGAATCCGTTGGCATCTATGAAGTTACCCATAAGTTTGTCAAATGTTAACTCCTATGGCAAAACAGTAATTTTCCACAAAGCAAACTCATTTAAATTGTATCCACAAAAGTCAAAATAAAACCATTACTTTTGATATTTTTTGCCCAAATTCATGCTGTTACTTTTTTATTGTCTGAAAAAATATGTGCAATTAACACCACAGTCCTTATCTTGGAACAAGCCAGTGTACAATTAGACATCCATTTAATTTACTGAGAGTTCACATTTCAGTTCCATTTCTTATAAACAAGTAAGAATACTTGTAACTCATTCCATTCCAATGTGCTTTATTCAGAATACCTAAACATATATACATATAGCACTGTAGGTGTAGCATTTTTAACACAGGCAGACGTTATACATTCTTAATATATTAGGGAAAGCAAATGTATTCCGAGTATCTTAGAAATAAAAGAATGTGTCGGATGCTTCTAAGTTAAATATACCTTATTGCATATTTAATGATGAATTGTTAAGGATGGAGGTGACTCTTAAATGTACTATAAATGAAGAGAGGTAAAGGTAAAAGAGTCCCTGAGGCTTTCTCTCCACTAGTCATTGCTGACTATAGGAGGCATTTCAAGGCCATTGAGCCAGTGTTATCCAAAGGCTATCCAATAGTTGCCAGCATGACGCTATGGAGTGCTGTTACGTTCCCATCAAAGTAGTACCCATTTATAGTAGTACCAAGCTTCTTGGATGAGAAGCGAAACATCTTCAAGGAAAAATAAGTAAGTCCAGTTGCCTCTTGAAAAAGTACCTTTGGGATAACCATGATCTGGATGACTGAGAATCTCCATAGACATACGCATATAAAATGTGTCACATTTATTCAACATGAAATTTTCAGGATACATTTCAGCTGGAAGCTCAATCAGACTGGTATTTCAGGTAGTCTTTAACAACCATTCATTTAATGACTGTTTGAAGTTACAACAGCACTGAAAAAAAAAGTGACTTGTGACTGGTCCTCACACTTATGGCCATCACAGCATCCCCATCACAGTCATGTAATCAAAATTTGGATGTTGACACCTGGCATGTATTTATGAGGGTTGCAGCATCTTAAGATCATGTGATTACCATTTGCAATCTTCCTAGCCAGCTTCAATTAATGACTACGTGATTCACTTAACAACTGCAGTAATTACTTAACCGTAGCAAAAAAGGGGTGTGAGTCATTTTAACAACTTTCTTGCATAACAATGGAAATCCTGGGCCCCATGTGGTCGTAAGTCAAGGACTACCTGCATTAGCTTCCTTATAAGCTTTCAGAGCAAATATAGATGTTACATGTTATTCCTTTGTGTGCCATTTTACATGACTTCCACCCCATGTATTTGGGGAAAGATTTGTTTTTCTACACAATGGGCATCCTATATCATATTTTCAGTTACAATGAACAACAGGGTGAATCACATCAATGCCTGTGATTAGTCTCTCAGCTTTCTTTTCTAATTGTGCAGTTCTATCATCTGCAGTTGTTAACTTTGGTTTACTAGGCACAGAAAATGGGCATTTTTACAAGATTTTTGCCCGTGAGTATTATTTTTTTCTATTTACTTCCATCTTTGGGGAAGGAAGAAATTAGATGGAGAAAAATCCTTCATTTACATTCAGGATTTTTTTTCTCCTTGGGTAAATTTGCTGTGTGCCTTATTGAATATTCTTGTAGCTGTTTGTTGTAAGGATTCCAAAAGATTCACTTGAGTGTTACAAGGCAGAACTCTACAAAAAAGAAATCTATAATATTGGGTTGTCTTTTAACACAAGGTATCGCAAAATGGGTGTTGCTATCTAAATGTAACCCGAGCATTATTCCTATATTTGATAGTTAGTTCGTGTATATTTAAAAATTAATCAAATACATACATTAGCAAAGACTGAATGAATACTCAGCAATGTATCAGTCTTAAACTTCAAGAGCTTCTATTGGCTGATAGATAATAAAGACAGCACTGTTTACAATTGGAAGTTCATTTACATTCTGAGTTGGAGCTAGTCTTAATTATATTTGGAGAACAGGCATTAAAACAGTGTAACAACTTAGTTGTGGCAAATGTAAAAATGCAGTGGACCTGCTCTTTAAAACTATTTACATTCTTTTTTTTTCTACAGATCTTAATCTGTTATTTTTAAAAAGGATAAAAAGGTCCAGCTAAAACATTAACCTTGAGCCAAAGGAAGCTTGTTATGTCACACATTTTAGAAAAACAGTGCTGTTCTATCTTAATTACTAATTTGTTTCCCTTCTAAAATATCAAAAATATTATCCAGTGACTTGTGCACACACTGCAGGAATTCTGGTGCATTCCTAGATGGATAAGCAGAAACATTGCACCCGATCCAGTTATCTTGAATAGCATAAGCTATGCCAAATCCATCAGGCACCACCGGCCCAAATCCACCCAGGAACACGGCGGAGCTGGTCAGAGTACTTGTGGAGAGAATGTTGTGGTTAATTAGAGCATAAGCTTGGTCCTTGTAAAGATCTGGCAAAGAAATTCCTTGGGATTCTGCTTCACACCGCAGTGCATAAAGGTGACGATCAAATCCCTGACCTGTGAAGAAAAATAGAACAGTGAAAAAGTCATTACTTGTGTCTGAATCATATTTTATGCCACTTCCAAAGTCAAACATGACAGGCTGCTCTTGTTTCACAAAATGAAAACTATTGTATAACAAAAAAGGTTATGCGATATTATTTAAATAAGCATTAAAATACTTTATTTAAATAGTTCCATCACTACATAAGAGCCATGGTGGCGTAGTGCAGTATTGCAGGCTACTTCTGCTGACTGCCACCAGTTCAGCAATTCGATTCTGACCTGCTCAAGGTTGACTCATCCTTTCAAGGTCAATAAAATGGGGACCCAGATTATTGGGGACAGTTTGATGACTCTATAAATTGCTTAGAGAGGTCTGTAAAGTACTATGAAGCTGTATATAACTCTAAGTGCTATTGCTATTAATCTCTTTCAATGCCCAGAAGGCGTTATGCCATCTGAAATGTTATTCAATTAATATCCCAGTGACTGCTCGTGCTAAGCGGCAGCATCAGTATAATGATTAATATGCTTCTGGTAAGGATACCAGTATATAAAAATTAAAGAAGCAGCAATAAAATACAGGCAACATTTTTTGCTTTCTAAAAATCGTAAAGTATTTTTCCATAGGGAGTTTCAGTACTGATTCTAAAATCCTGTAGGATTTAGATTTACCATATTAATATATTGCTTATTTTTAATTATTGTTTTATTTTTATTATATATCTATGATATATAGTTAAATTGCCTAGTTCAAAGTACTATATGCATTTTATAAAGAAATATTTATTAACTTCCCAGAGGTTATTATTTCACAATAATTCAATTTTAACCTGTTTCCAAAAAAGCTACTAGCAATGATGTCAGTTCCAGAAGGAAGATACTCCAAAGCACTGCAGCCATCACTGAAAAATGAGCACTTCCTGTTCTTAGTCCCATCCACACATGCCCCGACTTTTATAAGGTGGGGCACTATAAGCCGTTTCTTCCAGGATGAATATATCAAAATGGGTCAATCTCAATTGGAAAGGGAGTTCCTGAACGCACCTAAGTGTCAACCATAAAGGGCTTTCTACATAGGACACAACCAGTACTTTGAATTATACCCTCCTGGCAGGTGGTACAGAGCCTTCAAAATCAATACAGGTAGTCCTCATTTAGCAACTGCCTTGCTTGATAACTTTCACAGCTATAACAGTAATGAACACTTTGCAACCAACCCTTGCATTTATGACCTTCACAGGTCTACAAATCCAAGAAAAACTAAAGTAAGTTCATGAGCCACGGTGGTGCAGTGGTTAGAGTACAGTTCTGCAGGCTACTTCTGCTGACTGCCAGCTGATTGCAGTTTGGCAGTTCAAATCTCACCAGGCTCAAGATTGACTCAACCTTCCATCCTTCCAAGGTGGCTAAAATGAGGACCCAGATTGTTGGTGGCAATATGCTGACTCTGCTTAGAGAGGGCGATAACGCACTGTGAAGCGAAATATAAGTCTTGGTGCTGGTGGGCTGCGAGAAAATTTTGGTGGGCCACAGAGAAATCTCACCCCCAGAGCACTCCCACAAAGCAATTAATCCAGGCTGCGCAGAAACACAAAGCTGCACCGCCCACATGGCCCACGGGAACCCTCCCCACCCATTCACTCCTTACCTGGTAAACTTGCCTGCTAAATTGCTATTTTTCCTTTTTCCAACCATTATCTGTTCTGCTGTGCTGGGAGATTTAGATTAGCTAGGAAGTAGGAAATGGTTGGATTTCTTGTTTTCTAGCTAGTCTTTAGCACAGCTGAACCTCCCTTAGGACTGAAGGTTTGCTTGCAAGCAAATTCAGTGCAGACTCACCGCAAGCAAATTTGAGAGACTGAGCTAGCCAATGGCAGATAGATAGATCACTGAATGATTCTGTGAGGAACTCAATCTGCCTGCTTTGCCTGATTTCGGGTAAAAGTTACTCTTTTTTATAAAAAAAATTCAATATTTACATGCATGGTGTGTTGTGAGTTAATTTTGTGAGTTTGCTTGCAAGCAAATTTTATGTGACAGACTGAGCTAGCCAACGGCAGATAGAATTAATCTGAATGAATCTGTGATTCTGTGAGCAACTCAGTCTGCCTGCTTTGCCTGATTTGGGGTAAAAGTTGCTCTTTTTTAATAAAAAAAAATCAATATTTATATAAATATTTATAATATTTACATACAAGCCATGCCCAGCCAGTCACATGACCACCAAGGCACACCCACAAATTAGGCCATGTTCACAGAACGGGTTAGTGGTCCCTGGGATCTAAAATTATGAGTTTGGTGGTCCCTGAGGTCCAAAAGGTTGGCGACCCCTGATCTAAATGATATTTTGAAATTGGATTAAACTGCTAAAAAATATTATATTGCTCCGCACACACTTGTGAACACTAGTTATCCATTGGAAACTCAATGTTAAGGAAAGGACTGTCATCAATATAACCGAAAGCAAGGAGGAAGATCACTAACCCATAGCAGCTTCCTTTGTGAGTTGACCGTGATACGTGGAGCACTCTGTGATCATCTGGCGTAGCTCCACAGTGCTATGCTTGGACGGCCTCTTGACTAGTGCCTCTGAGCACGCCTTTGTGTAAATCGAAGCAGGCCGGATCGCCTCAGTGCGACCATGTTTGAAAGCTGCTGTGCTACAAGATTCATAGGTGGCAACTGTCTGCCCATATTGCCTAAGAAAAGCTATCTGGAAGGCAAGCTGGACTATGGCATCGGGACTCAGCTTCTGGGTCTTTATGAATTCCTTGCCTCCTCTTTGAAACTGGAAGGACTTCAGCGTCAGTGTTTTCACAGCGGCCTCAAAATTTTGCTTGGCTTTGGTAATTCCTTCTTTTAAGGCATCGTTCAGTTTGAAATTCAGCTTCTCTACAGCTCCGTGCGAATCACAGGCAGCCGGCAGAGACTGAGGAGTAATGGCAGGCGTCTCGGTGCTGTGTTTAAAGACTTCGTTTTGGAACCTAAGCACAGCCACACCATCTCCCCAAGCATGCTCGAAGTGAATGGCTGCAGAGCCGTCTTTCGTTAAAATAAGGTTAAATGATTTGTCATACCACCTGTTGGTGCCATCGCCATGGAGCATAGTACGAGACAAATGGTCGTAATCTTTAATTGGGAAATCATCAAGGCACAGGCAGAATATGGCTGAATCCACTTTCCTTAAGGCTTCCCTGTTGCCATTGTCAAGGAGTTCCTGTCTCAGAGTCGCCCAGGTGTCCCGATTTTCAGTAGTTAGAAAAGCAAGAGGAAATGTTGGAACTGGAGCATTGTCCGAAAGGATGAATTTTAAATGGGCTTGAATCTCCGATGGTTTCACTATTCTGCCATTTTTGTCTATCACATCGAATACATAGAAGTGGCCATTTCGAAGCACCAGTAAATGCCTGGCATGCTCATCTGTAAACAGCTCGTCTTTCTTGGGTTGAGGCAGCCGGGCGGAATTGAAAAGTCTGAAGTATTGTGACATATCTAGTGGGTAGGCATTCACCATATAGGCACCAAACCATGAGAGAGAAGAAGGTACAAATCGAATAAGCTTTTTGAACCCTGGAGTGTCGCTCTTGGATGGGTTCAAATGAAACACTTCTGGTTCTAAGATGCCTGCCCTGAGAGTCTTCAAGAAACGTAAAGCAGCAACAGTCATGTTGGTGGCCTTCACAAGCTGATTGTTGTATTCAGATTTGGGGTCGGGACTGAAAGCCATGAATGGATTGAAGTTGAGAATAACAGGTTTCCGTGCCTGAAGATACATGTCAAACCAGGGACCTGAAATTAAGAGGCAAATCAAGTGTCATTAACACCCTTTTTATGATCCTGTAATCCCTTAATTTGGGGTAGAGTCGGGGTGACTGGATGGAGCTGATTGTTTACTGTCCTTCATAATGCCAGGCAGAGTTGGCAACAGATATTTTTTTCCTGGGAGAGAAACATCTGTTCCAAGTTAGAACAGACAGAATTAGCACTATGAAACAGAACCGAGCAAGTTTGTATGATTTTGATTTGCAAGAATTACGTTGGATTTTCCACTTATATTCCACTTGTAAGTAACCATCTACTCTCAATCAACATTACTAGGCTGATTTTATTAATTGTCCACAGAAATAACAGCTACTTCACTACTTCACTACTATCTTCCTAAATTTCATTTAAACAAATAACAAATCATTCAGCATTTTATTTCAAATAGAAGAAAAATAGGCCACAAGAGGAGGGAAACAAAGGTATAATTCTTTCTGTTTCTACATGACTTCAGTAGCATACATATTTGGCTTATGCACATTTTATTCTTTCACTCAGAGGAAAGATTATAATTTGGCTAAGTTTTAATGCCTAATCATTCCTCAGCCTACTCAAGCAAAGAGCACAAGGTAGATAGCATTTTAAATTCACAATGATTTAATTCAAAGTCTTGATTATGTACTATGTAATGAGTCACTATTTTACTAATGGATTCAGCAAGAACTGAGAAATAGAATAGAGTCAAATATGGTGAGTTTTATACCAATTACGGGTGTATGGTATACAAAAACATTCTGTTATCCTAGGCTCGAGGGTTTGCTTAATGACTATAAAGATAAAGGTTCCCCTTGTTTATACGTGCTAGTCATTTCCAGCTCTAGGGGGTGGTGCTCATCTCCATTACAAAGCCGAAGAGCCAGCGCTGTCTGAAGACTTCTCCATGGTCATGTGGCCGGCATGACTAAACGCTGAAGGTTCATGGAGTGCGGTTACCTTCCCACCAAATTGGTCCCTATTTTCCTACTTGCATTTTTTATGTGCTTTCGAACTGCTATGTTGGCAGAAGCTGGAACAAGTAACAGGAGCTTACTCCATTACGTGGTGCTAGGGATTCGAACTGCCGACTTGCCAACCTTTCTAATCGACAAGCTCAGCCTCTTAGCCACTGAGACACTGCGTTCCCCTTTAATGACCATAAGCATTATCTTAACAAACCACTGCAAAAAAAGATGGTAAAATTGAATTGGGCACATGACCATTATGAGCCTGTTCATTCTGCTCATAACTCAAGGAGTACATTTCCATTTTTTTGTATATTTCCAGATGCCAACATCATACATGTAAGAAGAGGAAAACATAGGAGGCAGAGAAGCTGAATAAATATAACTTTAATTGAGACCTGAATTTCCATTGTAAGTCATTGGAGTCATGAATCAAGTTGGGCCTAATTTTACAATAATTTTTATGGCAGTCATTAAATGGATCATGCAGTTGTTAAGCAAATCCACTTTTTCCAATGGGCATTTTTGGCCAGAAAGCAGCAAAAAAAGGTCACAATTCATGATCACATAATCATGTGATCCCATGATCAGTTGTTAAGGAAATCTGGCTTTCCCACTTCACTTTGCTTGTCAAAAGCTATCTGGGAAGGTCACAAATCCTGTTCATGACACTGCAGGATTCTGCAGTCGGTCATAAATGCGAGCCTGTTGCCAAGCGGTCAAGTTGCAATCACGTGACCAAGTGGTGGTGCAAGGTTTGTAAGTGCAAATACAGGTCATTAGTCACTTTTTCCAAGGCCGTCGTAACTTTGAGCCATTGTTAAATAAACAATCATAAGTCAAGAATTACCTGTAAATTAAGTTCACTAATCTAAATTCTATAAATGTTCTCTTCCTTGCTGTTCTTCTATTATATTTTATTTTTGTCTTATTTTTGCTGTCTCCTTTCTTTATGTTCTGGTATTCCTCCATCTGCTGAAGTAAGTTTCCTTTTCTTTATCTCATCCTGACTGTTCTTTTTTCCCAAATCATAAAAGTTTAGCAGCCTGTAATAGATTAATATTTTGTTGGTAATGGTCATTAAGTCACTATGATCACTCTTTTTCTACAGACAGTATATTTTATTTCTCAGAATGGCATATGGAATCGGCAGTACGTGAAAATTATAATACAGCAGTTCATCAATTGTTTAAGCCAATTTTTCAGTTTCCTTATCTCAAATAATTTCATTGCCCACAGAAACACACACACACACAGAGCCAAGGTTCTGTTGTTTTATACAAGCATCACTGCAGCAGCAGCCTGGATTCTCAACTCTCAAGCAGTTACAAATTGTTCCATTAGCCCCAGGGTAGGTCCAAATTCCCTCCACTTTTAAAACCAGTGCTATAATCAATAAAATAACATCTTTTTATCTTCAGTAAAAAAAACCCTTCTGATTTCTTCCTTCACTACTTGAAGAGTATTCAAGTAAATAAAAGGCAACGGTGTGGTAATTAGATCACCCTGCATTCCTCCTAGAGATGCTAAGAGTTGAACCTGGCACATTCTATATGGAAAAGAGACGCTTGTTCTAACAATCCACTGTATTCTCTTCCATTCTCTAAATTCAGAAGAAGAAATCTAATGTATCTTATAAATCCTCTTGGAAATTATTCTGGGTGGGGTCCAGGCTTGCGGCTTAAGATGAATTCCAACCTAATCTTTGTGAGGACACACATTCAGCTTCGACTCAACAAATTTCATGTATCCGATAGCCCAAACTGAGATGAAGCTTTGAATGTTATGTCCAGACTATAAATATAATTGTTCTGTGTAGAAAAGGTCAGAGGAAGTAACTGTGAAGAACATCTAAGGACATCAGCAGTGGTGAGAGGAGAAAAGATACTGGGAAGACTAGAGTGAGCAAGATAGGTTATGAAGTGCATGAAAGGAGAGAGGGAGGGAGGGAGGGAGGGGGAAACGGAGCATGCCAGGAGAATATGGCATGCTGTGAGCTACGAAGGCAAGAAATGGAGAGAAGAGGTAATCTGTATAGTTTTGGCCTATTCACTGCACTAAATCACTCCAGGATCCCTCCAGATTTAGTTTTGTCTTGAAACCTGGAACAACCAAAATCTTTTGTTTTGCTGAATTGGATGAACTGAAAAAGTTCAACAACACTTTTGGAACAACACATATTTGTTCCTGGTTTGAAAAGAAGCATACTTTCCATTTCATGCACACTCCTAAAGGAAATGTTAACTGTTTAAAGATGTAAAGAAACATCAAAGCCAGTTCTGGACCTGTGGCTTCAGCCCAAGTTAATGAAAAGGAAGACCCATTTTCTGCCACCTGTCAGGTTAGAACCGATTCTTAATTGAGCAGTTTGAGGAAAAGATAGCAGGAATGTAAGCAATATTTCACAATAATTTTCCTACCTGAAATATAGCTTGTGTGTTTGTTTTGCTTGTCCTTTGCAACCAAATGATTGTGCAATTCTCTACCAATGCCATTTTCAAAATTGCCAGCAAGTTGTTCGGTTTTCCTAAATTTAAAAAAGAAACAGAGAAAGAATTTAGTGTATCTCTCTGATATATACAATTCTTTGGGTGAAAATGTGAAGTATGCTGCTGAATATTAAGGTTCTGCTAACCTGAGAATAAAGAAGATGACCTTGACTATGATATGCAGCAACTATTATCTAGGCAAAGGGGGCTAAAACATGTTTTAAATCCAGAACCATGAAATGACATTTTGAAAAGGCTCAGCTAGATATGTCTCAATTCTAGTAAAAGGAAGAGGCATAGCACAATCAGTTTTGCTAGAGTCTGTTACTAGGGCCAATCTCAATCAATGTGGTTTTAGCCAGAAGGGTAGAATTGGAATTTCTGGTCTGGTCTACTCAATAGGTGTGACTGTGACCCCATTCCCTTCCTCCTGTATCCCTGTGAAATTCCTACCTGTGTATTGTATTAAAAAGTGTCATCGCTTCCACATTGCAGGAGCCCTAAGTGGCACAATGGTTAGAATGCAGCATTGCAGGCAAACTCTGTCCACAGCCTGGAATTTGATCAAGGTTGACACAGCTTTCCATCCTTCCAGTCAGTAAAATGAGTACCTTTCCGGTCAGTAAAATGAGAACCCAGTTTCTTGGGGGCAATATGCTGACATCGTAAACTGCCCGGAGAGTGCTCTAAAGTACTATCGGGTGATATATAAGTATAAGTGCTATTGCTATTTGGATCTGCATTTGAGTTAACTGTTCTGAAATGCAAAGGGAAGACAAGTTTCCTTCAGCATTATCTAGGAGGCTTTCCTGAGACTGTCTAGATCAGGGGAGTCAAACTCAAGGCCTGCAGGCCAGATCTGGCCCACGGGATGCTGGCCTAGATTAATACAGTCTGCACAAACAATAGTCAGGAGAATGGGAGCTATAACGCAGCACATCTGCAGGACAACCAGGCTGAGAAAGGTACCTGGACAAGATATCAGAGGGTGAAAGCTTGATCCTACCTGAATTGATCATCATCCAAAAGAGGTTTCTGAGCACTCAGGTATCTTCTAATTGTATCTTCAGGTTTTGGAATGGGCAGACTAATAACAAGAGGAATAAAATACTGAATCTGTGAGGTTAAAATATGTTATCACAAACTGTCAAGAAAAACATATTGATAGATTAAATGGTCAAGCAGTTTTTAAGTTAAACACAAGCCCCAAAGTAGCTCTGACACTTACTATTATTTATTTATTAATTCCAATTTATATACCGCCACCCTCTCCCAAAAAGGGACTCGGGGCGGTAAATAGACACAATAAAACATACAGTAGAAATGTTAATATAGATTTAAAATTAATTAAATAATGGCTGAAACCAATAAAGCCCATAAAAATTTAAAATTGCGTTAAAAATTTAAAACCCTTCTCCTATGTTAGGCCAGACCGGCCTGTTGGAAGAGGTGGGTCTTGAGTGCACGTCGGAAGGCTCGCAGTCTGCAATGGCTTGCATCTCCGCAGGTAGTTCATTCCAAAGGGAGGGTGCTCCCACAGAGAAGGCCTGCACCCCCGGGGCAGCCAGCCAACATCGTCCAGCCAGCGGAACCCCGAGGAGGCCCACCCTGTGGGAGCGCACTGGCCGGCAGAAGGCCGATGGTGGCAGTAGGCGGTCCCGTAAGTACCCGGGTCCCAAGCCATGGAGCGTTTTAAAGATGGTCACCAACACCTTGAATTGCACCCGGAAGGCCACTGGAAGCCAGTGCAGCTCATGCAGGAGCGATGTAATATGGAAGCTCCGAGAAGCCCCCAGGATTACCCACGCAGCCGCATTCTGCACCAGTTGTAGCCTCCAAATGCTCTTCAGCGGGAGCCCCATGTAGAGAGCATTGCAATAGTCTAGGTGGGAGGTAACAAGGGCGGAAGTGACTGTGCGCAATGTGCCCCAATCCAGAAAGGGCCGCAACTGATAGATCCGACGGACCTGATAAAAAGCCCCCCTGGTGACAGCTGCTATAGCTGCTATATGATCGTCTAATGACAGCCATACATCCAGGAGGACTCCCAGATTGCGTACCTTTTCCGTGGGAGCCAGAATTTCACCCCCCACGGTCAGCGATGGAATAAACCAACTGTATCTGGGCGCAGGAAACCACAGCCACTCGGTTTTGGTCGGGTTGAGCCAAAGCCTGTTGACCCCCATCCAACTCTGCACGGCCTCCAGGCACCGGGTCATCATTCAATGGCTTCGTCGGGGTGACCCGGGGTGAAAATGTATAGCTGAGTATCATCAGCATACTGATGGAACTCCACCCCAAAATCACGGATGATCTTACCCAGCGGCTTCACATAAATGTTGAACAGCAGGGGCGAGAGCACAGATCCCTGAGGCACCCCACAACACAGGGGCCTCGGGGTTGATCTCTGCCCCCCTGCCAACACAAATTGCGAGCGGTCGGAGAGGAAGGAGGAGAACCACCATAACACGGTGCTTCCCACTCCCAACCCCCCCAACCACCGCAATAGGATATTGTGGTCGACAGTATCAAAAGCCGCTGAGAGATCTAATAGGACCAGGACAGGAACAACCCCTGTCCCGGGCCCTCCAGAGATCATCCACCAACGCGACCAACAGTGTCTCCATGCTATACCCAGGCCTGAAACCCGATTGGAGGGGATCTAAATATACCACTTCTTCCAGGTGCTGAGGGAGCTGTCGTGCCACCACACTCTCAACAACCTTCGCCACAAAGCGAAGTTTGGAGACCGGACGATAATTTGACAACAATGTTGGATCCAGGAACAGTTTCTTGAGGAGGGGCCTCACCACCACCTCTTTCAAGGTGGTTGGCAGGAACCCCTCACTCAAGGAAGTGTTAATAATACCCTGGAACCAACCTCGCGTAACCTCCCGGGTGGCCACAACCAACCAGGAGGGACATGGGTCCAGTAAACATGTGGCATTAAGCCCACTCAGTATCCCGTCCATGTCCTTCAGGGTCACAGTATCAAACTCCCCCCAAATGACCTCATCGAAATCTGCCCCCGCCCTCCCACCCAGAGTTGCCTAGTCAGAGTCCAAACCATCCCAGATCTGAGCGATTTTGTCCTGCAGAAAAATAGAAAAATCCTCGGCCCGTCCCTGCAAGGTGTCCTCCCGTGCTCCCTCATCTAAAAGGGAGCAGGTCACCCTAAAAAGGGCGGTCGGGTGATTTTCTGCGGACGCAATAAGGGCGGAAAAGTACGATCGCTTTGCCACCCTTATCGCCACTAAATAGGTCCTAACGTAGGACTGCAATAGTGTTTGGTCAGATACTGAACGGCTGGTCCTCCACCACTCTCTAGGCGTCTTTTCCGGTGCTTCATCTCCCTCAACTCCCTCCCCCAGGAAGAACCCCCCCATCCTCTATAAGCTATGACTTATATCTATGCATAATTTGTTAATGCAACTCTCAGGTAGCTTAAGCCTTAGGTAAAATTTAAGTCAATACATTTTTGTATCAAGCATTCAGCTATTCTGAAGTAAGCAAATTAATACAGAAAGTTAAAGAGAGATTCTATTAACCAGAACATGTAATAAAGAAATTCTTACATGGAAAAATATCTTCCAGATTTAAAACAAGTGTTTAGATGTTTCTGCAGAAGTACAATGCATAAATAAGTTCCAATCCCCCAAATAAACCAGTGAGCATTGAGCATGGTAACTAAGCAAAAATAGTTGCATACTGTTGCGTATTAATAAGTGGGGAATGGAAAATAAGAGGAGGGAAATGAATACTGTACACCTGGCTCAAATGCTTCTAGATCAACATTTAAGTTAATATTTAAGGCATATTGGATTATCTCTATCTCTTTTGCTACAGTAACCTATATGTAGGTTACTCATTTAGCAGGAGCAGTAAACAGAAAAAAAGTACAAAGTATGCACAGTTGAATTCACTGTTATTTAGACAACTAAACTTTGACCTTAACACTTTGACCTTAATAGAATAATCCTAAATCTGATGATTTTTAAAGGTTTCCCCTTCAAGTCATTGTTCACTCTTGGTGACTGCTTGGACTAGTCCCTGAAATTTTCTTGGCAACATTTTTGGTAATGGTTTTGCCATTACCTTCTTCCTAGAGTTGAGAAAGAGTGACTGTCTCAAGGTCACCCAACTGCTGCCACACCTAAGGCAGGACAAGAAACTCAGAGCTCCTGGTTTCTAGCTTGGTGCATTAATCGCTACAAACTGGCTCTCAATTTAGAAATGAACAATGCCTAAAGTCAACCAAATAAGTACAAAGGCATTAAGTAACAATTAAATAGATACATAGAGTCAGTTCTTGAAAACCTAGGGACTAGTCTGGGAAGTATCCAGGAGTCAAAAACTGGCTTGAATGCACAACAAATTTTTTTAAAAATGTATACATATTTAATTCTGAATAGCAATGATGAGAATCATGTCCTGCTTTTAGCACTACCCTTTCACCCACATACCATATTTTATTCTGGTCTTCTTTCATTACCAGCTGTAATGAAGCTCTTGAATTTTCCCTTTCTCATTTTGAGATCTTTGTTGTGCTGTAATTTAGGATATAGTAACTCACATTTCACCATCCTAAGATATTCTTATGAGCAATCCAACTGCTGAACATTTTCTTAATCTGGAATGGAATTAAACGAGAGATCCATACTACCTCTTGGCATCTCTAGAATTTGTTGTGCAAAAATAAAATTAATTCCTGTCCTCTCATGAGTTTACAGAATATCCCAGCATCAGCACAAGCCAGCTATTTAGACAAATTAAATCTTTGTTCTGAGGTCACACATTATTCAGACTGTATTTACAAAAGTTTAATATTGCTGCCTCGGATTAATAACTTCAAAAAAAACCATTTGTATGAGTTATGAGTAAACAAGAATGGATGGATGGATTTATTTATTTATGTCCAAACTTATCCATAATGAGGATAAACAGCTAACACACAAATACTTAGAACATGTCCACTGCCCCTGATGAACTGGCATCCTATGCAGCTTTGAATCCCTGGCAACTTATCAGACTACTGGGTTAAAAAATGATATACATGTAGTTCTACATTTATACTTGAGTTCAGAAAACATAAGCATGACTAATTTCCATGTAAATGGTGTTCTGCAAAGAGATATTCGTTATGGATTTCTGCAAAGCACCATCTTGTTCAAAGGCTTTTACTGTATAGTATACATGAATGCAGCACTTTAGTAGGGAATATAATGGTGACTCAGCAGGGACTGGGATCCATTTGTCCAAACGTCTCTCCAAGTTCACCTTAAGAAGGCAATTGGCCAATGCTCCTTGATTCCCGAAGGAAGAAATCCATCAAATCACTACACTTTTCCAGCAGACACTCTTATGAAGCACAAGCCTGCTTCCCCACAGAGACCAGAATGGAACCAATGATGTGTTCTTTGAAGACCCAAAGGGGTGCTGCTTCCAAGAGACAATTGGACTTTCGGGGCAGGGCTGGGAGGGTGGGTTTCCCCTTTCCTTTGAAAGCGTTTCCCTTCTCATCCAAGAAGCTTGGATGGGGAATAGAAAGAGTAGACGAGAAGCCAAACGTTTTCAAAGGAAAGACAAAAGTCAGAGTTACCTTTTCTAAAAAAAAAAAAAAAGCACCTTTGGGACATGGTGATGGCTGCTCTTTGAGGAGTTTGTGTCAATGAATTTCTAAGGAAATCTTAATTCAAGGATCTTCAAACTTGGAAAGTTTAAGACTTGTGGACTTCAACTCCCAGAATTCCTGAACTAACATGACTGGAGGAGGAATTCTGGGAGTTGAAGTCTTAAAGCTGTCAAGTTTGAAGGCCCCTGTCTTAATTGGATATAGGGAGCTTTCGCGTGCGACTCAAGATATACAAACTTCTGTCCTGAGTGAGAGAAGCACAACTGACTTGTGCCATAACTTCCTATTTGAAAGGGGAGGGAACTGGACGCGAGGATCAAAGGCCACTTCAGATGGGCAATCGAAGGACAGCAACAAGCAAAGCTGGGGGCGGGGAGGGGATCGAAGCCGACGAGCCACAGGAGGATAGTCCCGGGGGACCAGAGACCAAGCACTTCAGCTCTTTCATCCCAGTCTCCAAGGAGGCGCTTCCTTACCGGGGCAGGCTCTTCTGATAATGCATAGTGGGGACGATGCTACGGTGCAAGTATTGCGAGAGCGCATCGTCTTCTTGGCTGTAGCTCCTTCGGGACCCGATGAGAAGAGGCGGGAGCCAAGCCCTCCGGAAGCGGGAGAAGGAAGAAAAGAGCAGCGCCCCGTTCACCATGGCGGTCTGGATACCTTCACTTCCCGGTGGCGGAAAAGGAGAACCAGCCAGCCACCCGCCGATGCCCGCCCCTCCTGGGAGGAGTTACTTCAAATCAGAAGACGTGGGACGGCTCCGGCGGCAGATCGCGCATTCTGGACTGTTTTTGTGCAGGGGTCTCCAACCTTGGCAACTTGAAGCCGGGAGGACTTCAGCTCCCAGAATTCTGAGAGTTGGTCCTCCAGGCTTCAAGCTGCCAAGGTTGGAGACCCCCGCTTTAGTGGCCGAGTTGCTGGTTTTCAGTCAGAGAGGGAGGCGGGGAGGGAGGGAGTGGGGTGGGTGGGAACTCGGGGCTTTTTTGTGGCTAACTCCTCGTAGTGAAAGTTGGCACGGCAGTCCGGATCCCGAGAATAGATGAGACGAGAATAGAATCGAATTCTTTATTGGCCAAGTGTGACTGGACACACGGAATTTGTCTTTGGTGCATATGCTCTTAGTGTACATAAAGAGGGGAAAATACGTTCATCAAGAATCATAAGATATAACACTTAGTGATAGTCATAGGTTACTAATAAGCAATCAAATCATACCAGGAAACATAAAAACAGTACAAACTCAATGTTAACCACTCCAAACTTAATTGCTTCAGCAAGAGTGGTCAATGCCTGGAATGCACTATCTGACTCTTGTTACATCCTCTAACCCCCACTCCTTTAACCTCAAACTCTTCACAATTGACCTCACCCCATTTCTAAGCGGTCTGTAAGGAGCGTGCATAATTGCACCATCGTGCCTACCGTCCCTGTCCTATTGTCCCCATTTATTCGAACCTATTTCCTGCATTCTTACTCATGTTTATACTTATACCTATTATCTTGTAAGCGATTGACAAATAAAATAAAAAATATACATTGTAAAGATACAAGCAACATGGTTACAGTCATATGGGAAGAGATAGTGTCCTATCTAAGCTAACTAGCCTATCTAGCTAACTAGCGTCCCAAAAGTGTTTTTTCAAGACGCAACTGGACTTTAGCTAAAAGAAGAGCTCTTCAAACCTGGCAAGTTTAAGACTTCCCAGAATTCCTCCTCCAGTCATGTTAGGTTAGGAATTCTGGTAGTTGAAGTCCACAAGTCTTAAATTTCCCAAGTTTGAAGACCTTTGCGCTAAAAGAACAGGACCAGCTGTCTGCGAGGAGTATAAATCCTTCAGTTCCCCACCATCCAGTCAGAGCTGAAGAAGCTTCTTGGATGAGAAAGGAAACGTCTTCAAAGAAAAACCAGACAGTCCAGTTGCTGCCTGAAAAAAAAGCATCTTTGGGACAGTCACGACCTGGGTGATTGAGACTCTCCATAGACATTTAGCTACAAACTAGCCGATCTTTCTGAAGTGACAGTACCCAGCCCGAGTTCCGTCTAAAGCCAGAGGTCTCCAAACTTGGCTACTTGCACGATTTGTGGACTTCAACTCCCAAAATGGAAAGGAGGCTGTGGATGGATGGGGAGAATGCTGGGAATTGAAGTCCATTGGTCTAAAAGTTGCCAAGTTTCGAGGCACACCTTTCCCCTGCCCTAAAGTGTACAGAAATGGAGGCATTCTGCAGTGTTTCCCTCAGCTCCGGTTCTCCAACCTGGGGCACCCTTTTAAGGAGTTTTAAGCCAAGACACCTGGCACCCAAACAGGAGACACTGGTTTAACTGGTCGGGGCGAGAAACTGAGGCAGAAGTTGTTTCTCCTCAGAAGTTGTTTCTTCTGAAACCAAAGCAACCCGAGCTGCAGAGGTTTATATAGAAAAAAAGGGCGGCTTCTTTGACTGGTAATTCGGGAGCCGGGCGGGCGAGAGAGATTCTTCCTTCACTTCTTTGTGACAGAAGCACGAATTCTGCTCGCAGCAGCCTATGGGAAAATTAAATGGCCTGTCAATCGCCAAGAAAAACACCAGAGGGCAGAGTATAGCGCTTCTTGAGAGAAGAGGGGGGAGGGTTAGGGGGTGCAATTTTTCTCCGTTTTCCTTTCCTTTCTTTGTATTTCTTATTTTATTTATTTATTTTTTATTTTATTACACTTTTATACCGTCCCCTCTCCCAAAAAAGGGACTCGGGGCGGTATATAGCCAAGATAAAACGACATAAATAGTAAAAAATTTAAAAGAGATTTAAAAGAAATTAAACTAATGGCTGGAATGATATTATAAAAGCAGAATAAAAAGGGGTAAAAAAGTTTTAAAAAATTTATCCAAAATTTAAAACCCTAGTAATTAATACTAGGCCAGACTGGCCTGTTGGAAAAGGTGGGTCTTTAATGCACACTGGAAGATCTGCAGGTCAGTGATGGCCCGCATCTCCGGGGGTAATTCATTCCAGAGGGAGGGAGCCCCCACAGAGAAAGCCTGCACCCTCGGGGCCGCCAGCCGGCATCGTCCGGCTGACAGCACCCCAAGGAGGCCCACCCTGTGGGAGCGCACTGGCTGGCGGGAGGCCGATGGTGGCAGCAGGCGGTCCCGTAAATACCCGGGTCCCAAGCCATGGAGCACTTTAAAGGTGACCACCAACACCTTAATTTTCTTCCTTAATTTTCCTACTGTAGGAAGTTAGCACCCACCCCTCTCCTAGAAAGATGAAATATCATATGAAATATTAAAAAGGCAGAATATTTCCCCTAAAAAGAGTAGAAACTCAGAAGCGGAAACTCCCCTCAGAAGCAGAAAGTCAGCCCCCCCACCTTTGCTAATGGACCATTACTCTGGCCTAGACCAGTCTATTTTACATAACAAAGATCTACTCCAGGTAAAGCTATAACAGGAATTGCCTAAAGCCCTTTTCATTACATCATGATCCAGCAAGGCTCAACCAAACCTGGAACTCAGGACAGCCTACAGAGTTGTCCCTGCATGGCCCCATGGGAGTCTGACAACCAATCAGAATACAAGCTCAAATTCAAATCCCAACACAGGCACACTCAGCATCTCAGCCCTTCCTTCTTTTCCTTCATCTTGAAGCATGTGATGGTTCTTTTAACTTTGGAGCTCCAAACCATGTGGTCTTGTCCACCATTAAACCATCTTTCCAAACAGCCTCCATGTTTCCAGTATCTTTCCCTACTTGGAACTGAACCCAGAAGGATAATTCTTCCAGCACTACCTGTTTTCTTAATGCCAGCTTAATCTCTAAGGAAATCACATTTCTCCCTTTTCCATTTCTCTCTAATGCCAGGAAAAGCACATTTTTTGTGGAATTTGATAGGTGTTACTTCCACAAAAGTAAATACAGGATGATAACTTTGTGTCACAGTCCTGTGGACTCTTTCCTAGGAATAAGTTACATTGTGCTCAACTTGACTTAAGTGAAACCTTTTAGAAGAATGTTGTAGTTTGAGTGCCATTGCCATAAAAGTAATTTAAATATTCTTGGTTTTCATTTCATTTCAAGAATATTGTCTTGCATATATTATATTTGACATCTTTACAATTGTTTGACAATCTATAAGTGAGTGTTATGGTTTACACGAGTTTTTAAAAGCATTCACACTTCACCCTTTCAAGCAATATATAAATAATACTCAGTTCTTGCTATATACTGTAAATGTATAGCTTTGTTTGTTGGCATGTTTGAAGTACTAATTTCCTTTTTAATACAACTGTTTTTATGCATTTACAATAAATGCAAAACTGCCCTGAAATTCATTGAACTGAATACTGTATCAATTAACATATATGATTATATCAATAGTGAATAGCCACAGGTTGCATATAGTCTCTAAACACCTCTAAACATCTATATAAGTTATATGAAAATCCCTTGTATGGAAATCATATTTAAAAATGGGTGTTTGCTGCCCCAAGAGTTGCACTGAATAATTATTTGGTGATGTTTTCTTTCAAGCACATGGGGCAGAATCTACTATCAGTTGATAAGTAGGGATTTAGCAAATTAGTTTGATTCAGCTTTGCAGTACTTTCATTATAGTACTTTTGTCACTTTGCAGCATTCAATACATTTTATAAAATGCAAAGAAATTCAGCCATTCCTATGCATCTGTCTCTGTCTATAATAAACACAACTGTTGAGACAGGAAATCTGAGAGGAATCTGCAGTTTGAAGGAGATATCTGTTCGTTTGCTCAAAAAAATTGGGCTACATACTATGGAAGGATCAAAGGAAGGAATTTCCATCTAATTGCTTTCTGTTTTTAAGTTATTAGCAAAGAGCTATTGGGTTTTGTTTGCAACTCTATACAGGTATTTTGGAAGAAGAGGATATTAAATAAAATGCAATGTTTCATTGAATAAATACACTCAAGTTCTGCTTATGCCACACTTGTGATGAAAGTAGCACGTAAAACGGCATTTATGCATAAAAAATAAATAAAGGCTCCATGAAAATAATTCCTAGGTATGTTGATTATACAGTTACACACCCATATTGGTTTTGGGTAGCAAGCCACAAATGGGTTGCTTTTGCCTTTTACCACATTGTCCTTGTTTATGATTTTTATGTATAACTCTTCCTATATTCCCCACAACAACCCTGGGTTGAGAAAGAGTGGTGGGTCCAAAATCACCCAGCTGACTTTCATATCTAAATTGTGGTTGCTGTTGTTATTTTGTAGTCAAGGGCTGAGTTCTAGGATCACCTGGCACTTTCTATCCCCCAAAAAATCACATAAATTCAGCTCTGCTTAGCATTCTGAGACCAGCTGCTGTCACCTGCTCTTAACAACTGTATCTATACATTTCAACACACACTGCTATTTTTCCCATGTCCGTTTTTTGTGGGGGTTTTTATCTGCTTATTTGTCTTGAGTTTCTTCTGCCCTTGTTCTGTCTGATTAACTTTCAAAATAATCATTAAAGAAATAATCAGTATAAGCATAATCTCTGGATCCTAGACATCATTTTTAATATGACTTTCATGAGCACTTCAATACAAATGATAATGCTTGGGATTTTCTCGTATTTTGTACAATATCCAGTCCTGCTTTCAGTTGTAGCATTCTAATCTTTGCTTTTATTTTAAAGTGTATTTAGAAATGTGTTTATTTTTGTAATTTGCAAAATATTTGATGGCAACATATTTTTACAATTTGTAAATAGTTATTTTTAGAAGAGTTTTCAGTATTTTTTAAAATAAAAACAGTTGCTTAAAGAAAGAAGGAACATCCTAATAGTTCATGGGTGTCAAACTTGCAGCATCTCATTGCCATCATGTGATGTTTCACAATGTTTTTCGCGGAGCTGGGATGGGCATGGCCTGAATGTGATGCATTCCAGCCAGTTTGACACCCCTGTAAATAGCTGATAAACCCTGCAAATTCTTCCTTTCCTTGTATAAAAAAGGGCACAACAAAGGTATGTATGTGATTCACAAATTAATTATACATTTATGGCTTGTCTGCTTGTCACTATAAAACAAATAGTAATTCAAGATGTCTATGTCACCACAATCTCTAGAAACATTCAAGAAAAATATCTACATTCAATTAGGGATCTAATTTCAATTAGAAATTTAAGGAATGAATTAATCATTATAGTGATACCAAGTTGATACTACATGGATCTTTTTTAAATATTAGTTTTTCTTTTATATTTACTTCAATGAATGTACACTTTTTTATATTAAATGCCCTGGAGTATTGGTGTAGATGCTGTTTATGTATTTGTTATATTTATTTTTTGAATTTAGAATATATTTGATTTGTCAATCGCTTACAAGATAATAGGTATAAATATATACATAGTTATGAATACATGAAATGGGTACATATAAGAAGAATAAAAGAAACAATAGGACAGGGATGGTAGGCGTATTGGTGCGCTTATGCATGTCCCCTACAGACCTCTTAGGAAAGGGGTGAGGTCAATAGTAGACAGTCTAAGGTTATGTAGTCACCTGTCTCACAATTAAATGGTTCATTAATAAAATAAAAATATAATATTTCCTCTCTTTCAAAGATCCACTCCCAAACGGGAAAACTGGGACAAAAAAGAAATATGTTATAATCCAAACAATTTATTTTAAAGTTAAAAAAAGGAAAGGAAACACACGGCTTTCTCCTAGGCCTTGAGATAGAATGTATGGAATCCCTTTTAGATATGTCTGTCATATGTTGCATGTTTTGATCTTAGTTGTCTTGGTTTGACATTTTGTTTAATTTGTTTTCTGCATTTTTATGTATCTTATTTTATTTATGTTGTGCTTTTTGATTTTCTAACTGCCCAGGGTAAGTGTGGATTTGGGTCTCGAGTTGGGTGGGCACTGAAGTTGAATAAATAAATATAATGGCTGCTTTAAAAAAATTATTAAATGAAGAAATAAACCAATTCATAATAGAGTGGAACATTTTATGATAATATAAATGAACCTTTAAAAATATTGAATTGATGAAGGATAGCACATGTGATTAAGAAAATGTGACATTAGATAATATTTAATGTAGCAAAATGTGTATTCTGAGCCTTGAACCCACGTTTTTTTCAAAAAATGTTTTCTATACTTGATACATTGCAAAGAAAATGTTTTATTTTGCTACAATGTTAGTGTTTTTTTTTCAGTTTTCCAACTGCCATTTTTTTGGTTGCCTGCTTCTACTTAGCAGATGAAAATAAAGAGCTACATTAGTCAATTGAATAAACTATATTTTTAAAATTCCATATATCAAACATATATTTATAACCAAAGCAAGTTATACATAATACATCTATAAACCATACAAATGCATGTACTTTAATTCACTGGCGTGGGGGGCGGAGGATAAGTTTTACCTGAAAAAAAAATGTTGACAGGGACAAGGCGTTTTTCCATATGCTTCCAATATTTCCAGATTATTTGTATTACTAGAAGTGAAAAGTAAGCCACCATTACTTAAAGTTTAATCTTGTGCTCAATTAGTGTTAATCACCTACACTTTGAATGAAAACAGAAGGTATCTACTGTATGCATCGCATTCCTCTATGCCACCATTATTAAGGATCCTCTGTCTATAACAGCTGAACAATGCACAATTATTCTATTTTCATATTAGGCACCCCTTTGCTCCAAGATCACTCTGGTTTCTAAAATACCATTCCACTCTGTTCTCATTTTCCAGAGTTCTTAATCTTCCTTGAGGTTCATATTGATGTAGTCCCTAATAGGATTGTGAGTATTAATTTGGAAATGCATGCTTGGTGGCTACTGGCAGAAGAGCGACCTTGCATGTCAGCTAAGCAGTCCCACAAATGCTTTCATCTAATATATGCCTGCTATTCTAACACAACACACGCTTCAAAGATCTCTGTGTCTATGGGATGCTGTTTCTCCTCTGGAGATCACTAAGGACACCATGGCAGTTACTTTCAAAACAATGCTAGGTCGGGTCAAGGATGTTTGCAAAAGGAATGGTTTACTCATTCTCTCAGTGTTATCTGTCATAGTGGGATGTCTTCTTGGATTCTTTCTGAGGACAAGGCGCCTTTCTTCCCAGGTTAGTGATCTGAGCAGGTATAGCATCATTGAGGAACAAAAAATTCATAAAATAAAACAGGAGTTGTCATGAAGGACATTTTGCTGAATTGATATGTTGCAGAACAAGACATCTTGTTCTGAAAATGAAAATCAGCCTGCTCTCTCTCTCTCTCATATATATATATATATATATATATATATATATATATATATATATATATATATATATATATATATATAATGGTTGAAAAGTTGAGCCACTGCAAAATGAAATGTATAAAATGTTAAAATACTGAAGATGTTCAAATGGCAGGAACCTTTTTAAAAAAACCTTGCATGGTTGTGAATTCCTGGTATGTCTGAATAAACTATTCCCAGGGAAGCTAATGTGTTTTTTTTTCTAATATATAACATACTTTTACATTCCATAAGCCATTTATTTTAAAGAAGTTTTGTTGATCTTAATAGATTTCCAGGGAAAGGTCTCCATTATTATTATTTACCTGTTAGCAATGGATTTATTTTAGAAAGTATGTTTTAGGAAAACCTGAGGGATTTATCTGTTTGTGCTTCTTTCCACCTTACCCACTTCCATAGGGGTAAGCTAGCTAGAAATGGTTTACTACTATTTTTAGAAATAATAGGATTTTTCTCTTTTTAAAACAACAAAGACAAAAAGTTGTACAATGTTTGCCCCAAATATGCTGGCTGAAGATGAGAAATATGAATTTGTCTCCCTATTGTGAGTAAAATAGAGTCACAATCATCCATCATGGATGTATTCACTTTGTAAGAGAATTGTTTAGCATGGCAAAATCTATAAGTACACATCAGGAAAGCAGGCAATATGACAATGTAAAAATTCTTCTGGTTTGCCATCTTAGCTAGTATAGCTCTGAACTAGTTGCATTCAAGTTGATCTGTGAAATGGGAGGTTAACACTGTGAAAAGCTAGATACAAGATGAGGTTCCTTGAATATTGCAGGTTTTGACCTAGAAAATTTTAAAAGGTCTATGGTCAAGATATTTGAATGAGCAGGGCCTCTTGTATGAATGTGTTCATAATTTATGTTCTTTGCCAACTTTTGAGGCATGTTCCTGCACCAAGAAAAACTAGGAGCATAGGAGAGACTCTTCCATAGCATTCATACTATGAACTTCACACCTGCTTCATTCATCCCTGATGAGTTTTTGATAAGCTATGAGTACTTCAAGGTTCTGATGTCTTCTCATGAATTATATTGCTTCAGTTTGTTTTAACTGAGATATAGACAGTTAAGTCTGGCCATTAGTGAATTTAGTGCTCCCCCCCCCTAACAATAGCTAAACTAAATTCTTTCCTAAGTGCATCATTTTTATACTAAATCATTCATTTGAGAATCCAAGGAGTATTAAAATCACCATTTCAAAGAAAGCCAATTATTAATACCCTCAATATATGTTCATTTTATCATAATTCCATTCTTTATTTCTTATGCTGTTGTATTGAATAAGAAAATAATAATGTAGATATCAAAGCATCTTAACACTATTTTGAAATGCTTTTTTAAAAAAATCAATTCATCCATTTCCTTATTTCCTTAGGAAATTAGTTATTTCCAATTTCCTGGAGAATTATTGATGAGAATGTTGAAAATGTTGATTCTGCCTCTGGTTGTTTCAAGGTAAGTAAGCCTATATCAGTTCAATTGCTTTTTTATAGTTTTCTTTTTAGATGATACATTCCAAATAACATTGTGTGAATATTATTTTGGCAGAAACAGTGACTAGCTTTCCTGTTTAATCCAGATAATATATATTTGGAGGAACTGAAAAACTTGCACAGGCAAATCTCTTCTGATCCCTTTTATAAGAGATATTACAACAATTCATGACCATGTTTTTATTTGCAAAATAATCTGGGAAACTTTCTGTTTTTCCTTGCATGATGTACATATAAGAATTTATAGAAAAATATCTGATATACTTAAGCCTGCACAGAAACAATAATACCGGTACATTCTATTTCTATAATTACAAAGTTAACATTTATGATGGCATATATATCAGATACAGTATTATAATAATGGATATGGTAATGGCTAATATTGCAGATTTTCTTTAAGGTACCTTTTCTATAAAAGTTTTCAGAAGCTAACATGATGAAAAAAAAAGTTAGAATCAAGGTGAATTGATTTAAATGTAAAACAATTTTGGAATTGAGTGTTCTTTTTTTTTTTTTAATAAAGTTTTATTTGAGATTTCACCAAAAAAACCCCAATACAAATAAAACATCTTTTTTGAGAATAGCATGGTCCCAGCAGGTTATCACTTCTCTATACAGACACAAACTCATTTCATTTTCATATTCTATTCTATATCTTCTTACTATTTTAACTTTTTTTCCATAGCTTTAATTTACTCAATATTCTTAATTATCACATATTTAAATCCAATTATATATCTTTTTCTAAATTCCAATGTCTTTCTACTCATTGTATTTATACTTTATTTGCCTGTTTCAAATTTCATATCTTTTATCATTAACCAAATTTTAATTAAAATATGACACCTTTATATCTCTTAATTTCAACTCTTGTTTAAACTTCAATTTATGCCTTTGAAATTCCATATAATACATCCAAATCAAATTCTATTTAATACCTACTTAAAATACACACTACATTCTTTAAACAAAAAATATATATAACAATAGTAGATAAGATACTCATTCCCCTCCAATTCAATTCTATCTTTAATATTAGTTTATTTTTAATTCTCTCACATCTAAATTCAATTATATATCTTTTTACAAGTTTTAATATCTTTCTATTCATTACATTTATACTTTTATCTGTCCTGTTTCAATTTCATATTGTCTTTTCTCATTAAACAAATTTTCCCCTGTAATTACTAATTGGAGTATGACACCTTTATATCTTTAAATTTTATCCATTCAACCCTTATTTAAACTTCAATTTATGCCTTTAGAGTTATAACATTCTATATAATACATAAATTCCAATCACATTCTGCTTGGTACATTCTTAAAATACACACTATGTTCTTTAAACTAAAGAAATATATATATATAACAATAATAGATAAAACACTCATTCTCTTCCAATTCAATTCTATTAATATTAGTTACAGTCATACTTCCTTGGGAACACATATAAACAATTATCTCATATCTAACATCAGTTATGACAACTTAAACTTTCCACAGTTAATTAAAGTATTCCCCTCCTTTCCTAACTCCACTTTCTCTTATTCCATTTATTTATTAACGAACATTCCATTACATTACAATAAGCATTTTATCCATCATTTTAATCACACATTATCTCATATTTTTTAAAAACTTATTTCTATTTCTATTACAACAATACTACTATATGTACCTTTGCAGAATCCTTTTTTCAATTAAATTCTCACCCATTATCTCTAAACAGACTTATTTCAATTCTTATGCCTTTTCCCTATTTCTCTATATCCTGTTTCTGTCTTTTATAATTTCTTTTCCTTTCTTTCTTCCCCCTCTTCTTCTCTATATCCTGTTTGTGTCTTTTATAACTTCTTTTCCTTTCCTTCTTCCCCCTCTTCTTCTCCCTCTCTTTTTTGGCCCCATGTCTGTCTACTTCTAATTCTCTCTTCTGTAATCCTCTCTTCTATTGCTTAGTATTGTAATCATCTTTTTTTTGGTTGTTTTTTTCAGTCCAAAGCTTTCCACTCTCTTTCCCAACTTTCCCTTTTTTCCCCTTAAACAAGGTTACTTGAAGATGGCTTCTTCTTTGTCCCAATCTTCTTGGTCTACAAGTATTTCTTGTTGTTTCTCATAGTTCAGGATCTCCGTTTCTAAAAATTGAAATACGAAGCCAAAAGAACCCCTTCCTTCTAATGCATCTTCTTTGTATTTTTAAAGTTCCATTTTCAGTACTTCCCAGAGTGTTGCCATTTTAAACACTTTTAAACAACCACCCGATCGATTTTAATAATTTAAATCCAATAGCCAAAAATCCAAAAATCACCAAATAGTCCAAATAATCCAAAGCTGTTTCTTCTTGCTTCTTTTTTCACTTTCTCTTCCTGAGGGCTCTATTATTTTGTTGCTAAGTTTCAGTTAGAATGTATCTTTTAGGAATCCTGTTAAAGTTTCACTGTGAGTTCTTTTTAATTCTAGGCAGTCTCCTCCATTTTCCAGATCCTGCCTTATTCTTGCTTTTTCTCCCCTTTTCTTCTTTTAAATATTTAAGTATCCAAGAATCTTTATCTTTATTATCTCTTTGACATTTTATTTACAGCTTAATTGCCTATTAATGTCAAAGTGGATTTTTTTTCTTCACTTTCTCTTAACTGTCAATATAAGGAAAGGAGGGAGAGAGAAAAAAACCCAAATCCTTTCCCTTTGGTCTCTCCTTCGCTGCTTCCAAATCTTCTTTGGGAACAAGTTAATTTTTTATAGTTAAAATTCCAGGGTATCTTACGTTCTTGCTTTTCAATTCAACCCGGTCAACCAAAACTTTCTCTTCTTATCTTCACCCTGCACATTCGATTGAGTTCTTCTTTGAGGTGGTTGTAGTGGTTGTAGCCACCACTAAACCAAATTTGGGAAAGGAAGTAAAGATCAGCTGGGGAGGGGAGATGCAGTTCTCCTCAACCCTGCTGACAGTCTCCCCCTTCTTCACCACCTCTATGGGGTGGCTTAGCCCCGAAACCACCTGGATTGGGGTGCTCCAGTGGCGAGCACAGACAGAAACCGCGCACAATTGTGGATTTCTGATTGTCTCCGAAAAAACTTAAACAGGAAGTCCGGAATTGAGTGCTCTTAAACAGTGTGCAAATCTGATAACTAAATCATCCTACCGGTAGTTCATCACTTGCTACAACACATTACAACAGTAAACACTTAAGTTTTATGAGTTATGGTTTAGTTAACTTGCTGTATACTAATCAGAAAACAGTGTATCAACTAGAGCCTGCCAACAGTAATTTTGGATCATCTCTGAAATTTCATGTTTTATGTTGATGAGAAAAGCAGAATAGGACATTGAGGGATAGAAGGAAGTTAAAATGTAGAAAGGACTTGGGTGAGGATTTTATGATATTTGTTTAAAAAACAATTTCAAAATTTTTGATATTTTTTTAGGATTTAAAAATAAGTATGGTAAATGTGGAATGATTTGCCCCCGGAGATACGGGCCATTACCAACATTCAGACCTTCCGGCGCGCAGTAAAGACCCTGTTTTTTCAACAGGCCGGCCTGGCCCAGTAACGATTTTTGGGGTTTTTAATAACTAGGTTTTTAAATTTTTTAAATTTTAAATTTGTATTAGTTTTATATTTTAATTCGTATTTTGGCCTCTGATGGAATTGTTTTAATTTGTTTTTAATTGTATATATTGTTTGTTCTTAGTTGGCTGTGCACCGCCCCGAGTCCCTTTTTTGGGAGAGGGGGCGGTATAGAAATTTAATAAATAATAATAATAATAAATGTAATTAGTAAGGTATGACCCCTGACTGTTTTTTTCCCTCCCTCCCTCTCTGTCTCTTCTATCTATCTATCATGTTTATTTGATGTATTCCCATCTCATCCTCAAAAGTGACTCTGGGTGGCTATAAAATATAAAAACATAAAATGTATTTTAGAAATATAAAAACACCAAGCAACACGAATATAAAAATAGATCTAAATACAGATCGGCAGTCTACACAATCAGCAGGCAGCATTTAACCCTGCATCTCTGAATCCAGACTGAAATGGATGCAGATGACCTGCTTCATAAAGACTCCCTGTAGATGAACTTTCACAAGGAGTGGCTGGAGATGGTAATAGTTCTTCAGCAAGGCTGGATCAAGTGAGGACTTATTGCCATTTATTTTGAGGCAGGTAGCATCACAAACATCTTCAAGAAGCATTGACTGCTTCTCAGATGCAGTCATTCATGTTCACCTTCACTGCCAAAAGGAGCTAGGAGTGGCATGGGTTCATACTATATGTTCTGTCTTTAAATTGCTGGCTGAATATAAAGACAGTCAGGAAAACTCTACAAAGGCTTCCATACAAAGTTTCTTTATTGGAAACACAAGGCATCCTCAAGGTATAACTCACAGTTATGTCGAGATTCATCTTAATGTCCAAATCTTTGCATAGCTGATTTCATAGTATGAAAGTATAGTGATCTTCATCCCATAACGATGGAGCAAAGGGTGAAACACCAGCACGATGCTGGGGTCTAAGCAAAAGTAAAGGAAACTCTCTCAACCCGACCAAGGGTCAATTCAGTGACCAATCAGGATTACAGATGTGACCACATGACATGAACTACATTTCCCATGATGCATTAGCTACATTTACCATGAGGCATTCCCTTAAGGGACAGTTCCCAATTCTCACTTAACTATCTCAATTCCCAAGTAACTATATACTGTCTGGACAGCACACTATAGAGAACTCTATTCTGTGGTGTCCTTGGTACTCTTTGAATTGGTTGTTGTAATTGCAGACATTTCATTACTCAACAAGGTAATATGATCAGTGCACAGTTACCTATTGGCAGTTGTCTGTTGGGTAATGAAATGTCTGGAAGGAAACAACCAAGCTCAGAGAACAACAAGGACCACACTGTTCAACCCCGAACTACAACTGTTCTCTTCTATCACTCCGATTCTATGAGCCCAAATGAATTCCAGATTTGTATTACTTTTTAAAATGAACTAAACTTCATAATGTATGAAGCTTAATGGGTTTTATTTAATGATGGATAATTTTTCAAAATTCAGATTTTGTATATGATTCAACATTATTTTAAAGTTTGCTCATTGTGACATCCATCTTTTATAATATCCATCTCTATATTTTGAAATATTGGATCATGGGATCACCATTTGTAATCTTCCCAGCCAGCTTCCGATAAGCAGAGTCAATGAGGGAAACCAGATTCACTTAACAACCACATGTTTCACTTAACAGCTGCAGTGGTTTGTTCAACAACTATTGTGAAAAGGTCATAAAATGGGGGAAAACTCACTTAACACCTGCTTTAATTAGCAAGGGAAGTTTTGGTCTCAATTATGGTTATAAGTTGAAGACTATCTATATTCATTCACATATGAATGCACTCATATATAAGGAGATCATCTGTTTGAAGATCTCCTTATATAATTTTTTGTTTAGCTGCAAACCACTGCTGGAACACCATTAGCAGAAAAAGGTGTAGCTTCTCAGCAACCTCATGAAATTAGCCATTTTTTCAGAGGGGGATTCAAATTTTTTAACAACTGGTTCTGTGGGCATGGCTTAGGCGGTGGGTGTGGCTTGGTGATCATGTGACTGGGTGGACATGGCTTGGTGGTCATGTTATTGGCTGGGCGTGGCCAACTCAACATCACTCACATCTCCTCGCCTGGCCTCTTGTGACTGTGGGGATGCTGCAACAATCATAAGTGTGAAAAATGGTCATAAGTCAGTCTGTCTCTCAACTCCTGTTTCACACTCACTCTGCCTGTAGTAGCAGGATCATAAGTTGTAGTTATTTTTTAAATGAAGCAAAAATTAACCTCTCTTTCAAAAGGATTTGTACAAAAGAGAGATTACTATGTTTACAGACGACCTTTAGAAAATCATTGGTTTTTCTACCAGTATGTTTAAAAATAGGTTTGTAAGCTTATACAGTTCATTTAGGCTGTTTTATTGCTCAAGTCTAAAGTTTTTAAGAACTGGCACATCTCTGTTGACATTCCTCTGAGATTTTAATCTTATATCCACTTTCTCAGAGTAGATCTTATTAAATTCAGTGGGACTTGCTTTTGATAGGCCTTTTAAGGATGGGTGATAATAACCACAAGCCATGTTTAAATAAAAGATGTTACTGTTTTTCTTGTGTGTGGAGATATTATCCTGGCTCCTGCACTAACATGTTCTGAATTTCAGCATATATGAAATATATTGTATTGCTTTCCCCAGTTCCAGTGGTGACAAGTTTCTTCTCCTTCTCCTTCTCCTTCTCCTTCTCCTTCTCCTTCTCCTTCTCCTTCTCCTTCTCCTTCTCCTTCTCCTTCTCCTTCTCCTTCTCCTTCTCCTTCTCCTTCTCCTTCTCCTTCTCCTCCTTCTCCTTCTCCTCCTCCTCCTCCTCCTCCTCCTCGTGACTTTTCCTACAAATATGCAAGAAGAATATATTGAAGCAGACAGACTTAAAGTAGCTAGCACATTGTTAGAGATAATTAATTAATTTTGCTTCCAAAACTGTACCCTGGTTCTAGAATACCCTAAGCCAGTGTTTTTCAAATTTGGAAACTTTAGGATGTGTGAACTTTAACTTCAGCATACTAGCTAGGGAATTCTAGAAGCCCATACAATTTAAAATGGCCAAGTTTGAAAAACACTGCTCTAAGCTCTCTACTTGCAAATTGCATTTCACATCTGGTCTACTACACTGGCTTTAGCACTCTCTGCTTTTCTTATTTTTATTATGGAATAAAACTACTACTGCAGCTATCTGTTTTATTGTTTAGTACTAAGAAATGATGTTTAAAATTAATAATAATAATAATAATAATAATAATAATAATAATAATAATAATAATAATAATAATAATAATAATAATAATAATAATAATATTTATATACCGCTCCTCTCCTGAAGGACTCAGAGCGGTGCACAGCCGTATAATTAAGAACATTAAATATACAAAAGTTAAAACTAAATTAAATTAAAGACCCTGGCTGTAAAACAGTTAAAACCCCTCCCTTAAGCCCTAAAATTTAATATAAAAACTAAAATACCCAAATCTAAAATCAGCTCAAGCCGGCCTGGTCAAAGAGCCAGGTTTTCAAGACATGCGTGAAGGTCCCCAGCTCCGTGGCTGTACATAACTCCAGAGGCAACCCATTCCAGAGGGCAGACGCCCCCACAGAGAAGGCCCTATTCCTTGGGGTCACCAGCCGGCACGTAGATGCCGATGGGATCCGCAAGAGACCCTCCCTGTGGGAGCGCACCGGACGGTGAGAGGAAACTGGCAGAATGCGGTCTTGTAAATATCCTGGTCCGATGCCATGGAGTGCTTTAAAAATTGACACTAAAATCTTAAAGCGCATCCGAGAGGCAATGCAGCTCACGCAGGAGGGGCGTCACATGAGAGAACCTTGACGCCCCCATAACCACATGCGTGGCCGCATTCTGTATCAGTTGAAGCCTCCAGATGCTCCCACTCGGGAGCCCCATGCAGAGGGCATTACAGTAATCCAGTCGGGAGGTGACCAGGGCATGAGTGACCGTGCGTAAGGCATCCTGATCCAGAAAGGGCCGCATCTGGCGGATCAAGCGAACCTGATAAAATTCCCTCCTGGAGACCGCCGTAATGTGATCCTCCAAGGACAGCCGTGCATCCAGGAGGACCCCCAGTTTGGCGAGCCCTCTCTGAAGGGGGCAAAATCTCACCAAAAATTGTTTAAAATTAAGAAAATAAGATTTTCTGTTTGTTATGATCTACCTTTGATTCCTCTCAAAAGTTATTGCTTATCGAAAGTGTTTCTTTCCTCTTAAAATAGAAATGTGAAAGAAATATAATTTAAAAATACTTGCCTCCTCCTAGGACATATATACAAGCTACTATTAAAATAACACACAGAGACAGAACAGTAAAAATGCATTATAAAGTAGATGCAAAATTATAAAGACACAATTACAATGTAACCATGGGAGGATGAAGGTTAAGTAAAAATGGTTCCCCAGTGTATGATACATCACACAATAAGACAAAGGTAGAAAGGTAGAATAAGATTTCTATAGGAAAACAACTGTTGTAATGAAAAACCACATTTTCACAGTTTATACATGCTGATTGCAATTATCAGTAAGAGTACAATGTAAGGAAAATTGAAAGCGGATAATTTTCTAATTTTATTTTTATTGTTTTTTTCCTGTTTTAACTTTCTTTTTATTATATGATTATAATATGTACATCTATCATTGGAATAGTACTAAATAATGATGATATTAATATTTTGTTCAGAATTTTTAGCATTCTGATAAAACACACTCAGTTCTATACAATCAAATTAGCTAAATATTGAACTTTACTTTTTGTGGCCGTTTATTTACTGATATTTTATATTTAAAATATGTTTAAAATATGTTTATTTACTGATATTTTATATTGTATTTATTTTATTGTCTTCTTTTTGTAGTTATTTATGCTGTTTTTAAATGTTTAAATTTAAAACAAAAACAAAATATGTTCCAGACACAATCTGCCTTGAATAAACTAACAGCTCTGTAGCTCATTAGGAAAAACACATGAGATTCTTTAGAGAGCATTTTAAGTCCATATTTAATAGCACCTTGCAATTCCACCTGTTATGTACAGAATTTTAGGACTTAGGCTAGCCAAGTCCTAAAACTCTAATATAATCATCTGAGCTAGACCAGCATTATTCTGAAATAGACCATATAATCCGACATAGTGCCATATATTCAGAAACTTTCATGGGCAGGATACATGTCCCCAAAGCTTAATGCAGAGTCAATGTTATCTTTTGATCCATTAAGAAGGGCTTTTGATTTTGTCAAAAGTGATTTTGGTGCATAGTTGTGTTATTTGTGTTCTGGTGTAATTTTGCTATAATTCTTATTTCTGAGAATGGCTTTAGACTATTTCACAAATTCCTTTCTTCACTGAGATTGGCACTGATGACAGATCTCAGCCAGGTGTTATTGTGTGGGAGTTTTGTAATTGTGAGAAACAGCTTAGCCTACTATTCACAATTGCACAATCACAAAGATGTTTATACATTATTAGACTTAAAATTAACATAGTCTTAAAATATCTACATGAATTCACTTCTATTATAGTTGTAGCATTTTAATTTTTGCTTGTTGCTTGTTTTCACTATATACAGTGATGCTTAATAGTTTGTGAACCTTTTGAATTTTCAATATTTTTCAAAAATGTCACATAAAATGTGATATATTCTCTAACAAATCCCAAAGCCCCCTCAAAAATGAGTCAAAATAGTATTTGTTTATTTGTGTATTGCAGAAAATAGTATAGAGACATATATTTGATAAGAGGCTATCTATGGAACTGTGGTTTGTTAGGAAAAAGGAGATATTTAAGCCATCTTTTCACCATAATTTTATTTTTGGCCTTCAAGTCAGTGTTGACTCCTGCAACAGTCTGAACTACTTTGAATATAAATGTTCTGAAGGTATAATGATACTGTAGCAATTATTGTTTTAGGAGATGCTTTTCCCAATCTCTTTAACCATGATTACATGTTGAGATAGTGGATGTAAAAACAGAGTAAAGAAAATTAGTCCTGAGCAGTGCAAACAGATGCTACATTAAGGGCAACTACAGGTGATCTGGTTGGTTTTTTTTTTAATTAAAAAAATTAATTTCTTTCCAAAGTAAGTAGTGAAGCTGGAGTGAAATGAAGAATTTAGTTTATTTATTAATTGGATTTTTTAAAAAACAAGTACAATCTTGTGAATCTTAGTGGTTTACAGAAATAAAAATATTCACAATGCAACAGTCTGCTTTGGAAGGCATATTACTCTTAGATTTGGGTTTTCCCAGATGTGCCAATATGACAACTCTAATAAAATGGAGTTTAATTTAATCCATCGGCATTCCAATTAAGAGTTAACCATTTATGGTTTCTTAACTAATGACTATAATTAAAAGTCCTCTGGAAAGCTCCATTTTGACCAATTTTCAGAAGACTATCAGGGTCTCCATGGAACAAGAGTTCACCTGTTTTCCCTTCTCTTCAGCAGAAGACTAGCCAGCAGAGACTTAAGGTATATAGTTTTTGCTTTGTTTTTTCAACTGACTGCTTTGAAGTGGAATGGTTTCCTTGAACCTAGAACTTTGGAACCAGAAGTAAGAAAAGGGACCACCCAGAAACTCCAGGTTTGCTAAGAAAAGATCAGAGTTAGAAAAAAAGATGACTTGGCTCTTGAAATAATCATCTTGTCAGACAGATTCAGAGCTGAATGAAATTGTGGAACTGCCCTTTTTCATGGTTGGACTTCTTCAGCTGATTTTTCCTATTGCACTACAAGTTGTTGTTTTATTCTGCTTTTTGTTTTGTTTCTTGGTGTGCTTACAATATGGTTGATTACAGATCTGTCATGAATCAACCCAGCCTGGTGCCTAAGAAACAGTTTCATCTTCCTGTTTAGAAAGGTTTAAATAGAGATCAGGACCAGAAGCCTAGTAGAAAGGCTCCACATTCCAATTATAGTTTACCATTCCCATATATCTTTGTAGGTATTAAAGTTTTTAATGCATCTTTCTGCATTTATTTCAGCACAGCCTCTCATGTTAATTTGACTTACTATGAGTTTGCTTTGGAAACAAAACAAAAATGATCTAATTCTCATTTTTTAAAATATAGAATCTTGAGGTTGATGGTGGCAAGAGCCAAAATGAGTAGAATGGTCTAGTCAGCCATAAAGTGTTTATTCATTCCCTAATTTTGTTTCTATTTTTTTAATTTTTAGAATAAAGGTTTCAAGCATCTTTTGTTTGTTGAAACAAAGGCTGGTATAAGAAAGGGATTAATTTCTTTAATATCAGTACACAGTTTAGTGTTGTAACATCCAGTTTTATTTATGAGAGTTGCTAAACTGATAATTATGTTGTAACAGGAGCTAGTATTTTTGTTCTGCCAACTGACAATCAGGCTACATCTAATACTGCTAACATTGTTTTAACAAAGAAGGTACCAATTTATTTGGGAGAGGCTTTTACATGGCAAGCAATTATGAAGAGAAATTCAATGAAAATATAATCAAGAGGTGAATAAATGAATGAAAACAAGCCTGTATGCTCTAGCAATTGCTGGTTGGTAATGCTTGACCATTACTTCTTGACAGGATTAGTGTCTTTCTAATCACTCTAATCCCCTCTGATAGGTCCATCTATAATCCATCCATTTCAAAGCAATATCCAGATGGCTCTTGATGGGGGATGGAACAGAACAAGCTGGAGAGGCATGAGCTGAATCAGTTTATGGTCAGCTCCTTATGTTTCTCTTTTCCAGAGTTATTACATTTGAGGCTTCCACCATTCAGAAATTGAAACAATGAATTAAGCAGAAAACTATCAGCACAGATGAATTGAGATAAATCTAAATTTCATGTACATGTACATATCAGGTTTGTGAATCTTTTAGCTAGTTTTCTTGCCACTATTCATAAAGAATGGAACCATTGAAGGCAACTGAATTAAGTTGTCTTAATGATGGCTGCTCTGGAAAATGGTTCAAACTGACATTTGGGTGATATTTTCACCTGCCAAGTTCCAGACACCTTATTTAGTCTTATGGCTTAGACAGGCATATTATCACCATTTTAATAACTTCTTGCTAGCTGACATGCTGAAAGTATTGAGCTTATCTTTATGAAGTCTCATGTGAGTTCAGCTCCACTTCCATCTTTTCAATAACTACTTGAAACAAAAGGGGAAACTATGGGGCAATAGCTTCTACTTGACTTACAGAGTTTAATGCAGATCATTTCTTCTTTATGCTAGTGTTGTCTGTGTATAATTCTAGGCACTGTAAGAAGTAAATTTTGTAATGCATGCAATAGACAAAATTGCTATCTTTCACAATAGGTTTCGTTATTTATCTTTGTTGTTTAGTATAAAATACCTGTCATAAGAAGTGATAGGCCTTAACTGATCTTGGAAAAAAGTAAATACAAGTTCATCAGGAAATTCCAGGATTGTAGACAAGGCTCAGTAATTAAAGGCTCAGTAATTTAAAAAGGCTCAGTAATTTAAAAAAAACTCAGAAGCAGCTGACCACAGCATTTGAATCTGTGGTCAGTTGATTGAGCTTTATGCCTTTTACTTTATAAAATAAAATCGTTTGTTTATCTATCTATCTATCTATCTATCTATCTATCTATCTATCTATCTATCTATCTATCTATCTATCTATCTATCTATCTATCTATCTATTTATTGGCCACCCATCAATCAATTACAGATGGGGAGAGCAAGGGCAGGATGGGGGTGAGGTGGGATCTGTTGTTAGACAATCTATCAACTTCACTATGATGTTCCACCCATTGAGACTACAAGCCAAATGGCAGAACGGGGTCTTTAGGCCCTTACAAAAGGTCAGGGGGGTTGTGGGGGGAGATGTTCCTGAGGACAGATGAATTTGTCTAATCCTTCCCTGAATTTCTCTAATCCTCTCTTAAATCTATTTACAATGAGACAGATCACCACTTCAGGTGCCAGCAAATTCCATAGTTTAATTTAACAAAGGAAATAACTTGCCTTGTGCAGTGCTAGTAGCCACATCTGAACTGTACATTATACCTTTGGGAATAAAAGACTATCTAGGTTGCAAAGGAAGTTGAAAATATTAAATGTGGTTTGCCTTCTCTTATTTTCTCATTACTTGAAAGAGTACTTTAGTATTCCCAACATCTGGGAAGTTACATTCTAAATGTAATCATGGATAATTTTCAATGAAACTGAATACAATAAAATCTCGCATATATTTATTTACATTGATCTACAAACAAAATCTGGAATATTGAAACTGGCAAGTATGTATGTGTGTGTGTTTATATATATATATATATATATATATATATATATATATATATATATATAATTATCAGGACACAAGGTTTTGATTATTTTATGCTGCAGGATAAACTCTACTTCAACACGACTTCAATAAATTATATTTACTACATTATAAAAAAAACCACTAATAATTGTTAATTTTGCTATTGTTAATAAGGTGTGTTGAAAGCTTTCCTAATCCTGATTTCACCTCAGATATTCTGCAACTTGAACTGTAAAATAACAACTGGGTTGTCTTTTGACAGCTAGATGCCTCACTGGAAAGCTATCCTTGGAGACATCTAAGAGTGTTGCCATTTCTATGGGAAGATAAATAGTAGCCCCCAACCTTTTGGGCACCAGGGACTGATTCTGTGGAGAGAGGTTTTTCCCCGGACCAGAGGGGATATGGTTTTGTGTGCTGCCTGCATCCCATGGATGGGGCTTCATTGTTTGCATGGCCTGGTTTCTGGCATGCCAGGGCCTGGTGCCAGTCCATAGACTGGAAGTTGGGGACCTCTGGCCTAGATCTTCTCTCTTCTTAACAGAAGACCCTGTTTAATTTCTGTCTAAGGATTTCACCTGGTACAACCATGGCCAGAAGTATCTTATTATTTTGCCTGATTTAGAGTCCTTAAATTTGAAATCCAATTGTTATTTTAATTATTTTATTAAAAAATCAGCATTCCCAATCATTTTAATCTCAATTTGTATATATTATAAAACTGCACCATTATATTGGACTGACGTGGATTCTTATGACTTTCTAAATTTGAAAAAAATTATAGCTATGCAAAAAATTAATAAAATACAATTGATACATAACATAAATAGTGCTTTAGCAATTTATAAACAATTGGTCATTCATCTAATGTTACAATGTCATTCTCTCTCATATGTGACTGTCCCGTGACACCTCCATTTTTCTGCAAAGGTCAAGCAGATGAAATAGCTATAAATTAAAGTTCATTTGTTAGCAGGATCAGGTCTTAGAGGCACTTAATGGTTGGAAAAGGTATTTTTTCTTAGATGTGCGGTAATCTGCACTTACATGGAGAATATATTTGTTGTTTGGCCTCACTCACACATATCAGCCCATTTTGTATGCTTATCTAATAATGAAAAAGTTAAATGAAGAAAATGTTGGGGTGGGATTGGAAGAGATTAAGACATTTGTGTACTTAAATAATAATTCTGTATCAGAAGAAATGGTTTACACAGTTAAAATGCTTCAAATTATTTATGGTTTGCCATTTATATGCATGTTTTGATTGCTTGCATGACTTTAGATTTCAATTAATTTCTGGATTATGATGCTGCCTTTTAGAACTAAAGATCATTAAAGTTTAGAGACTTCTTTATGATATCATGTTATAGCTAGATTCATTAAGTATGCAGCTGTTATGGAGGCTAAAAAGATATATGATGTTCTTTATTTCAAAACAAATTAGAGTACATTCTTGTTCAATGTGTCAACCTTTAGAGATGAGTTGATGTGATTCCTCTATTTTAATTTAACCTAAACCTTTAAACCTGAATACAAAGTATGAATTAACCACATACATTATAATATTGAATCTTCCATTTAGGCTTCACATAAGGTTTTCTGCTAATTCTTTCCTGGTCAGCTCCTTCCTATAGTCTCCTGCAAAAGAAGATTGAAGCAAGTCTTTTTAAAATATATTTGCTCAAAGAGATGTTAGATTGGAATTTGTTGTCCTTTCCCTGGATATAGTAATAGTGCTAATTAAATAAGAAGGAAAAAAAAGAAGGAAGAGGGAGGGAAAAAAAGTCATACGGTACTTTTTGTTTTCTTTCAACAGCCTGATGTCAGGACTAGCAGCTCTGGATGCTAAAACATCTAGTCGATTAGGCATCATTACAGTCACTTACTATCTGTGGACTACATTTGTGGCTGTGATTGTGGGAATCATTATGGTCTCTATTATCCATCCTGGTGGGGCAGCCCAGAAGGAAGACACCCAAGAAGGTGCGAAGCCAATAATGAGTTCTGCAGATGCATTGCTGGATCTAATTCGGTAACAACATTCTCACTGATTTTACAAAAGTTCAGATTTTACATATTCAGTGATACTGTGTGGTGGCCTAGCGGTGAAGCTAAACTGTGTTGAATGATCATGTTTTAAAATGGATGTTTTAAAACCCATGAATGCTAAAGGTCAGTGATGAATTCATTTAAAAGAACCTGGAACTTAAGTAGAACTACCTTCTACTCCCCAAACTGAAAAATATTTTAGCATGTACAAATTTATCCTTTCTTGCTTCAGGACCACCATTTTCCCTAATTCTTAAAAAAAAAGGTAAAGGAGGCCTAAGGAGAAGAATAAGCATTTGGCCTGAATTCTAATGCAATGTATGTATACACTCAGAAGAAAATTACAAGTATTATCTAAATTGTAATCTGTGCAACCAGATGGTCATAGACTGTAGAAGGAGAAAAATATGGTGTCCATTAATAAACAAATATCAAAGCAATCAAAACCTGTCCTGAAAAGTACATAAATCTTTCTGGAATCATCTTTTACATCAAAAAAAGAATGCTGCCTGAGCCCGTTGGAAACTGAAATATGCATGAAAAGCAAACAAAATGGTTTATTAAACACAAAGATAATGTTGGCTTTCATTGCTTCAAATTTCTCTATTATGATACCGTAGGGCAGGGGTGTCAAATTCACATCGTCACGGCAGCATGACATGTCGTATTGTGACTTTTTCCCCCTTTGCTAAAATGCGTGGCGGCGGGGCCAGCATGTGATGCATCTGGCCCATGGGCCACAAGTTTGACAGCACTGCCGTAGGGGGTGTACATTTTGTACACCTACTCACAGAAAGCAAATTCTTTTTCTCATGGCAAGTTATAATCCTTCATATATGCATATGAAGAAAAGTATCATGAAGCATGAAGAAAGTATCTTAAAAAAGAGGCATGGCACATTGCAGGCTACTTTTTGTATGCTGAACTCGTCATCGGTACTTATTTAGTATAAAGAAATCAATTTTCTTTTCATCTCTTAATAATATTGTTTTAAGTAATGGAATCACATTAAATCACATGCACATTAAGAGGATTGCATTTGTGAATATTTTCCCCCAAATTCTTCTTGGTACTTCGGATTATTTGTATATCTAATTTCTATATTAACTGGCCTCTAGTCTCAGATGGAGGCATTTCCTATTACCTGCTATTTGATCATTTCAATTGAAGGAGCTAGAAATTGAAGCTGAGACTTGTCCATAGAAAACATCTGCTACTCAATTATGATCTTTTCACTAGTATTTGATTCTTCCCTCATATAAAATTGTGATGAAAGCTCCTTAATTAGTTCTTTGTGTTCTTTTATTTTTAGCTTCTTTTTTTCTCTTGTAGACTATGAGTCTATAAATTAAACATAAATGTACTTCTATCCTCAGAAGAAACTTTGGATTCTCAGTGCTGACAGTGAGAATGTTTGTCATGCTTGTTGGTTCAGCTTGGAAATCAAACTTAAAGCTGTTTATAACAGGAAGCAGAGATAAGAGGAAATATAACTGAAGCCATTAAAATTAAGCAGTGAGTCAATCTTTTTTATGACCCTGAGCAATTTGCATAGTATGCATGCATCTGACATGCGTGTTAACTGTATGTCCTTGAATGTACCCTCCTTCCCATGTTAATTAGTGGTAAAGTGTAGCTAAACGTAGATAGCAGGCATGGACATGTCTATATATCTTCACTGGCAGCCAAATGTAGTTATATATTGCAAAGATAGCCATGATCTCCCTGGTTAATGTTTCAGAGAGGTTTAATGAAGTTGTAGAATTTTTTCAGACCTTATGATTGGAAACAGAAAACCTAAGAACAATGGCATGCAGCCTTATTACAAAACATGCTAATCTTGAATTGTATTTTGTGATCAGAATGGCAAACTGAGGATTTGAGAGGAAATGGATGGGCTTACCATAGACTTAGGAGTAGGACTCTTCTAAAGTTGGGCAATGCTTCACAAATCCTATTGAGAGTCCTTGGATGGATGGTTCCATTTGCCCAATCTCAATACAGGGACAGGTTGCAGGCATGCTTTCCTTATCTTCTTCCAAAGTAGTGTTTTCCAACTTACACTGCCATTACTTGCTATTCTTTAATTCATTCTAGACAACTTCTGTAAATCTACTGCTCGCTGTATGGAGTGGCCAGCATTTCCCATCTTTTTTTTGTTACAGTTTGTTTTCCTCCAAGCCCCTTTGGGTAATATCTATACAGAAGATAGCTCACGTCCACATGAGGCCTGATTTCTATATGCTTGGTGAGCCAGGCACATTCCTTCTGTATCTCCAATAACCATTAGTTCTTGGTTCCTATTCACATATTCAGCTATTAGAGTGTGAGCTGGTCAAAGAGAACAAATGAATGATGGATTGTCTGTGGAGATTCTTAATGTGCAGGTCATGGTTGTCCCAGGGGTACTTTTTCAAAAGGCAACTAGACTTTGTTTTTTCCTTGAAGATATTTAGCTTCTCATCCAAGAAGATTCTTCATTTCTGACTGAATGGTGGAGAATGGAAGGAATTATATGCCTTACAATCATCTGGTAGTTAGCACTCTCTGTGGGAGTCATTGAGGCCACTTGGAGGTTTATATGTGTCCTCAGGATCATCTGAATAGTGCAAATGAATGCGGAACTGACTTGGAACTGCTGAAAGGACTGTGTTGTAAACAACGGACTGGTGGACTGATGAAACATTGGGCCATTTATTTATTTCATTTATTTTATTAGTAAAATTTATTAGCTGCCCATCTTACCACAAGGTAACTCTGTTTTAAAAAACAGAAACAAAAAAGATCCAGATTGTTTTGCCCAGCATGTAGGTAGGAGGTTAAAGAATCACGGAAACTGACCAGTTAGTGAGGAGCATACAGTATAACTCTTCAGATAGTATACTTGGCTAGCATTGTTATCAAAGCTGAAAATGAAATCTTAACAGACATGTCTGAAACCAGCTTTATTCCCACTTGTTTCGGCTCAGAAGACAAGCAGCTTAAGGCTGCTGCACAAAAAAGCTTGAAGGCAAGCAAGAGGAAATACATCAGCTCAGCAGATGGAAAAGAAAGAAAATCATGGCATTTCTTTGAAACATGATGGGACTTTGCTGGCAATAAAATATTCTTTCCAGCTGCTACAGACAAGCTAAGGCAGAACTAAGATCAGCAGTATTCAGTTAATAGCTTTACAGAATTAAATAATGATATTGTCTTAGCAGCTTATTTGTTCCATTTGGTTAAGAGAGAATATGTAAGAGATGAAGAAATATAAGGGCATCACTATGAGAGGGATATTTAAAGCAACATATCTTCCAGAAGAATCTGAATATACAGGCAAGGATCTCTGTGCTGCCCAAATAGTCCTGTTAAAAAAAAAAGTACCATCACTGTAATCTTTGAGATCAGTGTGTCCATTTGAAAATAATTATAAATATAAATAAATATAACGATAAATCTAAAATCTGCTGAGAGTTGAAAGTCTTCAGTGCCAAGGTCCCATCTCCAATAAAGCAATCGAAGTATTGTACAACAACAAGACTAATGAGAACTGCAGAAACACAAATCTCATATTCAATAGTGTAACTTCAAAATGGGCACAAATTGTTTTTTGAAATCTAATATTTCAAAATCAGTAGTTTGAAGTTTTTCCAAGAACATGATGGAGCTAATAAAAATACTTGCTCGGTTTTATATGGCAGCTGCATTTTTTTCTCACAGTTGTGTTTCTATAAAGTGGAGAACGGGCTCCAGATCAACTGCTTCTCCTCCACAACACAACTATTGTCACCATGCACAGACTCATTTTTTTAGTGGCATATCAAGATTGTCTGTCAGGGCCTGTACTTTACTAGAACTGATGTGACCCTAAACTCCTGTTCTAGCGAAATAGCACCTTATCTTATGTTCTGGCCATTTCAACAAAGTTAATTTTGAAGAATGATTTACCATGGAAAACCACAGTCCATTTAAAATATATTGGAAGAGTTCCAATCACTTCTATTAAAACTTTGTTGTTCAGTCACCAAATTGTGTCTGACTCTTTGCGATCCCATGGATCACAGCACACAGGCTCCCTTGTCGTCCACCGTTTCCTAGATTTTGCCCAAATTCATGTTCATTATGTTGATGACACTATCTAACCATCCCATCTTCTGCCATCCCCTTCTCCTTTAGCCTTCAATCTTTCCCAACACCAGGGTCTTTTCCAATGGGTCATCTCTTCTCATTTGGCGACCAAAGTATTTGAGCTTCAGCTTCAGTACCTGTCCTTCCAAAGAACAGTCAGGGTTGGTTTCCTTTAGTATCTATTAAAGGGAACAGTCCTAATTCCTGCAAGAGAAAGAATAATGAAAACAGCAACATGCTAAAATCTTTAAAACTTTTTTGGACATTAGATCACTAATGACCATCTGACAGATGCTTCTTCTTCCATATAATCCTAATTGCATGTCAGTTGCAGCTAGAAGTGAGGCACAAGTTCAAAGGTTGCTAAGACACACATACCTTAGTTGTTCCTCTTCAATCTGATTGCAACATTCCCCCAAACAGTTGTTCTAGAATAATTATCCATCATAAACTGCTAATCTATCATTTAATCAGCAAAGTAATCCTTTGCATGTCTGTAGCACCTTTCATCCAAATCGCATCACAAACAGAATTAATCAAATTCCTAATGTACATGGATACAATCTATAACCCCAGATGATCTGACTGTATGGAAGAATCAGGATCCCTTGGAACTTTAAAAGGCAATTGAAAGGAAATAATTTTAGATATCTTGGGTAAATTGAAGATATGTGTCCAATAATATGGGGAAAACTAAAAGTCTTCATAAAAATGAAACATTTACTGAAATATAATTACGTTTCCATCACTCAAATAACAACTATTTTTCTAGTAAAATGTCTTTCTCATTACATGCTGATTCAGAATTTATTTTTTAATTGAAAGTGTGAGAAAAATGCATAGCCAGATTCATGCGTGATGTGAATTGTTTGGATTTATTTAATGTTAGGTGCAATCTGTCTCTTTACCCAACAATGAATCTGTACAGATCATGCCTGATGGAACCAAACTAATCTGCTGGGACATACAGTACTAGCTTGTAATGACAAGTCTTGAGTGAATTCCCATATACTTACAGGTGCATTGTTGCGAGATAAACTTAGAAATTACCGTTGCGGCATAGAAGTATTGTATCAGATGGTTTTCAAGCTCCAAACTTTTAATGTCAGGATGTTTGCCTAGTGTTTATTATAAATGTTTAGAAATATTAATTTAAAAAAACTTAAATTAACAGAATATCACGTTGCTCCAATTTTCCCCCAAGTTTTAAAAGAGGAAAAATAAGAAAATCACTTACCATGAAGAATCTACATAATATGTTTTATATTGTAAATGACAGCTTATTTATAGCTTGCAAAGCTTTGTGTTTAAAATTCTATTTATTTCCTTGACTAGTTTTATTTGGTTTTTTTTTCAGGAACATGTTTCCTGCCAACCTTGTGGAAGCCACTTTTAAACAGGTGGGAATCTGGCTCTTTGAATGCTAAAATATGTCTTTGCAATTCATAAGAAAAAACCAGATGAGCTATATACAGTTCATCAAATAACCCATGAGAACCTCTAAAATCACCAGCACTTGCATTATTTAGTGTAATAAAGGTGTTGACTAGGTTTTGGTGAGGAATTCTTCCTAATAGTCATAACAATTAAAAATTCTCACTGGAGAAAGCAATTATTCAATGAGATAACCAACCTAAAACTAAGCAGAAATTTCCTGACAGTTAGAACAAGTAATCAGTGAAATCAGAAGTTGTGGCTGCTCCAACATTGGAGATTTTAAAGATGAGATTGGACAACCATTTGTCTGAAATGGTATAAGGTTTCCTGCTTGAGCAGAGGGTTGGACTAGAACAGGGGTCGCCAACCTTTTAGACCTCAGGGACCACCAAACTCATAATTTTAGATCCCAGGGACCACTAACCAGTTCTGTGGGCGTGGCCTAATTTATGGGTGTGGCTCAGTGGTCATGTGACTGGCTAGGCATGGCTTGTATGTAAATATTATAAATATTTATATAAATATTGAATTTTTTATAAAAAAGAGCAACTTTTACCCAAAATCAGGCAAAGCAGGCAGATTGAGTTGCTCGCAGAATCACAGATTCATTCAGAGATCTACCTATCTGCCATCGGCTAGCTCAGTCTCTCAAATTTGCTTGCCATGAGTCTCCACTGAATTTGCTTGCAAGTAAACCTTCAGTCCTAAGGGAGGTTCGGCTGTGCTGAGCTGAAGATCTAAAGACTAGCTAGAAAGCAAGAAATCCAACCATTTCCTTCTTCCTAGTTAATCTAAATCTCCCAGCACAGCAGAATAGATGATGGTTGGAAAAAGGAAAAATAGCAATTTAGCAGGCAAGTTTACCGAGTAAGGAGTAAGTGGGCAGGGAGGGTTCCCGTGGGCCACGTGGGTGGCGCTGCCTTGTGTTTCTGGACAGCCTGGATTAATTGCTTTGTGGGGGTGCTCTGGGGGTGAGATTTCTCTGCAGCCCACCAAAATTTTCTCATGGCCCATCAGTGGGCCACGGCCCACCGGTTGGCGACCGCTGGACTAGAAGACCTCCAAGGTCTCTTCCAATTCTGTTATTCTATTAATTATGTTGGGAAGAGCGAATGGTAAAAGGAAACCAGGCAACCAAAGAACACAGTGACTGGACTCCATCAAAGCGGACACCACCCACAGTATAGAAAACCTCAAAGAGGTAGTGGAGAGATTCTGACCCATAGAATTGCTAAGACATGATTGAATGGATAACATCATCATCACCTATCAGCATCATCAATTCATGATTATCCTTAACAGCAAATGTTAAGTAATATGAAAATTAACAGAAGGCAGAAATACCTACAGTAGAATTCTAAACTATTCAAAGTCCCATAAGTGAAATGTTGTCTTGTTTTTTTTTTAAATGTAGGTTAGGTAACTTGGAGGTTTCCAAATATTATGAACAACAACTTTCACAGTTGCTTCTCATGTGACAATGGAATGTAAAAATGTGGGGAATGCCAAGTTGCTTATGTATTAGGCATTGCATGCAAAATATATAGTATATCAGTTGTAAATCCAGTTGCTGTCAGGCTGATCTCATCTACAATCCTTAAAAGCTGTTCCTTGGTAGTGTATAAAACAGTTTCTCCAACCTGGTGTTCCTCAAAGAGAGGATGCAATTTAAGGTCTTTGGGGGAATATATTTGGAGAAAAATGGTGGTAATTATTGCTGCTCCAGCTTTCTCTCCTATAGGAGTCTAGATATATTATCAGTGCAAACCCCAAGGCATCTGGAAAGTAACTCTTTGAGAAGGTTTCTGTAGATAATATTGAAATAGATTTGTTATGATACGAATATGTTCCTGTCACTATTATTAACATTATGTGGGTCTAAGATCTGTTAACAAATAGTTTTGTGCAATTTTTAAATGTAGTTCGAAGCCATACATGGCAGTCTATTAGACTTCACAAAAACACCGTATCTATTAATCAATTGATTAACCGATCCATGAATCATCTACCTATTCTTCCATCCCATATAAAAGTACTCTCTGAATTGTTTGTTGTGGTGTAGAGAGCAAATTGATAGCCACAGCTCTCAAATCCCCCCTTGGAAAAACCATTATTTTCTTAATCTTTGCAATAATAAATGGCAATGATTTCCATATATGTATGCTTCCAGATGGAAAGCTTGTAATAACTGCTAAAGCCATTAATACATAAATTCCATTTCCTCCAGCTTCTGTGAAAAAAGACATGACAGAAAAGTGATAGGAAAAGAGAAAGATGATACTAATGGAGGAAAATGGTATTGGTTTTCTACATAAAATATTTCCCTGTTGGGTGAAATGGTTTATCCAGAAGGACAAATTGGAGATGGGATCCTAACTTCGTTTCCATAAACAGAGCACAATGAGGTTTTCTGCCTGTTCTGTTCCTCTTTAGATCTCATTCTCCCACAAAAATCAGTTTTTGAGTTGGAGACCCAGGAAATGTTATTGGATAAAATGTGAGGAGCTGCAGTATTACAGTTTTGCATTGATTTACCAACTTTGAAATTTGGGTATTTAAAAATATATTTAATATGCTAACCTCATAGAAAAGTTTTGAATTTTTTTGGATAGAAATGCTTTTTCTGTAATTGCATCGGTTGAAACGTTGTTTTTCAATTGTACTGTTTTCTTCATTTGAGATTTGAAAATAATTTTAAATTTCAAGTGATAGAATAGTGTTTCACAGCCTCAGGAACTTTAAGATGTGTGGACTTAAATCTCAGAATTCCCCTGCTGTCTGGAGAATTCTGGGAGTTGAAGTCCACATATTTTAAAGTTGCCAAGAATGAGAAACACAGCAATAGAGTATCCTTCTGCACATAACCCAGATGACCTATGTTCTTTCAGTATCGAACCAAAAGCATTCCAATTGTCAAAGTGAGCAAAACATCATCTGAAAGTATTACTCGCCGAATTATAATCTATGGTGTGCAAGATGAAAATGGATCCAACATCCAGAATTTTGCTTTGGATATTACACCACCACCAGAAGTGATTTATAAATCAGAGCCAGGAACTAGTGAAGGCATGAATGTGTTGGGAATTGTAATATTCTCTGCTACCATGGGTAAGTAAGTAAGTTGTTTTTAAATATCATGTCAAATGAAATTGTTGCATGAAATAGACTAGTCATGTGCTATCTAATGCTTTTCAGACAATTGAGCAACCACATTATATATTATTTCAGTTATTTCAGTTATTTATGCTAATTGGGTTTCATGAATTGAAGTCTAGGATATTTAGAAGGTGCCCCAATTAATTGCTTTCTCTAGAATCCCTAACATTTTAGCTTGGAAAATATGTTTCACAATTCTGAATATATAATTTAAGGACTGTGGAGACATGCACATTAAAAGAAAGATATTGGCTTAAAATCCAAAATTGGCTACAGGAAATTACCAATGAACAATTAGATTTAGAACCAGAGCTCTTCCTATTGAGGATCTTCAAAAAAAAATATGTAAAGACTACAAAATACTTATTACTACATATATTGACTGCGGCCAGGATTGCTTTTGCTCAGTGTTGGAAACAGTCATTCACACCTATAGAAGAACTGGTTATACAAAAAGTTTTGAATTGTACTGAAATGGATAAATTAACGTTGAGTTTAAAAGATAAGGAATCCTCAATATTTTATAAGGTATGGGAACAATGGTACAATTGGATAGATCGGAGACAGACTAAGGATAGATGATTATTAAATATAGAACATAGAATAAGAATATAGTTATGTATAAATTATTACTATCGCACAAATGATTGTTATACGATAATGCACCACAAACCGTTGTTATTGAATTATATACTTTTTAATATTTTTATGTAATAAAATTCAATAAAGTTTTCTAAAAAAATAATAAAATAAAAGAAAGATAGCATGTAGTCAGTAAATTAATCATGACTTTATTTCTCTAGAACTTCTTTGTCAGGGATTTAATCCCGCTCCACTAATTCTAAGTTTTAGAGATTTTTTAAATATTAGAGTTCACATTAAAAGAGAGGATAAATCTCCTTGTATGACAGGACTGGAGGCAAAAGGAACAGCTGTGGACTTTTATTAGGCATTTCCATAATTTAACCACAGTGAGTCTAACTTTTTCTGTATTACCAGTTTTTGAATATTGACATGAAATTCTGAAACAACTTTTCCAGTCTGCTGTAAACAGAATGGTAATGAATGACTCTGGGAGAATCAGTCCAGCAATTTTTAAAATGTCCTCCAGAGAGCAGTCTGCTATGTTTGACTAGCTTAGCACAATTTATAACCAGTTTGGTTTGTTTCTAGTTTGAAGACTGGACAAAGATTTTCAATGCCTTTTTAAAGTGAAGAAATAGGCTTAACGGAGCTTTTTTACAGGTTGTCCTCATTTAGCAACCACAATTGGGGCCAGTGACTCAGTTGTTAAGCAAAGTTGTTAAGTGAAACACATAAGTGTGCTTATGATTTTAGTTCAATTTCTTTTGTTTTAAAGACCTGCAAAGGTTGTAAATGCAAGGATTGTTCATAAACTTACTTTTTTGTCACTGTCGTAACTGAGGCAGCCACTAAATGACAACTGCCTGTATTTAATGAGCAAAGTGATTCAAGGTTCTTTTACACCTGTAATTTTTAAGAAGCCTATCATTCTAGTACCACTCCATACTGTTGGAAGAATCTGCCTTTCTTCTACATATAGCAATAGCACTTAGACTTATATACCGCTTTATAGTGCTTTACAGCTCTCTCAAAGAAGTTTACAGAGTCAGCATATTGCCCCCAACAATTTGGGTCCTCATTTTACCTATCTCGGAAGGATGGAAGACTGAGTCAACCTTGAGCCTGGTGGGATTCAATCTGCCAAATTGCAGTAGGAGCAGCTTGCAGTACTAACCACTGCGCCAATGAGTATATATTGAAGTATATAGTGGCCAACAAGGTTACTCTGGTGTTCTGGCAAGACATAGCCTTTTTCCATCTTGTTTCCCTGAACTGTACTTGGAAGAAAACTGTCCTCAGTCCAGAAATAACTATGGCTTTTCTAGGTCAATAACTTTGATAGTTCTGCATAAGATTAGTTTTCTTTGTTAGTATCCACTTGTCATAATATATCTTTTGCCAAATTTGTCCCAAATAGCCATGAATTAGAGTGATGCAGCAACTCCCTCTAATGAGGGGTCTATGGAGCTTCCTTGTGAAGGGGTTGATCACTGGGAGAACAAGCTGCTGGATTAGATGGACCAGATCTAGCAGCAATCAGTTATGTCCTTATGCTCACAGTTATGACACATAATGATGGAGTTTGTGTTGTTCAAAATATGTAATTCTTAGCATTCGTTACTCAAAAATGTGACTCATTACCAGCCATACAATTATCTGGTAATTCAAATTTCAGATATATTTCCAGTTCGCAGTGAAGGTGATCAAGGCTAAGCTGAATTTGTTCTCCTTTCACCCTTGAGAAAGTAGCAAATAAACCAGCATGGAATTTAATGTTCTCATTGGGGAACATCCTTGTTTATCCCATGTCTCTGTTCTCAGTCACAGTTGCTCACCTAATTTCTCTCCCTAATAACAAATCTTAATTGATTTTATACTCAAGGCTGCTCTTAAATCAGAATAGGGATAATGCTACTTCAACACAAATATAGCCAAGATTGACTTTAAACTTGTCTCATTCATGGGCAAAGATTGAGATAAAAAGAAAATTATAGGAATAGAGCAGAAAAAAACTTGCTAAGACATGTTTTATCATGGTTAGGGGCAAGTGAGGAAAGGCTCAAAGTATATTATTTTAGTTTAAATGAATTTAAATAAGAAGCAACTAAGACATTTATATATTTGTAGGTATAATGCTGGGCAGAATGGGTACCAATGGAATTCCCTTGGTGAGTTTTTGCCAGTGTTTAAATGAATCGGTCATGAAGATAGTGGCTGTGACTGTATGGTAAGTAAATGTCAGAAGAAATAAATATTAACAAGTAAAAATATGTAATCAGCAATGAAATCAGCTTACATAAACTGAATGGGTTGCTGAGTGATCTAAATAACATGTACAGGTTGTATGCATTCCCCTTTTAAAAATATATTTGTAAACACTGGCTTGCAGGATGTTTTCAGGCAGAAATCAAATTCCACATGAATATTGTCTTGATATTTCTTGTGCCTCACTATATGAGATTGCAATGGGCTGGGGTTCTGCCTATACTAAGAGGAAAACTATCTGCATCCAAGAAAGAAATAGTAATTAGAGTTCCTTAGCATAGTGTTTCAAAACTAGTTCTTTTCAACCTATCTATGAGTGATGAGTTCCTACCACAAGGACATACACCTTTAGCACTTCTGTCAAAAGGGAGATTCACCTGTACACTGGTAAAGGTCAAAGTTGTGTTGCAAAAATATCTTGCAGAATAAGACCCATTTTGTCTTACAATAATATCTGTGGTACTTCAAGGATGAATTTATTTGCTGCATTTCTATTTATTGTTCCATTGGAGAGCCAAGGTAATATATAGAGATTTCTCTATATTTTATCCCCATAATAACAACTCTATAGGGAAGATTGGATTGAAAGAATAAAGCTGGATAAAGTCTTTCAGTAAGCACTTTGGTCAGATGGGACTTGAAGCCTAGGTCTCTGTAATCCAGCTGCAATACTTTCACCAAAATATTGCACTTTCCATTCATTTGGTTTTTTCCCTATTTTTATATGGATGTATTCTCTGCATAGAATATCTCTTTATTCTTTCTTAGGTATTTTCCATTTGGAATAGTGTTTCTTATTGCTGGTAAGATTTTGGAAATGGATGATCCCACAGCCATTGGGAAGAAACTAGGATTTTATGCTGTTACAGTACTTTGTGGACTAATAGTTCACGGACTTGTTATTTTGCCAATGATGTATTTCTTCATCACCAAGAAGAACCCTGTTGTCTTTATCAGAGGCATTCTTCAAGCACTGCTTATTGCTCTGGCCACATCATCCAGGTACATGCTGCAATGATTACAGTTGTAGAGCAATGCTTTCTTAATTTTTAAGGAAAAAAAAGATGTTTCTCTCAAGTTATGTTTCAATTCCAGTGATATCATGGTCATACTCATGCAATTTTCTTAGCATTAATATGGCAGTAATTTGCCACTGTATTGTTACAATGGGTTGTTTCAATTCCTGGTCTAGTCAATAGTTGTACAATTTGCTGGTGCTTATTGATCCTGCCTGTTATCTTGGCCCAACACAGCATGACTAGCAAAGATCAGTTAGGTGCTGAGAGTTGCTGGAGAAAATTTTTTAAAAATCCATTATCACAGGAAACCTGATATACTGTTATTTTTCTGGATTTTTCCTTCCAATTTCTGTCCTTAGATCAGCGGTCCCCAACCTTTCCAGCTTGGCAGAGCGGTAGGGAGTGGGAGGCATATATGGACCTGTGTGTGCATGAGCTACTCATGCAAGTGGAGCTGCACATACACTCACCTTGTGTGGCCTGGTTCCAAACAGGAAATGAAATATTTTCTTACAGGCACATTTATAATTATTCCCATTCCCTATATAATTATTTAATTAGTATATAATTATTTCATTCCCAGGTATAAAAAAATAAATAAAAAGCATGGGGAAAAAGCAAGACATCCAAAATATGTTATGTTATATGCTAATACAAATACAATTTTCAGGTATTGGGACAAAGCAATAGAAAAAACAAAGAGATAGAATCAAATTTGGGAGGATAATTCGTTAGTAACAAAAAAAAACACTTTGGAAAATGATAATGAGACATTTCCAATATTATGATGGGTCATAGCTTTTGCACTTTTTTCTTCAAATAATATAATTCATTTTTATAGCTTTATTATTATCAGCTAAGATACTGAATGAATCAGGACATTTATGTTGTGGAGCGACGGAATAACTTAGGCAGAGACCAGGTCAAGGCTTTCAGCTTAACTCTTTATTAACAGGCAAAGAGGGTTACCGCTACTGCCGCGCTAACACGGCAGCCAGCTGGAGCGGCAACAGCTGATGCCGTTTGACAGCCGCCTTTTATAGCCGGCTGTCAAACGGCTCCAGCCAATGGGAGAGGTCCATGCTTCCCGCTGGAAGCACGGACCCGAGTGAAGACTCAGTCCATACACAACACTCCTCTCTCCCAGTGAGGAGCATGCGTAGTCCTTCAGATACGCTGGACGCCTGCGAATTCGTCCGGATCTTCTAGGCTCCGTCAAAAATGGCGCCGAGTTGCTGTCTGGTGCCTTCTGCGTGTCTTCGGGCGACGGTGAGGCTGCTGGGCTGTCTGGAGCTGGGTCTGCACCTTGGTCAGCTTCCCCATCTGGTAGGTCATCGTTCCCGGTGGGTTGGAAGCTGGTTTCGTCGAATGGTGTGGTTGCTTCTGCAGGGGGCTCGTCTGGATGACCTCTGGGTGCGGTGCTCCAACGCTTCCTCAGGTGGTCCACGTGACACCGCCAGGTCCGTCCATCAGGTAACTGGACTCTATAAGACTTGGGACCAGTTACTGCTATCACAAGCCCTGGTAACCATAGTGGTTGCCCAGCAAAATTTCTGACAAACACCTTGTCATTTATCAGGAACCCTCTATCTTGGCTGTTTGACCCAAGGGGAAGCAAAGGGGCATAATTTGGGTGCAGCCTGTCCAAAGTGGTCCTCAGCCGGCGTCCCATTAATATTTCGGCTGGTGACCTATTAGTTGAGGCACAGGGTGTAGTATGTTGGCTCAATAGGTATTGGGCCAGCCTGGCATGCCAGTTAATAGGACCCAATCTTTGTAGCACTTCTTTGGCAGATCTAACTGCCCTCTCAGCCAGCCCATTGCTGGCAGGATGAAAAGGGGCTACTAATATGTGCCTGATGCCCAAACTTGCTAGAAACATCTCAAACTCACAGGAGGTGAATTGGGGGCCATTGTCGGATACGACAGAATCAGGAAGGCCATGAGTGGCAAACATCCTAGTCAGTGCTTTGCTGACTGCTTCCGTAGTGGTGGAGTGCATTAGAGTTAATTCCACCCATTTTGAATATGAATCTACTACCACCAGGAAAGTGCGCCCATGGAAGGGGCCTGCTAAGTCTATGTGTATTCTGGACCAGGGGCTGCCTGCTTCCTCCCAGGTCCTAGGGGTGGTTGCTGGTGGTAATGCCCTGGTGGCCTGGCACGCCTGGCAAGAATTTACCCATTTAGAGATTTAGGCATCCATGCCTGGCCACCATACGTAGCTGCGAGCTAGGGCCTTCATTCTCACAATCCCTGGGTGACCCTCATGCAGCACCTTCAGTATCGAGGTTTGCAATTTGTGGGGAATGACTACTCTGGTTCCCCATAGTAAACAGCCTTGCAAGGAAGAAAGTTCCTGCTGGCGTAATTTGTAGGGTAGGAAGTCTGAAGAATAAGGGGCCGTAGGCCACCCCCTCCCTACCCAGTCCAGGACTTGGGATATTACCTGGTCCTTGGCCGAATGGGCAGTGATGTCAGCAGCAGTGACTGGAAGCTTGAGTTCGTTGATAAGAAAGACTGTGGTTGCAGGTGCTGGGTCCACGACTGGCATTGGCAGGGGACAGCGGCTGAGTGCATCAGCATGGCAAAGGCTTTTCCCGGATCGATGGATTAGAGTGTAGGAATACACAGCCAGGAAAACCGTCCATCTGGTCATCCTTGGGGACAAAATCTGGGGAGTCTGTTTAGTGCCGGATAGAATACCTAACAGTGGCTTGTGGTCAGAAATGAGGTCGAAATGATGCCCGTAGAGGAATTCATGGAACTTCTTCACTGAAGCCACTGCAGCCAAGGCCTCCTTGTCAATCTGGCTATAGTTGCGTTCAGTGGAAGATAGTGTCCTTGAAAAGAAAGCTATAGGTGCTTCTGCACCATTGGGCAGTCTGTGGCTCAGGACAGCCCCAATTCCGAATGGAGAAGCATCGGCTGCTAGAATGAGTGGTAAGTCTTTATTGAATTGGATTAAGACGGCCCTTGAAGTTAACAATGACTTGACTTGTTTGAAAGCAATAGTTTCCCTTGGTCCCCAGTGCCATGGTGAGTTCTTGTCTAAAAGTCTATGAAGGGGCTCGGCAACAGAAGCTTTATGGGGCAGGAACGAAGCGTAGAAATTCAAGAGGCCCAGAAAAGCTTGAAGCTCAGTTTTGTTAGTAGGAGTAGGCGCATCGTGAATGGCCTTGACCTTTGACTCAGTTGGGTGAATACCCTTGGCATCAATCTTGTAACCTAAGAATTCCACTTGTGGAGTGGCTATGGTACATTTTTCCCTTTTTAGTTTGAGACCAGATTGTCTAAAACGGTCAAGTACACCTCTGGCCCTTTGTAGTAATTGTTGTAGATTGGTAGCGGATACCAGAATATCATCAAAGTAAGGCACAACACCTGGCAACCCTTGCAGGATTCGTTCCATAAGGGACTGGAAAATTCCAGGGGCCACACTAACTCCGAATTGTAAGCGTGTGCATTTGAAAGCCCCTCTGTGGGTTACTATTGTTTGCAGTTCAGCAGTTTCATCATCAACAGGAAACTGTTGATACGCCTGGGACATGTCCAACTTTGCAAAAATGGAACCAGGCTCAAGGGAATGGAGTAAATGTTGTACCACAGGGACTGAGTACGCACCAACTTGTAAATATTTGTTTATGGACGACTTGTAGTCCAAGCAGATCCTCAAGCTTCCATCCTTTTTTAACGGTGTTACTATGGGGGTTTCCCACTTTGAGAAGTCTGTAGGTTTCAGTACGCCCTGCTTGATTAATTTGTCAAGTTCCTTGTCTAGTTTAGGACGAATTGCAAAAGGAACTCTGCGGGGCTTCAAACGAATTGGTACTGCCTGGGAGTCTACCCTGAAGGATATTGGGGTTCCCACGTAGCAGCCTAGGCCCTCACTGAATACGTCTGCATAGTCCCTGAACAGGGATTCAACTTCTGAATTGGTAATGGCGTGGATTCCCCCTATGTGGAGGCCCAGGGCTGGGAACCAATCTAGTCCCAATAGGCTTGGGAGGATGCCATCCACTATCACTAGAGGCAAGTGACCCTTAAACCCTTGAAAATGGACAAGGAACTTGCCTTTTCCGATGACAGGCATGGTTCTGCCTTGGTAGTCCCGAAGTGTTAGATTGCAGGCTGGAATTTTCTGTCTTGACATTCTGGGGAGTAGCTTCTTTAAGGTGTCCCATGAGATGATGGATAATGCAGAGCCGGTGTCAACCTCCATTCTGCAGGGTCTACCTTCTATAGAAACAGTGACACCAATTTTGTTAGATTTATTTTTTTGTATTTTAGACTGATAGCATGTGAAACAGTCCTCAATTTGTCTGGGGTATTGAATGAGCTTCTGTGGCCTTTGTGGCTGGTTGAAGGTTTTCCCTGCCTGACAAATTTTGGCCAGATGGCCTTTCTTTTGACACCTTAAACATATGGCATTCCTGAATCTGCAGGATGCCCTGAGGTGGTTGCCCCCGTAGCTTAAGCATAAGGTTTGTAAATGTGGGGTTTGGCTTATACCTTGCCTGAACTCTTTTTGATTTGCGTTGGGCTGTCTGAGGCGGTTTACCTCAGTAGCCTCTTCTGGGCCATTTTCTGTGGAGGCTTCCTCAAAATAAACTGTTGGATTTTCTAGTCTTCTGGGTTTTCCCTGAATTTCAGCTGCTGAGAGTGCTGACAGCTCAGCAGCCTGGGATTCCTCTATGGCTTGCTTTAGGGTTAGATCCCCTTTGGCTAATAAACGTCTTTGTAACTTGGGGTCTCTAACGCCACAAACCAGCTGATCGAGCAGCATATCGTCCAGGTAATCTCTGAACCCGCAATGCAAGGCAGCTGTTCTCAGTGCTGCATATAATCACTAATTGTTTCCCCCTCTGTTTGGATGCGCCTTCTGAAAGCATGGCGCCTAGCAATTCTGGAAGGCTTAGGGGAGTAGTGATTTGAGAGAATTTCTTGCAGTTCCTCCCAAGGGATAGTCTTAATAGATCTTGGGGCCAGTAATGCTGTTGCGGTGTCAAAAACCGTGGCTCCGCAAAAGCTTAGGAAGTAAGATTTCTTCCTATGCTCAGAAATTTCTGACAGATCTAAAGCATCTAAAAAGCAGTCAAACCGGTTCTTGTATGACTCCCACGTCTCAGCGGTCGGTCTGAAGGGCGGGAATGCAGGATTCATAGTCATCTTCTGTCAGCTGTGAAGTTTTCCTCAGGCAAGTTAGAGACGGCGCTTCGCGGCTAGAGTCAGCAACTCTGTAGCGATTTCAGCTCTCAGCTAGTGATTTCGCTCCTTTCTTTCTCTTCCTTGCCTGGCTTGCCTTTATTTAGTATCCTGTCCTCGTCGCCAGTGTTGTGGAGCGACGGAATAACTTAGGCAGAGACCAGGTCAAGGCTTTCAGCTTAACTCTTTATTAACAGGCAAAGAGGGTTACCGCTACTGCCGCGCTAACACGGCAGCCAGCTGGAGCGGCAACAGCTGATGCCGTTTGACAGCCGCCTTTTATAGCCGGCTGTCAAATGGCTCCAGCCAATGGGAGAGGTCCGTGCTTCCCGCTGGAAGCACGGACCTGAGTGAAGACTCAGTCCATACACAACAATTTATGTACTAGTTTTTACCCAATAATGCATGGGTGCAAATAACTTTGCATTAAATTTGCTTAAGTAAGCACATTTCTAAACTACATTATTCTGCTAACTTCAGTCTAAACTACTCCTTTTTTTGTGTTTTGTTTTGTTGTGTTGCAGTTCTGCCACTTTGCCTATAACTTTCAAGTGCTTATTAGAGAATAATCATGTGGACCGGAGGGTTGCTAGGTTTGTGCTCCCAGTAGGGGCTACAATCAACATGGACGGAACAGCCCTGTATGAAGCAGTAGCAGCTATTTTCATCGCCCAAGTAAACAACTATGAACTTGATTTTGGACAGATCATTACCATAAGGTAAAATGGGAGGGGGCAGAATCTCTGATTCATAGGCTTCTGCAGAAAAAAAAACAATGTTCTGGTCCAGTATAGTAGATAATAATCTAAAATTGAATGAAATGATTTTCAGAACTAATAAAATGTATCATATATATTAACAGTGCAGATGGAAAATCTTAAGCATCTGATTAACTGCTGGTTAAAAATGTCAGCAATTCCTGAAGAAAGGAAATGGCCAGTGACCAAATTCATTGAGTACTGTACACTCCATGAAGATTGCATGCTTTGTTGGTTGTTAGGCATTTCTCTCCCTGACTATGTCAGCAATGACACTGTTCAGAAGCAAATGGACACCATTCCAACATCAGAGAAAATGCAGGAGAAATGCCTACAGTGATACAGCCATGTTCTACAAGCAGCTCCCCATATTGTTGCCTCCATCTCTTCCATTATAATGTAGATGGCAAGCGCCCGTGTAGAAGGCTGAAAGAAAGTTGGCTAGACAATAAATGCAGGCATGAAAAATGCCCTGTCGGATACTGATGCTGTGTTTGATCGTGCAAAATCACGCTTGTTGACCTGAAAAGCAGACTCTTCACTGCGGGAAAAATTCTGCAATGATGATGATGAAGAAGAAGATGTGCAATTCGTGAAGAAAATAAATCCCTTCCCTAATTTCACAACAAAAAGAAAGAAAGAAAGAAATGAAGAAAATCTCTAACACTCATCCATTCACAATCCGAAATACCTCCTCAATGAGTTGTCTGCACTCTGGGAAGCTAAACAGAGCTCTCTGGTTGCATTTGAAAGTAGAATCAGAAGAGTGGTGCACTTTTGTCTGTTGTAGGTAAAACAAATGTGGTTGGTTGCTAGGGGAGAGGATCTGTGAATCCCCCTTTCCTTAACCTGTAAACAAAAGGCTACAACAGTTGAATATTACTTCAAGCAAGAGTTCCTCCCAATCAAAAACATTTTGTCCTGAATATTTGCTGCATTTCCCTATCACAAATGGGAAGGCTGGGAAGGCTGCTTTTATTGATTATTTGCATACAAAAATGTTGGGAACCCAATACTCCAAAACTGACTCTGGAGCTTTACAAGATGTGCATATAAATGATTCTTTGCTTTTAACTGACAGTCCGTCTAAATAAAGCATGCTTCTCCAGCTGAAGGAAAAGTTGTCAGCAAGACTGATAAGGAATTTCCTGGAAAGACGTTTTTTGGAAGAGGATATTGTAGCATATAATTCAATTCCTTTTTGTGCTGCATCTGTTCCTTCTGAATAACTTTTATTTTTCAATTATTGTAGTCCTGTTCTGAAAACCATCCCACCAAATCTCAATTCTAATACTGAATCATATTTGTTTTCCTATATTGGGACCTCATATTCATCTTGTTTATTTTCCATTCTCTGAGTATTAACATACAAACAAGGAAGGACATGAACTTTACAAATCAAATTTCTTCCTGAGTTTTTATTATACGATTTAAGAGGTGCCAGAGGAATTAAAGAAGGAAGCTCTGTACATATTACGCAAGATATTCTTCCTTTTCTTATTACTTAGCATTTACCAGCATTGAATCCTGATATCATGACCAACTTTTTGAGCCATTTTTGAGATTTTTGTATTAGGTTCTGTACATTTCAAAAGCTTCAGAGATTGAAATGAACAGCTTAGGAATGTATAACTTAAACAATCCTTTTTCTTTTATAAATATTCTTTTAGCTTTCTTTGTTTTTGGAAATACAAAAAAAAATTGAGGGGAAGAGCATATCCATCTGGAGAATATTTATTAGTAATACTGTACTGCTTAGCATAAAACATTAAGCAGTTGTGATCTGTACAAACTTGACAGGTTTCCATAAAGCAGTATTATCAGATCAAAACAAAACTCTTGCAAAATGTCTAAATATGTGACTGCAGTGCTGCTGGATCAGACATACTGTTACTTTATCCCAATTCAGCCTGTTTAGCTTTGTATTAATCCATGCTTTTGTAGCTCTGATTTCAATTCTGCCCCATGCCGGAATTTATTGCTGAGAGCAGGGAAATTCCTTCTATTAGATCAAGTGCGATGATTGCCTTGTTCTTTACTAAACAGCATGTTAAAGAAGACTTGAATTACTTATGTTGCGCAGATCAAATAGCTGAATACTGTACAATCTAACAGCTTTGGTAAGTCACAATATATATCATAGCTGATGGCAATATCACCTTGATCACACAGAAGTTGACAAGAATTTAGTGAAAGATCAAGACTCAATTCCATCTCTGCAACAGCCTTCAAAACAATAATTTCATTCATTTCAATAATTGAATTATTTCATATACAATATCTTTAAAGCCTCTTGGATCTCAAAGATTTAAGAGAATTGTAATCGCACCGAAGCCTGCAATCCAATCCAATGTTAAGTAAGTAAAGCCCATTTATTTTAGTGGATTTAGGGGTGCTTAATTCTGCTGGATTAATTTATTGCTCATGAATATGGTTGTTTCTCCTACTATCTGCAGAGATCCATTTTTTGAATTAGTTGCCACCTCTAGAAGACAAGTACCACTCTGGAGCAATTTCAACCTGATGATTTGACCATTTCCATAAATTTTCAGCAAACTGACAAAAAGTTGGATTTAGGCAGCCAAAAGTATTGTTCAGGTTCACTTAAAATGGAAAAAATAACAGCCAGTGTGGAGAATCTTGGGACAGGAGATATATGTGAATGTACCACTCACTCCCTTCTTATAATGATCTGCATTTGAAGACCAAGAGATAAAATTATGGTTAATAGAAAATGGTAGTCCATTGATTCTATTTGAGATGGTTTTCCTCTGTGACGCTGCATTTGGGAAAAATTCCTGCTGATGTCAGAGAAAAATTCTCTCAAAAGACAAGTAACAGACTGAGAAAAATAGATGGTGGCAGAATAGAAAGAGAAAACTTCTCTTCAGCTTCATGATCCTTCAGGCTCATGTATGTAAACTACTGTGATAAAATTAAGGCCAATTTATTTTAACCTAACTTCATAGCTGGTGACAGATACCTTTAAATTTGTGCCTGTGAAATGTCAATCTTGCTGCTTTTCCTTGATTTTATTTCCCATGATCCAAAACAATAAACTAATATCCTGGGCTCAACTCTACTAGTGAAACTCTGATTTGATGCACAGTTGATCTTACTTATATTGGGCAGTCCTGTGTTTTGTTTACCTTGTTCAGGGATATTCTATGCAACTGAATGCAGGGTAAAAATGTATTTGATTCTTACACCAAGTACATTAGTTCGTATTAATGATCAAGTTATCCAGTTTTGGATGCTCTTCTGTGTTACATCATTATGATCTTTCTGCTTGTTTGTAAAAGCATTACAGCAACAGCTGCCAGCATAGGAGCTGCTGGAATCCCACAGGCTGGTCTTGTGACCATGGTCATCGTTTTGACATCCGTGGGGCTGCCTACAGATGACATCACTCTAATAATCGCAGTTGATTGGGCTCTGTAAGTGGAGCAAAAATTTTCTTTTCTAAATTTTCTAATTAGATGCACGAGGATTGAGTGGTTCGGTTTTTAAGGATGTACCACTCACTTCGATGTTGACATTGTTGATGTTGAGTACATGGATAGCACAGCTCATTCATGGTTTTGCTTTCTGTTTGGGTCAGTTTTTCATCTACAAAATGAAAATAGAATAATTATCCTTCCAGATGCAAACCAAAAGTTGTCTTTTCAGTGTATAGGTAATTCTTGATTTACAACTTGGTCGCTTAGTGACTATTCAAAATTCCAAAGACCTCCCCCCCAAAATATTTACAGCCCAGAACTGAAATTCTGAAGGACAGTCTCCCACCCCCCATAGTCATATGACAGCATTACAGATGCTTGGCAACACATTTGTAGCATCAGGCAAGTCACATGACCACAAATGATTATGTTTTGCTGAAAACTGGCATTTATTTCAAATTTTCAGCAAAAAAACCCACTTCATAGTGAAGAATGGAATAACAACCATGGATTCATTCAATGACCATGGTATCTGCTTAACAACTGCTGCAAAAAAGATCGTAAAAACAGGCTGGTCAAATTATAACCTTTTATGATTCACACAAGTTATAATTATAATGGACAAGTGAATAGAGTGCGTGCAAAATTTTGATAACCTTTCAGTTATTTATTTATTATTTGTTTGTTTATTAAGAAAATGTATATGGCAACCAATTCACTCATGATCACTCTGAGTCCAAAGCAGTTTATCAGTCCAAAGTACTTCGTTCCAAAATATTTTAGGCTTATCAAGGTGCACTTATGTATATTTAAAATGACAATTTTGGGCATAAGGTCAGAGAACAAGTTTCTGTCCCACGATCAGTGATGAAATTAAAACTGAAAAGAGATTGTATATTTTGGATCCTTTTCAATTGGGGGGTGTCCTAAAGGAAATCAACCCTGACTGTCTTTTGGAAGGACAGATACTGAAGCCGAAGCTCAAATCCTTTGACAATCAAGTGAGAAGGGAAGACCCATTGGCAAAGACCCTGATGTTAGGAAAGATTGAAACCAAAAGGAGAGGGGATGGCAGAGGATGAGATGATTATATAGTCTCATCGATGTAATGGCAAACTCAGGGAGACAGTAAAGGCAGGGGGCCCTGGAGTGCTGTGATCTACAGGGTTGCTAAGAGTCGGTCCCGACTTAGCAACTGAACAACAACAACAAAACTGGGGAGTGATGTTGAATTCCATACGTCTGTAGTGCTTTTATTTAATTTTGTGTGCTTCTTTTATTTGTAAATTTTGTTGTGTGAAGCTTTTAATTGTTTTAAATTGTTTAGATGTTTTTTGATGTTGAGTGATCTAGAAATTTTAAAAAGCAAACATTGTAAAGGACAAACTCCACTTTTTTTGCATACAACTGAATGCAGAATGCATGTGAAATATTGCTGGGGACCCCTATACCTTGAAGATCTCTTTATTTTTAATTTTCTGGGTGGACATGCTAGCGTCATCCAGAGAGATTGTCAATGAATCATTCACTAGTTTCGAAATCATGAGACTGTACTTTTTCTGAAAAAGAGTATCATAACTATCCCTCTAAAATCCCTAGCATTAAGAAATGGCAGAAACAACTAGAAGAAATTCAAAATAAATTCTCAGGAAACCAAAGGATACAATGCAGTACAAAAACAGAAGCATCCGTTATAGAAGAAGTAAATTTATGAGAGATTGCAGAGCAGATTTTAGCAAAGCATTAATGGGAACGAAGGGCACAAAATGTGAAAATAAACAAATCCATATATTTATTTGTACCTACCACAAGTAGCAAATAAAAATCTTTCTGTTTCAACTCAGTTTTATGCTAAAGAAGTCAAACTCTTGAACATTGCTGATTTTGGATAATGTTACTCTTTTCTAAGCCAAACATCTGGATGTTCCTGAATTTTAGTTCTATGACCCACATCAATATAATAACCACTGTGATTGACTTCTCAGATGGGCTCATTGTGCTGAAAGAGAATGAAGAAACCATATGATGCATTTCAGATTTAATGTACCTCTGCCAAATGAATTGAGTCAGCTTCAAACAATGCACTAAAAGTAACTCCGGCTAATACACCTGCCATTTCCTCTAAATTTAAATTCCTTAAGTCAATTTAAAACTGTACTTGGCAAAAAGTTTTTTCTCAGAATTGATTTGTGAGAATCACAAGTCAGAATAGAATTAATTTTTCCTTACAGTTTTAAAACCAACTGTGCATTTATTGTTTATAAAGTTACCAAAAGCTGACATAACAGCAAATGTGGACACTGGAGAGTGATTAATCTAAAATCAGACATTCTGGTGACATTCTGTTCTCTATTTGTTGTCTTCTGACAATTTATTCCTCAGTTTTCCTACACTCTTCTATATATCCTTCAGCTATAAATGTCCAAATCTTATTGTTTTTCCAGTTGAACTCCAAATGTTTTCTAGTTCACATTTGGACTGGCTTATGTTCACCTTGCTTGTGTCCTTGGCTTAATTTCTTTCCTTTAAAAAAAAAAAATCCTATGTGGTCTAGTCTAATTTCTTGTTCTTCTGTTTTCTTCTAAAAGCATTTTCCAATTTTATAATTCTTGTGTGATTGCACACCAGAACAACTAGACAAAAGGACAGTTTTTTCCCGAACGCCATCACTCTGCTAAATAAATAATTGCCTCAACACTGTCCATTTATTTACAAAGTACCTTATGATTCTTGACTCTTGATGAATGTATCTTTTCTTTTATATACACTGAGAGCATTTGTATCAAGACAAATTCTTTGGCCAATAAAGAATTCTATTATTTTCTATTAACATTTAACATTTGACATTTAAGATTGTTTGCTTCTTTGTTTATAACTTCCTCCTTCCATCCCTCTCTCTCTCTTTCTCTTTAAAGTTCTTGCACCAGACTCTACTTAATAATTAATTCCAGAACAATTCTCTTGGTGATTCCTGGTGCCAATTGTATCACAATTCTGGAGACCAGAAGCACAATGCTGCTTGGATTTGAAGATTCACTTTAGGGAAATTCAGTTATTTATTTATCACAAAAAATATTTTTGTCAATTATTTCTTGTTTTAAATCGTACTTAGGAAAGTAAACAGAGGACAATATAAAATCCATGAAAGCTTTTCTTTCTCCAGTTGTTATTTTGCTTAATTTTGTAAAAATGGAAAAATCAAATACCAGAGTCAACATAAAAAATAGGCATTTATGAAACAGATTAGGAATAGGTTCATGAAATGTTTTTTTTATGCTTTCATACCATACAATTAATCCATGGGATTTCAATATGGGAGCCAATTTGATCTGACATAGTGTGATGGCCTACCACATTTAAATTAATTGGGTACTTTTATTCCTATCCCTGTGCTATATTGAGTAAAGTAACATCAGTTTATATGCAGGTACTGTTACATTGTGTACAAATAACTATGTAGATTGATAAACAATTTACACAACAAGGAAAAGGAAACTGTTTTAATGTCTTAATTTTGTCCTCATTTTGACAGAGACAGATTTCGGACAATGATCAATGTCCTGGGTGATGCTCTTGCTGCTGGAATAATGGCACATATTTGCAGAAAAGAATTCACTGCAGAAAGATCTGAGGTAGGAGCAAACAGATGTGATACTTTGAGGTTACTCTTTACCAAACAGAGATAATTAGGTCTCTCTTTTAGAGACATTCTGTGTCACAGTGTGTTCTACCTATAATTGTGTTGGACCGCTATGGCTCACGTGGTTAGGATGCTGGGTTGGAGGCAGGGGTGGGATTCAAATTTTTTAACAACCGGTTCTGTGGGCGTGGCTTAGTTTGGTGGCGTGGCTTGGTGGTCATGTTATTGGCTGGGCGTGGCCAACTCAATATCACTCACATCGAGGCATGCATCTCCTCGCCTGGCCTCTCATGACTGTGGGGATGCTGCAACAGTTATAAGTGTGAAAAATGGTCATAAGTCACTTTTTTCAGTGCCATTGTAACTTTGAATGGTCACTCCACACAAGCAAAGTACCAGCAAAGGAAGGGGAAAAAACTCCAGAGAAATTTCTGAGACAGGAAGTCTAGTCCTGCCAAGAATGTAATAAGGGTTAATTTTTATTTATTTATTTATTTAATCGCACTTTTATACCGCTCCCTCTCCCAAAAAGGGACTCGGGGCGGTGTACAGCCTACTAAAAGCATACAATAAATACACAATAAATACGATTAAAAATAAATTAAATAATTAAATCCGGCTGTCTATTCAAAATTTAAGTTAAAAATTAAAACTAATAAAACCCCAATTTAGAATTAATTAAAACCAGAAAACATAGTTACTGGGCCAGGCCGGCCTGTTCGAAAAGCAGGGTTTTCACTGCGCGCCGGAAGGTCAGAATATCCGTCATAGCCCGTTAATGGAAAGGTAGTTTCTGTAAGCAACACCAGAATGTTTCCTTCCTGCCTTCCTTACAGGATTAGGCCAGTAATTTCTTCTAACAATCGGTTCTCCGAACTGCTTAGAATGTTAACAACCAGTTTTGGCGAATAGGTGCGAACTGGTAGGATCCCATCACTGGTTGGATTTGAGTGCTGCCGTACTGCATTTGAGATCTGAGTGCTGCCGTAGGGTGGAGTGAGCTCCCGTCCTTTGCTCCAGCTCCTGCACAGGATATGAAAGGTGCTCCTTAACTAAGCATTCCCCCAAGCAATGGTGATGTCACCAGCTAATTCTTTCAACCCAGAGTGCCTTGGTGCTTCCAACATGAGTGCAATGCAATCTATAATTTTGCATGCTAAAATGAAATGTAAGTTTAGAAAAGTGTTCTAGACTAATGAAGAGTAGTAATAGTATGAACCCCTTGTTCTATTCATAGGTGCCCTTGATTGGAGAAACAAAGCCTGTTAGTATCCACAAAATTATTGCTTATCAGAAGAATGGCTGTGTGAAGTCCATAAATAAAATGTGTGGACCTAAAGCAGTCAAAACAACACTGCATCACTTACCTATTCAAGTGGAACAAGAAGAGAATCACTCAGAACATTACACAGAGAAACCCAACAATAAAGACCACTGTACTATTGAAATCAGTGAACTGGAAACAAATGTGTAATGTACAGTTAAAAGTCCTAAAAGTATCTGAGAACAAAAGAATATCCTGTAAATGAAGTTGGGACATGCTCTGCTTCTTCAATGGCAAGTCATGCATTGATTGTTATTCCTGAACTGAGGTTATAAGATAGTTGTGGACACCTGTGAAGACAGAAGGCTTCATGGAAGATGGTTTCCATTGGTTGGTTGGGTTAATAGAAAGGAATTAACCACTGAATAAATTTTGTTTATGCTGGGCAAACCAATATGGTGATGTTTCTAAGAAGAAACCTTCTGATCCATTGAAATGATTTCTAATAAATCACCTTGTCTCTGTTTTTCTAATTAAAATGAATATATCAGAAATTCATTAATGTACTATGATTCTTAGCTTAAAAATGTATTACTAACTAACGGATTAAAGATAAACTGTGGAGGGGATCAAATTCTAAGCCCGAGTTATGTGAATGAAGTATTGTTATTAACCTGCTGATTTGGATACACTGTGATCAAAAGCAGTGGTTAGTTTAAAATGGAAATGGGTCTGCTTTCCTTGCATAGATGAAAGTGCAGAGAACAGTGAATGAATTCAGTGACAGTTTGGTGTTACATACGACTTGGGTTCAAATTGTTTAACAAATCATTCTTGTTTGCAGCTTCATTCTGCTGTCTTCAATGTTCTAAGTGAAAACTGTAGTAGCTTTCTGATTGCATGCCAAAGTAATGGTTTTAATTTATAACACCCTATATGGCTTGACACCTAAGTAACTTTGGAACTGCCTCCTTCAAGCAGGTGAGACCTGTTTGTCCCAGAAGAAACTGCTAATACTGTTAATACTGCTCCCCAACACCACTTTGGGAGGGGAAGGGAACTGAGGCCCAGAGGTGTTGTTTCTCTGTGATGGCCTCCATTATATAGAATGGCCTTCCTGGAGACAAGATTGGCTCCATCAATAAAGCCTTCTAGAAGCTAGTTAAAATCTAGAAGCTAGTTAAAACTGGGCACTTGGGATGAATTGTGATAGCACTGGAGCTGATAAGTAATTCTAATTTTAATGTAACTTAAATTTAATTTTAAGTTATTATGGAAGTTTTAGTGTTGCATTTTACAGTTGTATGAATCTTCCCAGAGTTTTTTGACACGGCACTATATAAATTTAAGGAATGACTGAATAGACCATTGTAAACTTTATATCCATCACTGCATAGATTTCATCTAGTCAATTTCTAATAGTAGTTTAGATGGCCTTTTGACTATCATAGTAGCAACATATAATGATCATATTCATATATAGAAATTTCATATTAAAGATTCTCAAAGCCCTTTCATTTTTACTTTGAGTTATTTGGAGAGATACTGTTTGCTACATATTATTTTCTAAGGTTTACAATGTATATATCATAATAGTATATTTTTGAACTGAGAAATATTATGTTTTGTTTAATGAGGTGATAGAGAAGGAGAGTGTTTTTTTTTAAGATCCCTAAAAATAAACTATCAAGCCCTATTCTAAACATTCCCTATCATATTAGCCTCCCAAGTACTTCCTTCTCTTTTGCATCTCCTTTTCTTCCACCTCTAATTTGGCAAAGTCCACAGTGACTAAATTTGTGTTTTTCAACTGTGGCAGCTTTAAGATGTACAGGTATGGAATGCTGGCTGGGGAATTCTGGGATTTGAAGTCCACACTTCTTAAAATTGCCACGGTTGAGGGAAAAACACTAGTTTAATTATAAATCCCTAACCAAAATAACTGGTGCTAAAAAGACTACACAATGTTCTGTAATTTGATAGCTTCTATGTGTGACAGTTTGTGCTCAAATCCCTTGTGGTCTGAGTGTTCTCAAAAACATAAGCTAGAATTTAGCATATGCAATTGTGACACAGTTTCATTGTAATGATATATTCAGATTAATAATGATCCTATGATTGCTGTCTGTAAATGCAAATGATTGAACTTGTTCTCCCCCATCACCCACCAAGCACACAAACATGCTATGTAAGTATTTTGGATGACTTTCTTCAGAGTCAATTCCAATGTCCAACTCTAACAGTCTTATGCTTTTAATTTAGCAATGGCTTCCATTTGGAGCAGATTAGACAAGAAGCAAAGCTGTGGCTTTTGAATTGCTGCAACATTCCTACAGCCCATTAGATGGAAAGAGGCTAAAGGGAATTACTGCTTTTATAGCTTTAACACTTCGGCTAGACATCTGAATCTCTCACAAAAAAAGAGTACGAAGCTCATCTCCTGAAAGTGAACCAAATATTGTCATTCATGACACAAAAATATTGGGATAACAAAATAGAGGAATATGGTGTTTATCACCAGTGCTGTTTTGCAAGGGAAAATAAAATAGCATGCAATCAGTTTAGATTTTGGCAGCCGCAGCTTATTCTCCCTTAGGATGAGATATATCTGCCAATTTTGTAACTTGTTTCTTTCTTCCTTTTTCTAAGCATGCCTTTCCTTTGGCAGAAGTGTCCAAAGCAGTTTTTTTTTCCTTTTACCTTTGGACACTCTACATGCAATATAGCTCTGTGGAAACATCAGCAGAGGCCTTCACCAGATTGGCAATGATCAGGCAGGGGTGGAGATTCTGGACCTGTATATCTCCCATAAGGCAAACTTGTAAAGAAATTGCCGTTTTGTGCTGTGTTCAAGGAAATCTGGCTCCTTCTACAGCTGGAAACAATTATTAATCTTCTCTTTTTCAGTGCCTGTCATGGAAGAAGAGTTTTTGTGAAGTTTTAGCTGACAAGTCCTCGCGTGACCTCTTTTACTCTCTCTTCTTCAGTACTCTATATTTTATGTTTTGAATGTTTATTTCCACTAATCATTTATTATTCTTCCAAATATTTTATTCCTGCCTTATTCCTTATTGGAGAGAAAAAGAACTTTTATATTTGTCTAGTTTGTTGAGGAAGAGAGATGGAACCATTTGGGAGGAAATTTGTTTGTGAACTAATCCTAAAATTGTATTTTTAAATGGGAATTTACTTGTTCTCTTTCTTTACTCTCCTTTCTTTCTTGTATCCTTTGCATCATAAAATACCTTCTAGTGATTTCAAATGAACCTGTATATTAAAATTGCTTCCAGCAAAAATGTTTTTAATAAACAAGTTATTGTGAAAAAGAGATTGTCTGTGTATTATTACACTAAACTTATTTCTTTTTTTTAAAGTACATCTATTTAACAATTTTTTATTTTACCATAAAAGATAAAATCTTCTTCAAATCAACCTGACTCCTGGTGAATTAATGAACACATCCATGTAGTTTTCTTGGCAAAAATATGGAAGGATTATATTTTGTAGAGATTATATTCTGAGACGATTATCTCCTCACAAAATATAACATTCTTTTAATAGATATTTGGGAGATTGAGAATTCAAACCTGCATGTGAATGGGAACATATTATCAAATTTAATTTTAAATCCTCTTGACATTTCCTCTTCAAAATTTTAATTTTGTGTGTAATTCTCAACTACTTTATTGGATATGAAGTCTGGTAAACTGACCACTTTCTATATTTGTGGCCTATGCAGATTAGTATTACATATGACAAAATGATTTCTAATTAGAACCATTGCATTCCAACAGTAATAAATAGCCAAATATTGAATACCTCTGCATATTGTCAATCATTTGAAGTCAAATATTACACATCAAATTAGTTTTCTGAAAGTAGGACTTTGCAGACTAAAGATTCATGTAGCTTAATGGCTAAAAAAAATCTTAGGGTTGATTTTGCAAAAACAATTAGTAGAATTAAACTCTCCAATTACATGCTGAAAGTAATATTAGTCCACCTGAATTCCACACAACCCTTTGTCTTGCTAATCCCATGCAAAGTTAGAGTGTGGACAGAAGACTGGAGTTCTTGGGCATTCCTGAATGCTGATTAGCATCAAAGAATGCATTCCCCTCAAATAGAGCAAAGCAGGTGTTATTTATTGTTACATTTCTGAACTGCCCAGTTCACTCAAAGAAGGACTCTGGACAGCCCACAACAAAATGTCAAAATAGAAAAACAGTGTATAAAATCAAAATGTTAAAATTAACAATTTTGAAATTATTTTTTTAGAGGGAGGCAACAATAAATAATTTTTAAAATAATTAAATAAAAATAATAATTTAAATGATTAAATTATTTAATTATTATGTTAAAATAATTTAAAAAGTGAAGGGATGACTCTCAGGGCACCAACCAGCCACACAAGTTGTAGGCTCTTTTTGGCTCCGCACATGAGGCGTTATTATTATGTAGGTGAGGATTGGAATTGTAGTAGGCAATTGTTCCTTTGCTTTCTCATTTATCAAGCTGCTTGACTACCAGGTTTACCCCTGACATCTGATTGTCCTCTCCCAATGAAAAATAGTGTGTTGTTAATACTAGCAATAGCACTTAGTGGGGCAAAAAAGTATTTAGTCAGCCACCAATTGTGCAAGTTCTCCCACTGAAAAAGATGAGAGAGGCCTGTAATTGTCATCACAGGTATACCTCACCTATGAGAGACAAAATGTGAAAACAAATCCAGACAATCACATTGTCTGATTTGGAAAGAATTTATTAGCAAATTATGGTGGAAAATAAGTATTTGGTCACCTACAAACAAGCAAGATTGCTGGCTAATTGTGGATTTGTGCTTCCTCGTTCAACACCTCAAAGTGTAGCCAACATAATTGTGCTTGCTGGAAACTAACAAACTAGCTTAGTAGATTTCTTCATTGCCCATTCTCCTTTTCATTATAAACAATTAATTCATTTAATACCATTTACAAGATAATATCAGCAAGCAGGTGCTACTGACATCATAACTTCTTCGACCTTTTTATTTTCTTGGCTATTAATGGAAGATAAAGCTGGGCTAGGTTGATCCAGATCAGTAGAATTCATCTTATGCTCCTGTGTTTTTCCTCAGAAGCAGAAAAAAATGAGACATTTTCTGCTCATAGAAAATGGAATAATAGAGAATTTTACTCAGATTAGGCTTCCAATGTACGACATTCAATTTCTCATTTGATTTCCACCCCACCAAGATATAAAAGGACAAAAACCATATTCCTAGAGGAGTTATTTTAATTTGTTTGTAAAATATATAATTTTTACTAATAATAGCAGAGTGGTATCTCTCCTAGTTTTATAGAGGAGGCAGTGTAAGAATGAACTTTCAATAACAACAAATATAGGAATACTAAATATTTTACATCTCAAGTATCCAATTTCAGGTGTTGATTAACTTTATCTTGTATAGTGCTGGTAGTGGAGGAGAAGAAAGATTGACGCAAATGTCTGGTTATTTTAGATAATGTTTTGATTTGGATAAAGCTAATCAAATAGAGACAAATTATTTTATTCGATTGTAATATTTATTTGAATTTCTTTGTCCCCAGATACTTAAGTTTCTAAGAAATACGTGGCTGAAATCTTACTACTGGGTGTAATTTTAATATGTGGTGCATGCTACATTGTAGATACAAATGTGTGACAAAGGGAATTACAACTTTTAAATTACGCATTAGATATAAAACAGGCCTCTGAAAAATACTGCTTTGGCAGCACTATTTTATAAATCATCCCCAGATTTCAAGAGGAAACTATGCTGCTTGAAAATATCAAGCTATCCCCACAAATTATTGCAATGTACAGAAAAATAATTAAAAGATGTAATTTCCTCATAACAGAAGCTCTTACTTTTGTAAAATCTGTCTTCCTCCCCAGTTCCTGTCCTTGGTGGTATAACAGCTGGATTTATATTGTGCAATAATGCAATTGTTTGGAGACTGCAAACAGGATATAAATGGCTATCATGATCTCAAGGTTTCTTGGCAAATTTGGTTGGCATAGATATTTATCAGGTGTTTTCCCTACTGATCTACAGTTAAAAACTGGATTGTAACTGCTTCACTTCTGCTTCACTTTGCTAAGTCTCAGTAAAAGCAGAGCTATTCCCTAACAGGGGGAGTGCATAGTTAAAAGTTGTTTACAAATGAGAGGAACTTAATACAAAGCTATTTTTTTTAAAAAAAAAACTATGTGCAGGAACTTCAAGTAAAGTTATGAGTGATCGCTGGTGTTTTGCAGCATGAACTTTCTCTCTATGAGGGAGATAGGTAGTTAAGAAGTTTGATACATAAATAAAAGCAAACTGTCAAAACTGGATTTCCACATAGCTGCAACTAGAGAACTACTTTAAGATGGCTCCAGTTAGTCAGCAGGTAAGAAAGAGCAACGTAATAGGCCTGGCAAAGCATGGCTGATAGAATGACCAGGTGGCCTGCTTTATAGCACCAAGGAAGAGTAGGACCTTAAACATATCTTTCCCTCCTTAATAAGCTAGGATTTTAGACCAAGTCGTACCCCACCCCCCCCATTTTAAAGAACTGTTATTAGGTGTAATTCTGCAAGTGCAGAAAGCAGGATTCTGAAATAACAAGCCACTCTGGAGCCGATGCCACGATCCTACATTAGTATATGAAAAATTAGAAAAATCTGGGCCTTTTTAATTAACACATTATATTTCTTTTTCTTTGTGGATAAGAGTAAATGGTCACTCCAAATACTAGAGTTTTGCAGCATGAACTCACGTTTAAAAATCCTAATATTTTCTATGGATAATACAAAGCAACTGCTTCCCAGTAATCTTCTTCCTAACATTTTGTAGTTCCAAGGAAAAGAAATTAAGACATGCAATTAAGTTTAGAATAAGGAATTATGACTTGTGTTACATAGACATATCTAACTTTTTTTCTATGGTAAACGAAATTAGGGCTTTGTATTTGCAACGTCTATTTGCCTAGAAAAAAAGAGGCATGTTATAATACTGTATCCTTTGGAAAGCAAAAAAAAAAATTCTGTTGATCCACATATATATCTTTTCTCATCTCTCTTTAAAACTATGATAGATCAAACTCAAAAACTAGAATAAATTATGGAACTTTTAATACGATTTTATTACCTGCAGATAGTTGAATGCATATTTTTGACTAATGGAACTTGTAAGGGCTGAAGATGACAGGTGAGGATTCAGAGCAGAGAAAGCCTTTTGTATAACATTGGTCAGCTCAGTTTCACTATAATCTCATGGTTGGGGAGGAAAAGCAATTAATAATCAACTAACAAGAAACAATTGGAAACAAATCAAAAGTTGGGATTATTCGGTTTGCAGAAAGCAAATTCTCTGCACATATATGGATTTTTTGCTTGCCATAAAATATCTACCAGTGTCTAAACTTCTGTCAGTGAATTCTTGAATATGAAGCCAAGCTTCTAGAAAAAACAGTGATTAATAGCCACGTCTGGCCTAAAATCTCATACATATATTGTTCAAATGTAGTAAATCAAGTTAAATCTAATACTAGATGAATGTCAGATTCATATGCCCTTAGCAAAGGACCTCACATGCACATACAAAATAAATTTGACAAATCACTCCAAGGCAAACATATACTTTAATTTTCACAAAACAGAATAAGTTGGTATCTTAAGTCTTCAGGTGTAGTTATATTTTTGGCTTTGAGAATGGGGATAAATTAAAACAATGGGATCCAGCCATAATAGAATTTATTTTTTTTAAATCCAAATATATACATACTGAGCAAGTGTCCAATGTGGCTGTGTTGACTGTGGTTCCACTTAAGGGGTGAAATGCCTCACACTGGACTTACAATGAAGCTACAGAACATGTTCTCCTGTCTTACATGGATGAATATAGTTGTTTGATGAAATGCATTGACTCAGTAACCATGGATTGGGGCCTTAACTCTAAAGAGTCTACCTTTTATTAACAAGTAAAAATGAGAAGTGTTTTTTTCAGTAAACAAAAGCCAGCTTTTGTAAATTCTCACAACATCACAATGACCCAAAAAACACTTTTGTAAAAAGAGGAGGCTCACCCACTGCTCTGATATTAGCAGGCTGTTTTGGCTGAGCTTGGCAAAGGATTAGAAAGACTGAATACTTTCATAAGATATGTTGCATTTTCTCTTAAGTGCTTTGTATCTTTATAGACCATCAAGACGAATCAGACTGAGACAGATAGACAGTCCAAAGAGACATTCCATTTTGCTGAATTAGTTCCTGATGAATATGAAATCAAAATGTTATTTATGTAATCATTACCATTTATCCCACCCTAGAATTTATTTGGCCATTTGCTCACTAGTGACTTTTATTAATGATTTGTTGCTCCAGCAATGCTATAAATCTGTAGGGAGGAAATCGTTTATTTCACTTTTATCACAATCCATACTATCAGTGGCTACCAGTCAAAATATAATCTGCCAAACGAGAATTTCAGGTTGCAGATAGGAATCAGATACTTGAAAGCTGACCGTGCTAGTAATTTGTTTAAATTTTATAAAGCCAGATCTACTCAGTGACTCAGGGTGAATAATACTTTGAAATAATACTTTGAAATGCACATAGCCAAAGTAACTCATACATTTAACCATTTTATAGCTAAAGCAATGGTCAACATGGCTCTTTGGATGACAATGAATTGCAATTTCTATTGCCTTAACTAAGGTGGCAGATGGTAAATCATACAGTATCATACAGTATCATACTCTATAGCAGTATAGAGAGGCCCACTGTTGTCTGTGTCTGAAGTTTGGTCATTGATATGATTCTTTAAAATTGATATGATTCTTTAAAAATGATCTTAGTGACTTTCTAGACAGGGATAGTATTTTTCATCCTGGCCACAATGAGGTGGTGATGTCACCAGATTTTTCAGAGGGATGGGGAATTATTTTTCCTATAAGAATAGAGAATATATGTGTGTGTGTGTGTGTGTGTGTGTGTTTTCGGAGGTATTTGTATGTGGATCTTTGGTTCTTCGGGTTTTCTCCCACATAGAATTGGAAATATCTAGGCGACGTTTCGATGAAGTCTCATTCATCATCTTCAGGCTTGTGTCTTTGGCCTTGTAAGGCCGAAGACACAAGCCTGAAGATGATGAATGAGACTTCATCGAAACGTCGCCTAGATATTTCCAATTCTACACGGGAGAAAACCCGAAGAACCAAAGATATATATATATATATATATATATAGTGTGCAGGATTGACGAGAGGGTGCAATGAGATTAATTCTCTGTTACTGCCAATTCAATCTCATTGTTTGCTGCTTTTAAAGGAGAATCTCTATACTAAGACTCCTCCATTCCAATATACAGGTAATTATTCAGATGAAAAAAAAACACACTTTGTCTTCCTATCAAGTAGCTATGATATAACTGAGCCACAAAATTCAGAGCCAATCAGTGCAGAATCAACCTGTGGTAGGAGGTACCTGAAAGCCATAATGGATGTGATTCTGCTGGCCAATGTAGATCCTTATCACTTGTTTAAATCTGTGATGTTACCAATTATAATGATGTAGACTTGTGAACTATATGTTTGTTTGCTAACGTAGCCATTCATGGGATGGGGCCATAAAGAGCTTTGTTTTTGTCACAGATGTGTGGGTTGTGTAAAAGAGATCATCTATGTGTGTCCTTAGAAAAGCATTTAGCTTAATCTTCTACCATGTGACACGCTTGGGTTAGCAAAGATTTGTTTTCAGGTAAATGCCACTTCCCGTTAGTCCTCTTCCTCCATTTCCTCCTCCGAGTGATCCTCATTTTTCAAGGGGTCACTGAATTCAAAATTTCCTTCAATGTCCAGCACTTGCAGGTGCTTCAGTCTTTGGAAGGTGCTCTCTTTCACAGCACTGAATGCAATCTTGTTAAACCTTGAAATTTAAAGGAAAGAAAATGAATAGAATCACCTCCCAATACTTTATTACAATGTCCTTCCTTGTCCTATAAGTTCTATACTAAGAGGAAGATACCACAAAATGGCTTTTTGTAAAGAGAAAGGAGGTGAGTCTGTTTCTCTCCATTTTCTGCTCACACACTTCAGTTTTGAGGTTCCTTCTCCACCCATTCTACCTCTCTTCGTTCTTACAACTGAAGTCTTACAATTCCAGGAGATTTTTATATGCATAAAGTTAGAAAAATCTAGATACAGGTAATTCTCACCTTACGATCACAATTGAGCCCAATATTTCTGTTGCTTAAATGAATGTTGTCCCATTTTATAATCTTTCTTGACAGAGTTGTTAAGTGAGTAACACAGTTATGAATCACTTCAGTTGTTAAGTGAATCTGGCTTCCCCATTGGCTTAGCTTGTCAGAAAGTCACAAAAAGTGATCCCATATGATTCCAGGACACTGCAACTGTCATAAATATGAGTCAGTTGCCAAGTGTCCGAATTTTGATCATGTGACCATGGGCATACTGCAATGGTGTGAAAATGGTGTGTTTTCCTTCCAGTGAGGTTGTAACCTCAAATGAACTGTCATAAGTTATGGGCTACCTATACTGTGACAGGGATTTATAAGCACAACGAATGCACAATTTCTTGTCCATAAACAATTAGCACACATAATGAAACATGCTTGAAGTACAGTGTAGAGTTCAAACATAAAAGGAAATTGTATTTTTTACATTTGGGAAGCCATCAATATTTTTTTCTGAGAATCTTTTTCCTGGCTACACACCTGAGATAAATTCCCTTGATATTGGGAGTGGAATCAAAGGCATCCTCCGGCACAATGCTGATCTTGTTGCTCTGGAGATACAGATACTCTAGAGTTTCTGGTAAACCAGATGGAATAGAAGTCAGATGATTGGCAGCCATGTCCAGTATCTGGAAAAGGATCCACAAGGGAACAATTTAAATAATTAACAAAAGTCATTCTGATTTACTTGAAAAGAGTAAATTACTATAAATCCCACATCCCACAATTCACTCAAATCTGTATTTTGTAGATGCTAGGTTGTGAGATATCCACAATACTGTAATCATCAGTGCACAATTGCTGATTACAAGCTCTCATCTCTTCCCAGTCTGTGGCCCAATTTCAAAAAATGAGTGATATGTTCAAATATTTAAGAATTATCTGTCCCTCCCTTCCCTACATTTTCATCAGAAGAGAAAAAAAAAAGGTTTTAGAAGGGAAAGGGGGAAACAAGAGATTGGGGAATAATGGGTATTATACAATTTTAGCTCTTTTCTCTCTCTCTCTTTCTCTCTCTCTCTCTCTCTGTCTTACACACAGAGACACACAGAGACACAGACACACACGGGAGGGAGGGTGGGGGCGGGAATTTTCTTCAGGTCAGCCCAGTATACAGCCTCCAAGAGATTACAAAAGTGAATTTTGCCCCATTTTACAACCTTTCTTGACACAATTGTTAAGTGAACTACTGCACCTCTTTAAGTTAGTAACACAGTAATTTAAGTGAAACTAGCTTTCTCATTGACTTTGCTTGTCAAAAGGTCACAAAAGTTGATTACATGACCATCTCGCAAGACATTAAACATGTGTGTTGTAAAAACTGCTACATTTTTTCTTAATCAGTAATGAGTCAAATGCATTCCATGGTTAGAGATAGAAATGTCTTTGATTCCTGAACATTCCACCCCTCTCAATATACCTGTTCTGGTTTTCCCCCTCTTCTCCTCCTGTTTTCTTTTACATACTGTCTATAGCACTTCAGATTCTATGGTAAACTAGCATGATATTTTTTTTTCATATTGTATGATTTACATCATTCTTTCATTTTATATCTATAGTAGCTGTGGTTTTTCTCAGAACACGCACTTTAATTTTTCTCCCATAGATCTGCCAATATGAAAGAATTACATACTATTTTTGATATCATTTATATGCATCTCTGGGTCTAGATCTCTGCCTGTTTGTACCTTAAGACTGGTGAGATCTCTCCATGATCCACTGTGAATTAAATTGTTTTTCAATTTGTTGGCGCTGAGATATAGCTCCTGTAGCTTTGACATTCCAGAGAGTGTGCCTTTGGGAATGGAACTGATCAAATTCATTTTTAACTTAAGGCTTTGCAAATTCTTGGGGAAGCCATAAGGCATGGTGCGGAGTTTATTGCCCGAAAAATCCAAGGACTTCAATAGTCTCAGTTTACGGAAAGACTCCCGATGAATCTGTGAGCTGGTGATCTTATTGTAGCTCAGGTTGAGTTCCTCCATGAAATAAGTGGTAGCAAAATCCTCCCTGCCAATTTCTGAAATCTGATTGTAGAGAATCATAAGTGTTTTTACTCGTCTGGGCAGCCCACTGGGGATTTTTTCCAGCAAGTTGTTATACAAATGAACGGTGTGCAATTTCTTCAGACCATGAAAAGCCAGTGGATGGATCTCTCGGGCCTTGAGCTTATTATTGTGAAGCAGAAGATATTCCAGGTGCTTGATTTGGGTCAAGACATCATTGCCAATTGATCGTATTGCATTCTTCTCTAAGTGGAGAAGGACAATGTTTCGAGGCAAACCGAGTGGAATCTGGGAAAGATTATTGCTAGACAAATCCAGGTACTCGAGGCTTGAGAGTTTCCTGGGGGGAAAAGGAAATCTTTTAAGTGTTTAGGCAGCCAAACACACAGTGTTAGTAGAGGGGAAATAAATAGGTTTTGCCTCTGTTCCTCATCACTGTAACAGTTGGGATAACTATACCTGCAATTCTGCCAGATGTTTTTTTCATATGTACATGAAAAACTGTTGCTACCTATAGCAGTTCATGATTAACAAACCCCAGTTCAAGAATCTACACCTAATGATTGCCCCTTTAAAGCCGCACACACAGGGAGTGGTAAAAATAAGTCGACCTGGCACCCATGACAATGTTATCAAAACCTCTGGGTCACACCATTATGACTTTCAGCTTGAATTTTTTGAGCGCACCTTGCAGACACGCGAAGAAGCCTCCTCTTGTAAGCTGCCATTTTAATCTACTGAAGAACAAGATAAACATGTAACCAAGTTTGTCAAAGACTAAATCAACTCCAATTTCCAGTGTAGCATCTTAATCAAAGGATGAGACAAAAAGGGAGTCAAAAATAGTCAATTGTGTCTTACAATAAAAGAAAATAAAAATTTATTCCTAACCCTTTAACACTTGAGTATGCTTAGAAGAAGAGCCCCATGGTTGTTTGGGACCATGCAAAGTGATTCAGCTGCTATTATCTACTAAGTGTGCATCCATTAAAAACCAACAAACTCACCAAAAGGTTTCATTGTCCATCCCCTCATTGTTTAATTTATTGTTCTGCAAATATAACTCTCGAAGATCTGACAGCTCATTGAAAGCTCCTACAGGAATCTTCTCCAATTTGTTATTCTGTCCAGAGACAAAGGAACAGAGTATGTATCTCTTCACTCAAACTTCACTCCTCAGAGTATAAGAGGGATGTTCTAAGGTGGTTGTGGTGACAGGAAGAGGCCAGAGAAAAAGCCAAATATGATCCCAAGGCAATGTTTCCCCACTTGGGTGACCTTCAATGAATATAAGAAGACAATCTCCAGAATTTCCTGTCAGATTTTTTTCTGTTCTAGTGCTTCTTATCAGGGTTCCGACAGAAGCCCTAATCAAATCATGAGCCTTGAGCCAAATTTCAAAAGAAATCCAATTATTTATTAGGAGCAACATGTTGGCAGTTATCCTAATGAAGCCAGCTTTGCCTCATATAATTTATGGCGCACCTAAGCCAGGAATGCTTTACGAGTTGACACTTCTACTGTGGAACAGGGGTCGCCAACCTTTTGGACCTCAGGGACAACCAAACTCATAATTTTAAATCCCACGGACCACTAATATGAATTGTGACTGTCGGTAGCTTGCTGACGTTGGTGGGAAAGTTGGTCCCATATTCCAGAACTGCAGTAGTCACAGGACTGGCCCTTTGGTTATCCCAGAGCAGCTGCTCCTCCACCCAGGTGCACCGGCTTGCCATGGACTGGAGGAGCTGCTCCAGGATGACCAAAGGGCCAGTCTTGTGACTACCACAGCTCTTGAATATGGGACTGACTTTCCCACCAACATCAGCAAGCCACCCCAGGGCGGATTTCCCTCCCCGCCATTGGTCTTACCTTCCAGTTCCAGCTCACATGGCTCTACTCAAAGTAAGGTTAGAACTCAGCTGGGTGGGTGGGCCATGTGGGCGGTGCAGCCTTGTGTTCCCGCCCAGCCTGGATTAATTGTTTTTTGGGGGGGTGTTCTTTGGGGGGGACATTTCTCTGCGGACCACCAAAATTTTTTCCTGGCCCACCAGTGGTCCCTGGCCCACCGGTTGGTGACCACTGTTCTATCAGGTGGTTTTCTTTTTTAATTCTTTTATGGATTGTTCTTGGGTAAACAGTATGATCCATAAATGCAATAACTAAGCATTCAATGTATTCAATAATTCAGAAAAATAAGCTTTATAAAGGCTGAGGTTCTGATATGCAATGGAACTGATATTCTACCTTAAGATGTAGCTTATACAATGCTCGTGGTAGATTCTTTGGAACATATTTTAAGAAGTTGCTGGACATGATCAAGATTTCCACATTGTCAGAACCGTTGAACATGTTTTCTGGTAGTCCGGCATCATCAAGCTTATTGTTGTGAAGATAGACTGACCTAAAAGAAGAAAAAAGATGGTGGTTGGGGAAGGGAAGACAGGAGGAGACAAAGATAAACAGAGACAATGTTAGGAATCAAGTATTTACTGCTTGATTGCTATCTCACTAAGTTTTCTGAAAATGAGAACTTACTTATATCAACTACTCAGTCTAGTTATGTCAGGAGCCATCCACACTCTTCCCACCAGATATAATTCGATACAACTCTAACATGCTCCCACTTTCCTCTTTTAGAACTAAAGTACTCAAACTATTGCGATGTTTCTTCATAGCTGATTGCTATCGAATCAGCTCAGTTGTTCTTTGCTTCATTTTTTCTAGCTCTATTCTAAGGGCTTCTCCTAATTGGTCCTAACCTTGGGATCAATATCTCCTGGAAACCTTTTTCCTTCCTGGTTTCTTTTGATACTGTCTCCATTGCATCTTCACCCAGGAGCAAGAAGACAGCCTGATGTTGTCCTTAACTGTACTGTGGTTGAAATAGTATTTCCCCCTTACTCCATCAAGGGCACCCTCCAAATTCATAAAATCTATTTGGAGTTTTTCACTCATGAGTCTTTATGTCAGGAAGGAAACTTAGACAGTGGCTGGGAAGAGGCCAACAGTGCAGAATATAGATCAATGATTGTGTTGTGCATCTGTCGGAATCTGAGGATGAAGATAAAAGCTGACAGGGAGCGGGAGTGTGGGTCTGTTGGCTGGTGAAAGGGCAAAATCCGGCTGGGCAGAGCAGGAAAGAGGTAGAACAAGGGAGAGGGAGTTCAGAGGAAGACTCAGGCCCACCCCCTCTTCATCCTAGGACATGCAGGGAGGAACAGAGAAGAGAGCAACGTGGGTTGCATGGCTTACTTGGGAGGAAAGGGCCCTGATTCCCTTCATTAGCCACATCTTGGAAGAGAGTTTAAAAGAGATGCAAGCTGAGTGCCACCATCTGCTGGGAACAAATGTGAGTTTATCTTGTATTGACTTTGGTTACCTGCATTCCTGGCATCCTCCCAACTGAGTTCAATTACTGCCATTCCTTCACGTCTGGAATTCCTTCTCTTACCCTGCTGGACTAATTACCTCATCTTGCCTCTATATTAGAGAATTATTTTTCTATGTTGTTTTCCCCAGGGTATTGTCTTAAGTTATTATGAGCCTTGAGATCAGATTAAAACAAAAAGGTGAATGGGTCAAGTGCATGGGAATCAAATGTTACCGTGGGGATTAAATAACAAATTCTTCCTTGACACAAAACTATTTTGGAATTTTCTGACTAGTAAAACAATCAGTCTCACCCTTCCCAGTGACCTATGTGGTAATGCAGATGTTTGACTATGAAAATAACCAAAGGACTGCATAATTTGGGATACTTTGACACAGAGGATAAGCTCAGTGACAGACCCACAGAAAACCCAGTTTCAATCACATACAACTGAAGGCAAGAATCCTTGGCAGCCAGTGAATGTAATGCTGAAATGCGTAAATGGGGAAATTTAACATGGGCAAGAGAATTCCCTACATTTAGAGATGGAGACAGAGGTAGGGGCTGAGTTTCTGTTCATCTACAAGCATTTCCCGGATCTGTGATATGAAAACCGTTGAAGCATTTAAGCCAAACAAATAAACCATTGTGAAAGCAAATGTAATTAAACTTTGCAAGATTTCGGTATTCTTGCAGGACATATTACAAGATGTCAGGCAATGGTGGAATTCAATTTTTTTTACTACCGGTTCTGTGGGCGTGGCTTATTTGGTAGGTGTGGCTTGGTGGTCATGTGGCTTGGTGGACGTGGCTAACCCGCCATCACTCATGTCAAGAGGCGTTTTGCCCAGTTCCTTCCTTCCCAGCCACTCCTTGTTACCCTCAGCCTCAATGTATCTATTGTTCTGTTAAAAAAAATTCACCTTTTTTCGACTTTATTATCTGCATCCACATATTATAGATGTACTTTTATGCACCACTGAAAGGAGGAAATGGCTCACATGCTTTGTCCAAGAGTGTGATAGGCAGGTCAGAAAACAGGGTTTTGAGGGCTTGCCACAAAGAAGGGAGGGGGCAATGTATTTTCCAAAGCAGCAGAAGGCAAAACAAGAAGCAATGGATCGAAACTGAACAAAGAAGAAGCAACCTAAAATTAAGGAGAAATTTCCTGACAGTGAGAACAATTAACCAGTGGAACTGCTTGTCTCCAGAAATTGTGGACGCTCCAACACTGGAGGTTTTCAAGAAGAGACAGGACAACCATTTCTCTGAAATGGTATAGGGCAGGCAACCTTGGCAACTTTAAGACTTGTAGACTTCAACTCCCAAAATTCTGGGGGAAATTCTGGGAGTTGAAGTCCAGAAGTCTTAAAGTTGCTGAGGTTGGAGACCCCTGGTATAGGTTCCCTCCAAAGATTATTCTGACACCTTTGCCTGGCCCTCCACTCAGACTTGGCATCCTCAGTTTTCCTGCCTGAGCAGAAGGTTTGGACTAGAAGACCTTTCTTTCTCATTCCCTCTTTTTCTCTTTCCTTTTCCCTCTCTCTCTCAAAGCCACGGCTGGCCAAGTGCTCTTCCCTATCTTTCCCTTCTCTCCCCCACTCTGTGTGTGTGTGTGTGTGTGTGTGTGTCTCCCTCAAAGCCACGGCTGGGCAAGCGCTCTTCCCTATCTTCCCCTTCTCTCCCCCACTCTGTGTGTGTGTGTGTCTCTCTCTCTCTCTCTCTCTTTCCCCCACAAAGTCGCGGCTGGGCTTTCCTTTTTCTTTTTTCTTTTTGGAATCAAGACTGGCTGAACAAGGATCACCAGCCATGCTGGAAGCATCCCTTCGGCTGACCCATCTCCTCCTCCTTCTCCTCCGTGAGTGCACGCCATCCTCCCGGCCCTGCCACAGCTGCCAGTTGCGAGAGGAGGGGGAGAGGGAGATCGGTCGACCGAAGAGACGCTTCCAGCGCAGCTGGCGATCCTTGTTCAGCCAGTCTGGATTCCAAAAAGAAGAAATGAAAATAGCAAGGAGAACCAAGGAAAGCCCAGCCGTGGCTTTGAGGGAGACAGACACACACACACACACACACACACACAGAATAGGGGGGAGAGAGGGGAAGATAGGGACCCAGCCGCTTCGCTATCCCCTGCCATCACCCTTACCTTCTCAGATCAGGCGAGAGAGGGGAGGATGAGGGGCAGGAGGACCAGCCACTGCAGGCATATCGGGACAAAGGAGAAGCCCCGGGATATCCCCCACCCACCTGCTGGCTGGCTGAGCCAGGCTGGGCTGGAAGAGGCGTGTCAGCCGGTAGAAGGCAGAAAATGTGCTCCAGGAGGGCAGGCAGACAGGTGGATGTCCCAGGGCTGTTGCACATGCGTACTGCATGTGTAGCAGCTGCACACGCAGTGCGCATGTGCAGCAGCCCTGGGACATCCGCCTGAGCTGGCTATGGCACCACATGGTTGGGAAAGCCAGGAGAGTGAACAGGATAAGCGGGCGACCGGGCAACCCGGTTCGGGGGCGTGGCAGCTAGGGATCGCTACCAGTTCTGTGACCCACGGCAAATCACCACTACCGGTTCTCCTGAATAGGCGAGAACCGGTTGAATAGCACCTCTGATGTCAGTCCTTCTAATTACATATGTATTAATAGTGTCAACACCATGCAAAATTACACAATAGTTTAAAGGCCTAAAATATCTCTGGCTGCTGATTTTCATTTATTCATCCATCCAACCTGTAGTGGCATATTTGTATAAGAAACCCAAATATTGCAGCGTATCTATAAGCTCTCCTTTCTAAAGAAATCCAATATCCGTTCAGAGTCATCTGAAGCACGGCCAGCAAATAAATTTGATAAATAAAAATAAATAAATATGAATTAATACTGTTTTCCTAGAATTTTTCACCTCCCAGAGAAACAGAGAGCATGCAATTATTCATCTTTCTTCTTTGACCTATCTTATTCTTGCTATTGAAATACATCCTTTAAGAAAAAGTTAAAAAGAAAAAAATAGCATCTCATGTGCATAATAAATCCCAGAACTAGCAAAGTTTTAATTAACAGGCCTGTTTTCAGAGAGATTTTCTAGTGCAGTTGCAATGTGCATATAAGAAAGCAACATCCAATCAACATGCTATCATAGATTTGTTTGTTTGGATCTTTTCCTCCTGAAAAAAATATATTCTTACAAACATTCATTGTACACTTTGACAAACTGCTTCTGCTGCTGCTGATGATGATTCTGCAGAAACAGGGTCCATTAAACCCCCTTCTTTTTTTTTCTTTTCTTTTTTCCTCAAAACCTTTTTTTTTTTACCTCAGGTTTGGTTTTTGTCCAAAAGTGAGATCATAAATTTTGGTGAGATTATTGGCAGCAAAATCCACACTGATCAAAGTCTGTGGAAGGAACTTCGGAGCTATTGTGAGCTAGAAAAAGAGAAACAAGGCCAGAGAAGGAAATCATTGTTAAAGATATCAAGGCTTCAAGCTCACACATCCTTGAGTTTTCTTCAGAATATTAAACAGCTATTTGTTGAGGAAAATGAGGAAAGGATTTATGACAGATAATGTTGCTTCAGACCTCTCAGGATCAATAATTTCTTCCTTCCTCTCTAATGCTAATAAATACCAGCATGGCATGCATTTAAGCTTTCACTTGGAAAGCCATGCTTATTGGACTCAACAGATATGTAGGAAACATAGATTGAAAGAACAAATATATTTTGCACAGTTTGTGTGCCCTTCCAGAAATAGTTGAGTCTTCTTTCTTGGGCAAGTGCCAACAAAACCAAGAGCTTGGGAACAAATCTTCTTAAACATTAATTCCACAATCCCCAGCAGAATGCAATATAAATAGACCATAATTTTTTGCAAAAGACTGTTTTTCTGGTTACCTTTGAGAACCACCGAGGTGTTTTTGACTCTGTTGTAACCCTGTGGAGATGTATTAGGGAAGCTATGATGACTATTTAACATTTATTGTGGGCCAGTTGTGAACTGAACATTGGATGGGGGGAAACAAAAATGATAAAAGAAATGTTTTGCATATACAGAATGGCCTTTTAGTATTATTTTGCTTGCAAAGATCTATTTTAAAAAAGGAAAGTGTTCTTCTAATATGATTTTGTTGCAATATTCCCAAGGGTTGACTGGTTGATTTTAAGTTGATAACTATTTACATAACATTTCGTAGGGAAATATTATTTAATTAACTTCAAAATGCATCCAACAATTATCACAGATTGAAGGAATGTGATAATTGGTGGAAATAAATGGGAAGGGGAGAGCCCAAGGGAGGGTTGAGCTGGCTAAAACTGTATTTGAGCATTTTACCGACCAACATTTTGCTGTTAGCTCTACCACAGTTAGAAAATCCCATACTTGGAAGAGGCCAGTGAGACCAACTCAAGACCATTAGGCCAGAGGTCTCCAAACTTGGCAACTTTAAGACTTGTGGACTTCAACTCCCAGAATTCTCCAACCAGCTGGCTGGAGAATTCTGGGAGTTGAAGACCACAAATCTTAAACTTCCCAAATTTGGGGACCCCTGATTTAGGCAATTAAGTTCAAGATTCAATTTTGGAATCCAATTTACAGTATTTACTACTCTTGATAGGTGATTATTTGTCCTCTGCTTGAACAAATATACATTATATGCCAATTAAACCCAGAAGGAGACTCCACTTAGTATATGGCATCCAGTTCTAGTCTTAATAATTTTTTTAAAATAAAAAAACTGGAAGAAAAGGCAATATAAAGGGGATCTCTACAATTCTGAGTCATATAGACTGAGAGATTCTTATCCAAGTTATTCATGAAAATGTTGAAAAGTACTACTTGTACATATCCTTAGTCACCAATGCTACATTTCTTTATCTGTTTAAAATTTCTGATGTAGCTTTTTCAATTTAATCTAAATATTTTTATTTTACTCTGACACCTAAATGCACATTGTTATGAAGCCTTTTCTGAGGTTTTACAAGGCTAGGCTTCTAATGATTCACCTGGGAGGGCAATAACTCAGCCTATCCCTGTTGCTCTGCTGAAGACGAATTTCAGCTAAAGCTTGAAAATATATTTCAGTCTCTTAGCCCTGAATATGTAAAGCCATATTTTTTGTGTGTCTCTGACATTTCATCAAATTCTTTTTTAAACAGGTTTGCTTTTATTATATGGATGCAGTTTGCTTTTGTGGCATCAGGAAAGACCAATGATAGCAATTCTATCTCATAGGGAAAAAAATTGGACACAAAAGTTCTGGAATATTAGTCATAGCCTGGCTTGGATTTAGCTTTTATGAACTCCTCTTCACTGCCAAAAATGTTACATGGAAAATAGTTGTAAATGAAGGAAAGGACACGATGTTACTGGATAAGCAGTTTGGTATAGCAATTCAACAATAACATGCGCATTGTCTGAAAAAAAACCCAAGTTGCTGAACTTTCTCTTTATACGATGATGGCTATCCAAATTCTTAATTATCAGCTACCAGCAAATACTATGGAGCAGTGGGATTTCCAAAGAGTTATGGAAACTTTCATAACTGAACCTCAAAATTAAGAATGTCCCTTTCACTTATCACTGAGTTATTTACTGACGAGGCCAGTACATAAACCAATTAAATAACATTAATAAATAAAACAAAGCCCTTGGGCTAGAATAAAGAGGTTTGGCCAATGCTTTAATGGAGACTGGCAGGAAATTATCTAGTGAGGAAGAAAGAAAATATTTAATGTATATATTCATTAAGCAAGTGATAACACAAGAACTTAGTGCTAATGATAGAAAATTATAGAATATTAGAAACAGAAAAACCAGATTTTAGATCCTGAGCTTTCAATGTGACACTTGTTTTGCCACATTATTGTAATTAAATATTTTCTCCTCATAGAGCAACTTTGGTGGAGATACACTATCCATACGCTGATCTAAGATTAAATCATATGATTCAAATATCAGTGTTTATGTAACTTCATTTCCCAGACATTTCAAATAAGACAACAGTTTTCTCCCCTCTCTTGAAATTCCCTAGAGAGACTTGTGAATAGTCATCTGCTGGAAATGCTTTTAATCAGATTCTTGTATTCAGGAAGGGATTGGATTTAAATGTCTAGAAGGGCCTGTTAGTTATATGTATGATGCTATAAAATTTAGGGAATATTTTTTTGTCAAGGAACTCAGCAACACAAATTATGTTCCAAAATTGCAACAATTGTTAGATGATTATTTGAATCCACCATTTATATACCTAAGATTTCAATATTTGATCTAACTTGATCTAATTCAGGGGTATCAAACTTGGTTTCATTGAGAGCCACAACAGGGTTGTATTTGACCTCACGGGGCTGGGGAAGCATGGCCAGGATGGGAGTGGCCAGCTCAACATCACACATTGAGGCTCCGTTTTCGGCCACGACAGCCCCCTGCAGTCCTCTGCCAGTGAAAATGGAGCTCAGGGGCTGCGAGAGGCATGCCCGGGCTCTGTTTTCAGTCACAATGGACTCCTGCAACCCTTTGCTAGCAAAAAGGGAGCTCAGGGAGGATGTACCTGGCCTTCCTGAGCTCCATTTTCACTGACAGAGGCACCACGGTCCAGTCCTTTGCTGTTTCCAGGGCGGGCCTGCAGGTCAGATCTAAACACCCTGCGGGCCAGATACGGCTCATGGGCCTTTAGTTTGACACCCCTGATCTAACCCATTCTCTAATTTTATAATGTTCTCATTCATTTTTATATATAACAAATTCATGAAAATCCTCAAATACAGGAGGAACAATATTAAATAAATGACTTTCCTTCTGAAAGTAATATAAATTTCATTTCAATGTCACATACAGTACATTTAAAGAAAAGTGAAGATTTTAATAAGAGAAAGAAAATATTTGCCTTTTATCATATCCTCATGAGTTTAGATAACTATTTGAAGAAAAATCTGCAACTGATATGGTTCTTATAGGGAAAGGTACATATATTTTTACTGACAATATATAAAAATATGGCTTGTTCAAGTTTGTTATTTTATGTATATCTAAATGTACATCTTATCATTATGCAAATGTGTATTATAGCATTGTTATGTTGCCTCTGTTGCCTAGTTCTCATTTAACTACTGTGGTGGTTTCCCTTAATTCCTCAAACTTCAAACCCACAAAGTTTTATCTGCCAAGGTATTATATCCCAGTTTATTTCCTTTAATTCTGGCTGGGAAATATGGGAATCATAGGGCTACATATCAGAGGACACCAAGTGGGGAGAAATAGCAACTCTTAAGACATTTGCTAACCTGGTTATTTGCAAGGTACAGGTAATTCAAATTCTCCAGCTGGTCAAATGCATTCTCTGGAAGCCCTTAAAAATATGAATACAGTATTTTGACAATTAGTATCTCACTGGTTGTAACCACTGCCATTTTTACCTCATAAAATATTTTATGTGTGTTGTAATATTGGTTGCTGTTGGTGCTATTTGAAAACTTTCCAAAATACAGATTCAATTTTTAAAAAGGTGATTTTAATTATATACTTTGGGATCATCCAAGCAGATACTCCTGGTACATTGACTATTTTGAACAGCGAATTCCTGCTTCAATTGATATTGGTAAGTTGTGTAGAACTATAGACTATTATTCCGATCAGGATAATGGTAACCATAGTCCTAGTCCTTACTTGTCAACTATTTGTTCAGTAACTGCTCAAACTTACAGCAGCAGTCAAAATAGAGAGTTGTGACCGGTCCTCGAAATTGTAGCCATTGCAGCAATTCCCATGGTTAAGTGATTGCAATCTAAGAGCTTGGCAGCTGGTGTGCCACTAAGACAGTTGCAGCATTATGTGGACATATTATTGGAATTTGCAACCTTCATAACAAGCAAGCAAAGTCAATGGGAAGCCAGAAGGAAGTCACAAACTATGGTAATGTGACATTATGTTTGATGATCTACAGTGATTTACTTAATAACTGCAGTTGGAACTGATGGAGTAAAATGGCGCAGTCACATGACATCACACTTAACAACCATACTGCTTAACAACCTGGTCCATATTGTGGTTAGTAAGTGAGGTCTACATGTATATCCAAATGGTTCCAATAGTATAGATTGTGACAGAATAGGAATAGAGGATTATCATCCATTTAAAGGCAATCTAGATGAAAGATAAAGAGGAATTTTTGAAGTTATCTGCCTCACAATTAGATACATTAAAGCAGAAGACCTCTATTGACCTCACCCCATTTCTAAGAATAATTGTCCCCAATTATTAGTTCCTATTTCTTATATTTAAACTTAGGTTTATTCTTATTTCTATTGTATTGTAAGCTTTTGACTAAATAAATAAATGAAGACTAAGAATGTTAGATAAATACTGTCTTCCCAATCCTGAGGAGATATTTTTTATTTAAAGTACAACATTTTCTTCCAATTTTGCATTTATACAGAAATGATTCTTTTGCTGATTTTGTGACAAGAGTGGTGGGGTTTTTTTTTTTCTCTTTTAACACTCACCTCCCTTTTTTCTGATACACAAATAAGTCCTTCAGATTTAGAAAATGCATCCATCAAACTGATAGTTCAGACTACGGTAAAGCTCCTGAGGAACATAATCATTTGCCAGGAAAAAAAACAGGTCTAGGATATGAAATATGGTCATTTTTTTCTTGAAATATTATCTTTGCTGGCTATTATATTTACTTTTAAGCTATTTTGGATTTTCCAGCTTACCTTTGGATGTGAGTCTGTTGTTTTGTAGATTCAATGTTTCTAGCCAGGGGAGGCGTGCAAGCTGTTCTGGAATGATTGTTTCTATCTGGTTGTTCTAAAAGAAAAGATGCATTAAAAATAAAAGATGAAAAAATTTGATCCCTAGTTAAATTCATTCCACAAGTTTTCTTTTCAAACAACAGGATGAACTGACTGGCAAAGAGACCACTCTTGAACGTGCTTATGCAGTGATACAAGTAGTCTTCAACTTACAATGATTTATTTAGTGACTGTTCGAAGTTACGGCACTGAAAAAAAGTAATTTATGATCAGTTTTCACATTTACGACTGTTGCAGCATCTTCATAGTCACATGATCAAAATTTGGCCGTTTGGCAACTGGGGATGTATTTATGACAGTTGCACTATCCAACCTTCCCAGCCAACTTCTGACAAGCAAAGTCAATAATTGGGAGAAGTCAGATTCCCTTAATAATCACGATTCACTTAACAATTGCAGTAATTAACTTTAAAAAATGTGGCAGAAATGGTTGTAAAATGGAGCAAAACTCACTTAACAACTGCTTTGCTTAATAATGGAAATTTTGAGTTCATTGTGGTGGTAAGTCAAGGAAATTTGTTTAATTTTGGTTGAGTCTACAGTAGGCCTATTAAAATAGAGCCAGGACTGAAAGAATCCCTCTGAATCCACTCAAAAGCTTAGGCATAACCATTAATTATGTTGTTATTGTTGTTATTCCTTATGATTTGCAGCCGTTTGGATAGGAAGGTTAAAAAAATGCTTTGGAGTTCGTGGTGGTGAAACATAGCATCAATTTCCAGTTCCCTAACTCTGAAATTTTCCCCAGGATTGGGCAAATGTTCTTCCACCCCTGCTTTTTGTGTAAATGATATGAAAACAACAAGTTTTATGTTAGATTAAAGTGCACTTTACCAGTTAAAGATTCTCTTCTTATGACCACAATAGAGCCCAACATTTATATTGCTAAGTGAAACATTTGTTAAATGAGTTTGCTCCATTTTACAAATGTTCCTCTCACAGTTGTTAAGTAGAATCACTGTAGTTGTTAAATTAGTCAACTGTTGTTAAGTGAATCAGGCTTCCCCATTGACTTTGCTTGTCAAAGGTTTGCAAAAGGGAATCCCAAGACCCCGAGACACTGCAATGGACATAAATATGAATCAATTGCCAAGAGACTGAATTTTGATCACATGACCATGGGCATGCTACAACAGTTGTAAGTATAAAAACTACTCATAAGTCACTTTTTCAGTGCTGTTGTAACTGAGAACGGTCACTAAACAAACTGTTGTAAGTCGAGGACTTACAGTAATTACAGCTAGTCACTGTAATTACAGTTAGCCACTGCCTCATTAAGCAACCACCAATCCCAGTTATAACAGTAATGGAAAAGTGACTTTGCAATCAATCCTTGCATTTACGACCTTCAGAAGTTAAAGCAAACAAAAGCTGAAGTAAGATCATAAGCATAATCATGAATTTCATTGGCAACCGAATTGCTGGTCCCAACTGTGGTCACTAAACAAGGACTATCTCTACCTCTTTACCACTAATCAGTTTTAAAAACTCAGTTACAAGCTTTGCAGTGAACAAATATTACAAGGTGACTAGAGGGTAAGGGGGCTTGCCTCATTTAAGAATTGTCAGTCCTTGTTTAGTGTTCCTATACCTGTAAAGAAAGGTGGCTTGTCATTTCTGGGACATTCCTGGGAAATTCTTTCAGTGAAAATCCACCACAATCCACAATTCCTTCTGAGGTGCAGGTGCATTTTTTCGGGCAATCTCGAGCCAAGGAAAGATCTTGATGATTGAGTAGCTTAGGAGAATGGTCTGGGAACTCGTTACTGTCTTCGTTATTCTGGCCTTGAATCCTGCTGGAGTTAAGCACCAATAGCCACAGCACCGGAAACAGGAATAGGAAGTTCAGGTACATGTCCACTGAAAGCAAGGAAATAATACAGAGTATTATTGCTGCTAGCTATTTTTTTATAAATAAGCACACCCTTCTATAATGTAAAACATTTTCACACACACACACACAAACCAGAAAAACAAGTGGGTAAACCTTATTTACTCTCAAGTATAACCAATCAAAGGTTCTATAAAATGACTACAAAATCTGCTAATCAAATGTAGAGTTTTTCAAAAATAGGGGGGGAAAGTGTATCTTGTGGGCACCAATAAGCCTTTATAAAGCTCCTTTATGTTCTTTTGGCTCCTATTCCTGTACCCTTGATTTATTTCTTTTAGATTATTTTAATTTTTAAAAAATATAAAGATGACATCGTACAAAAGGAAGAATCAGCTTTTATTTATAATAATGCATCTGGGCCATATATATCTCCATAGGTATCCTTAGAAAAATAATGGTAGGTTGCTGTACCTAGAGTTTGCTTGGAAGTGGCCCATCAACCCTGAAAAAATAATAGATTATGGATCCATGGAAAAACTTGACTAGAATATCAGCTGATACATGGCAATTTGTGATTAATAATGATCAACATAGCAGCCATTTTTGACAAATATTCACAACATAACCTGAACTTTCCAAATATGTCCATCAGCCCCAAAATCCTATTTCTAAAAGTAAGTATTGTAACAGAAGACCAATCGTCGTTACCTTAGTATTTGTGTAAACCAAAAAAAAAATTGCTAATAAACTTTTTCTTAATCTTACAGCACAAAGCTATTCATAACCAAATTTGTCAAGTCTTTCTTACCTGGTATGCTTTTAATAATCACTGCTGATGCTTTTTAATTAATTGATTAATGAATAATTAATTCTCTGCCGTTCTCTCGTGAGCTGTTCCCATTTTCCCCATAACAACAGTCCTGTGAAGTGGGATAGCTAAAAGAGCAATTGTCCAAAGTCACCAATGAGTTTTGATGGAGGAGAGTGGACTTGAATTTAGTTTCACCAGTGTTCAACTCCATGCCCCATAACATTTTTACTATTCTAATTATACTATGGCAGCCATTTTGGGAGCAAACCTCTTTAACACATTCTTTGGCTCAGTATTTGTAAACAGCAATGGATCAAGCCCAGTATTTCCTAGTCGAACCTCAGACAACTATAATGATCTAATACATATTGATTTTACAGAAGACATTGTTGAAAAAGCACTGTGCAATCTAAAACCATCTCTATCTATTGGACCGGATGGAATATGTGCCTACTTCTTAAAAAAGCTATCCACTGACATAGCAGAACCTCTAAGCATAATCTTTGAAAAATCTTTCAGGACCAGCTCCTTGCCAAAACTATGATCACAAGCCACGGTCATCCCCATCTTCAAAAAGGGAGGTCCCAGCCTAGTTGAAAATTACAGACCAATCTCCTTATGCTCCGTCGCCTGTAAAGTCATGGAATCAATTATTAACCAATCCATTATCCTCCACTTAGAGACAAACAACCTACTCTCAAATAAACAATTTGGTTTCAGAAAAAAACTATCCTGTAATCTGCAACTCTTACACTGCAAAAACATGTGGACTACACAACTCGATCAGGGCAAAGCAATAAACACAATCTACATAGATTTCTGTAAAGCCTTTGATTCAGTGGTACACAACAAACTACTACTAAAATTAAAATCTTATGGTATCTCTGGACACCTACATAACTGGATAGAAGCATTCCTGTCAAACAGACAGCAAATGGTCAAAATTGGGAGCATCCTATCAAATTCTGTACCTGTCAACAGTGGTGTCCCTCAAGGCAGTGTTTTAGGACCAACTCTCTTCACACTCTACATAAATGACCTCTGTGATCATATTAAGAGCAACTGCGTTCTCTTCACTGATTATGTAAAGCTATTCAACACCACAGACAATACTACTACCCTCCAAAAATACCTTGACTATGTATCAGAATGGTCAATCAAATGGCAACTTCAAATCTCAACAAGTAAATGCTCTTACATATTGGCAAAAAAAAAAAAAAATCAGAAAATAAAATACAAGCTAAATAGTCAAGACCTTGTTAAGGATCCGAACTTTGTCAAGGACCTTGGAGTACTCATCTCAAATGATCTAAGTGCTAGAGCCCACTGTAACTACATAGCCAAAAAGGCATTAAGAGTTGTTAATCTAATCCTACGTAGCTTCTTTTCTGGTAATATCACACTACTAACTAGAGCATACAAAACATTTGCTAGACCTATACTTGAATACAGCTCATCAGTCTGGAACCCATATCATGTATCTGATATTAACACAATTGAAAAAGTCCAGAAATATTTCACAAGAAGAGTTCTCCGCTCCTCTACTCATTGCAGAATACCTTATGCCACCAGACTTGAAACTCTAGACCTAGAAAACCTAGAACTATGCCGCCTCCGGTCCAATCTAATCATACATTGCAATGTCCTACCTGCAAATGAATACTTCAGCTTCAATCATAACAATACAAGAGCACACAATAGATACAAACTCAAGGTTAACCGCACCAAACTTCACTGCAGAAAATACGACTTCAGCAACAGAGTGGTCAATGTTTGGAATACTCTACTTGACTCTGTGGTTTCTTCCCCAAACCCCGAAAACTTTAACCTTAGACTGTCTACTATTGACCTCAGGCCCTTCCTAAGAGGCCTGTAGGGGCCGTGCATAAGCGCACCTATCGTGCCTACTATCCCTGTCCTATTGTTTCTTTTTATTTTTCTTATAAGTATCTATCTCCTGTATTCAAAGCTATATTTATTCTTGTACCTGTATCTTGTAAGCGATTGAAAATCAAATAAACACTAAATACCCCAAAAAAAAATTCCAAATAGATAAGCACTCAGTCACTACTACTGTGGCAACCAGAATTCCCATAATGTGATTTCCACTATAGGCATAACCCATTGTTTACTTATTTCATTCTAAAAGGTAAAGGTTCCCCTCTCAGACTTGTCTAACTAGGGCACAGTACTCAAATCCATTTCTTGGCTGAAGGAGACAGCATTATCAATTTCCATGATCATGTAGCCAACATGGCTAGAACACGAAAGGTGCATAGAATCGGTTACCTTCCCACCGAAGTGATTCTTATCAATCTACTTTGATTTGCATGCTTTTGAACTGCTAGAGCTGTGGCAAAGCAAAGAGAGCTTACCTACCCCATTGTGTTGAGTTCAGGTGTCCAAACTGGACTGTTAGCTCTCTAGCTGATAAGCTCAGCTTCTTTAACTGTTGAACTAGGGGTCCCTATTTTCATTCTAAATGACTGGAATAGCTGCTATCTAGAGCAACTGCTTTAATTTCAGATGGGGTTACCTGCAGTCTTTTTACTCTTTCCCAGTGTGGAAGTTTTTATTGTTTATGAATGCCATATAAACAATAATTATTTAGAACATTAAATTATTGGACTCAGGAATGCTGACTCAGGAATTCTGGGAGTTGAAGTCCATAGATCGTAAAGGACCATAGTTGCCCACCCTTGATCTATATCAGTATCTTATACTTAATAGTATTATTATGCATTTCATGTATACTGAATGTGTATTGCTACATATGTATTCATAATAACTTTATAGGGCAGATTTTTTCACTCCCAAGACTTAGGGTCTAACAACCTGTTGTATTAATAAAATAATTGTTTGGATCCTCTCCATTTTGTTGGCAATTTATTTGGAGAAGTTTTCCACCATACCTCTTCTTTAACTTGACATTTTTCTCAGTGTTTAATTTTTCAGAGTTTGACCACTAAGAACAAATCAAAGAGTGACAATTTTTCAAAAGCAAAATGAGTCATTTAATTTACTGTGTTGAAAGCCAGTCAATGGATAAAATCTTTTGCAGACTTAATTCTTTTCCAATCTGCCTAGTTGAAGGGCTTCCCACCCCTCTGAGTAGCCAAAAAACTAAACTACCATGATATTTTTTGATACTATTGACCATAGTATCTTATTGCAGCAGTTGGAGGGGTTGGGAATTGGAGGTACCGTCTTGCGGTGGTTCTCCTCCTTCCTCTCTGACCGCTTACAATTTGTGTTGACGGGGAGGAAGAGGTCCATCCCTAGGCCCCTCACTTGTGGGGTGCCTCAGGGGTCGGTCCTCTCCCCTCTCTTGTTCAACATTTATGTGAAGCCGCTGGGGGAGTTCATCTGTGGTTTTGGGGTAAAATGTCATCTTTATGCGGATGACACTCAGCTTTACATCTCCAGCCCAAACCACTCCAATGATGCTGTGGAGGTTATGTCCCGGTGCCTGGAGGCCATACGGAATTGGATGGGTGGGAACAGGCTTCGACTCAACCCTTCCAAGACTGAGTGGCTGTGGTTTCCGGTGTCCCGATATGGTCAGCTGACTCTGTTGCTGGCTATTGGGGGTGAGACCTTAGCCCCCACAGAGAGGGCTCGCAATCTAGGCGTCCTCCTGGATGCACGGCTGTCATTGGAAGATCATATTACAGCCGTCTTCAGGGGGCTTTTCATCAGGTTCGCCTGATGCACCAGTTGCGGCCCTTTCTTGATCGGGATGCCTTATGCACGGTCACTCATGCCCTGGTCACCTCCCACCTGGATTATTGTAATGCCCTCTACATGGGGCTCCCTGTGGGGAGCACCCGGAAGCTTCAACTGGTACAAAATGCGGCTGCGCGGGTGGTTATGGGGGCGTTTAGAAGCTCTCATGTGATGCCTTTCCTGCGCGAGCTGCATTGGTTGCCAGTGGCCTTCCGGGTGTGCTTTAAGATTCTGGTTTTGACCTTTAAAACGCTCCATGCATTGGACCAGGTTATTTGCAAGACCGCATTCTGCCAGTAGTCTCCCACTGTCCGGTGCGCTTCCACAGGGAGGGCCTCCTCCAGGTCCCGACGGCCTCCATGTGCCGTCTGGTGACCCCGAGGAATAGGGCCTTCTCTGTGGGGGCACCCGCTCTCTGGAATGGGCTCCCCCCAGAGTTGAGAACGACCACTGACCTGAGGGTGTTCAGGCGTGATTTGAAGACCTGGCTCTTTGAGCAGGCCAGCCTGGGCTGATTTTAAATTGATTTTAAATTGGGTTTTAATTATGGTTTTAGTATTGGGGGTTTTAGATCTGGGAGCAGCCCATATTTAATTCTGTTTTAACTTTTTTATATGTACTTTTTAGTTGGTTGTTCACCGCCCTAAGTCCTTCGGGAGAAGGGCGGTATATAAATTAAATTAATAATAATAATAATAATAATAATAATAATAATAATAATAATAATAATAATAATAATAATAATAATAATAATAATAATAATAATAATAATAATAATAATAATAATAATATTTGCTCTCCCCCTTGTTAAAATCTAATCTGCCTCTGTTGCCTGTTTTCAGTCACTGCAGTCCCCTGACTTCCTTCCAAAGTAATAATTTAATAACTTAACATAAACAAACTTAACAAATAGTACACACCTTGAGGTTGCCCTTGGATGAAGTCAGAATGTAGGAGAAAGTCTTACTCAACACTAGTTTAGCTAAGGATAACTGAATTTTCCCTCAGGGGCTGGAGACAAGATAAAAACCACCTCATGGCAAAAAAATAAATATTAAAACATAATTGTTCCCAAGGGCATGCTTGCAAACGAGCAAGTTCCAAAGTTCATAAATGTGTAATATTCTGCTTCAAACAGAATATTATTGCCTCAAAACATACAAGTCTTTTGATATTTAAGTTTATGTTCCACATTAGTGAGTTTTTCCAGAGACCGCCATAGGGTTTAATTCTAAGTTCAGCATCAGAAACTGGTCCAAGCTATTTGTTGTCCAGACTCCAATTTTAATCATCAGATCTTAAATGACTTCCATTATCAATAAAATTTCTGGCATATTATATATCTCCTTAGAGGATGATGAGTATTTTTGTTTTTCTTTTATCTCTGTCTCTCAAATATGCATACACCCACACATATCCTACACATGCACATATATGCAGACTGTATAAAGAACAAGTACATATGAATATACATTCTAAGTACATACATACACATACACAGAGAGAGAGAGATCAATATAAATGGATGCAGTGTTGAAATGAAAAGTCACATGATAGGTTACCTAGATTTTAAAAAACATAACAATATAAGAGTTGCTGGATTAAGAGCGTGTCTCCAGGCTCTGCTTGCAAGGACCAAGAGCCTCATGATTTTGGCATCAATCTTTCCCTCCTTTGAAGCAACAGCAGCTCAGATACCCCTGGGACATGCTTGGGATAAAGAAGCATCTGCTAGATTTCACAAACTCAGGTAATAGCTTCAGGCAAGTTATTCCAATTCCCGTTTTAGTTCAAAGAAAATCTCGAGGCGCTTTCCTTTTCAAAAAGCTCGGTTTATATAAAGTGCCTTGTTCAAAGCTTGTCCTCACTTCAAGCTGCTGCCAAGACCTCACCAAAGGTTGGCTTAGATCCTGCGACACTCTACCAAGCACAGTATAACGTTACTAATTTGATGGGTACAACTTTTTGGAAGGCTTTTTTTCCAGGATCTAAAACAGAACCTCCACCAATCAAGTCATAGAATCTCTGTATCGCTGTGGCTAGGAACGAAGTGCTTGAATAGGCAGGGAATTGTTTGAAAGTTAGCTCCTGGGGGACATGCACAGAAAATAAACAGTCAATGACCCTGGTGCCTTCAGGCCTCTGTTTTGCCCCTTATTGTTTCCTTGTGTTACTTGTTCAGCATTATTGGGTTATGCAGCTTTGGGTGTTCAGAATGATTTTCCAAAGAGCCCTTGCTATTTACCATTTACAACAACCAGGCAACTAAAAAGTTAAAAGTTCAGAAATAAACTCACCTCAACTTTCTGGACAGTGATGGAAATGTCTGGGAAAAAAATGTCTCTCTGGTCCCCCCCACCAAAGGCTCCGTTTGCTCATGCCATGGCCATTATACACGTCGAGTGCTGAACACTTTCCCCCTTTCCCGAATCAGAGGCTTTCCAGATGTGATCAGCACAACTAGAAAGGAAGGGGAGAGAGAGAGGAAAGAGAGAGAGAGAGAGAGAAAGCAACTTCTCCACCAAAGAGAATTTCCTGTCCTTTTCTATGCAGGAAGGAATTTTCCAAAGTCACCATATGGGAAAATGCAAGTGAACAGGCTGAAGAATGTGGGAGATAAAATATGAGAGAAATTCGTAGCTGTGATATGTATTCAGTGGCTTGCGCACTCTCAACCATTTTTATCAGCAGAAGCTGTGGGAATAACAAGCAAAGTGAAAGAGAGAGCAGCCAATTTATTCTAGGCAGCCTAAAAAGTGCAGAAAATGCTTTTTAAAGCCTTGCTTTTCCCTATTAGTATTGCCATTTGAATATTTTCTGATTTCTTAATCTCAAGCTTGATTCCCACTGACACCAATTACTTTGTACATGGCATATGCTTCTTGAATGTAAATAGGAAAGATATAATTTGTCCCAATCATTTTTTTCTCATTGCTTGGTGTTTTCCACTCCACTTGATATTTTCCTCAGTGGCAGGCTCACATCTTTCACATGTATGGGATATGAACAAAGAGCATGCTGTCTTATTCACCTTTTTTTCAAGGAAGTACTCAATTTCTTCATGGAACTGAGGCAGCTGCTGTCATTTCAAACACTTCCAGATGAAGTGCAAGGGGGGAGTGAAACAATTCCTTTAAGGCCAGCTTTAAAATAAGTCAACAACTTAAACAAATGCCCTTGGATTGACTGGCAAGATACCTATGCAAATTCTTATCACAGATACTAAGCCTGAGATTTTGCAACAGTTTTTTTTTTCTGAAATTCACTGTGATTATTTGGCTGTGTTTAAATTTATGTTGTTTCATCTCCATCACTACTTCTAGCTTTTGGCTTACTTTCACTGGATTGGAAATATATGATTCCCAAAAGGCAAGAGCAAAAAGAATGCTTGCATCAAATGCAAAGTTATTCAGTATGGAAAACGTATTTTGTATTTTTTTTATTCTGTACATCTACAGGCTGGAATCCAGGATCATACATGCAACATAGATTTCAGAAAGCAGAATAAATGCATTTATTTCAAGGTTCAGAAAAGTCCTGGGTTTGGGGAAGTGGGAAACTTTTCATCAAAACATGAAACCTTAACCAATAAGAGTTTTTTCCAGCACCTCAGTTCCCCAAATATGACATACACTTTATTTCTCATGTTATGATTTGTTTCTGTGTTCATTGCTGATAGTTTCAAAAAAACCTGTAAGTTGTTATAACTTATTTCTGCCCACCAGCATTCAAAGTGAGCATTGTCCCAAAGGTGCTTTTTCAAAAGGCAACTGGACTTTGTTTTTCCTCGTTTTCCTTCCGAAGGAAAACTTGCCTTTTGAAAATGCATCCATGACCTGAATGACTGAGAATCTCCATAAACAAAGTAAGTATTATGCTACTCTCAAAAGCAACTGATGGGAAAGAAAAAATATATTTTGGGGCATTATTTTAGAACAAAGGGAACTTGAAAGCTTACGTATCCCTTTTGTCTACTGAAGCTAGTCATAATATGGATGTTATCCAATGATGGGTTTTGGATTTTTTCCAGTGGATCAACAAAGCTATGAGGTTTTTTTTTAAATCACCTTAAAATTCCATTTTGAATTGAAATTTGAGAATGACAGGAAAAATTAGCTGACTTGTAGCACACAAAATACTTTGTCAGCCTTTTTATTGGCATTCTACAGATAGGATGCTAGCTGGGAGTTATGAGAGCTGAAACCATGTACATCTAAAAGTTTTGATCAAAATGGCTTGGGGTGGGGTGAATGAAAGGATAAGGGAAGAATAACAAAGTGAACTGAGTTTTATTTTGCTATCTTTGGAGAACCATACAAAAAAAGAGAAGGAGACAGTGAGGAAGCCTTAAAATTAGCTTAAATTATGGGGGGAAATCAGATCTACCAATTGATCTCTGTCATCCAGAGTCATTTGCTGAGGTGGCTATAGAACTCAATCAATCAAATGAATAATAAAAATCTCAAGGATATGATGATGTGAGAGAAAGAGCTTTTCTGTGCAAGAAGTTTGAGCTGCTCCTGGATTGGTTTCACATCCTGTGATCTCATACTGTACTTTTTCTTCAACAGTTGAGCCAATTCATTTCTCTCCAAACTGCAATGGGCAACAAGGAAAAGCTTGGCCTAAAATCTAAGGGAGAAGAAGGGAATTTGATGCTAAGTTCGGTTAGTTCCCCCCTTTCTCTTTGGCAGGGAATGTGCGCCACACAAAGAGCAAGTTTATGACCTGGTTTATTTCTATTTCGTATATTCCCATTTATTATTTACAAGGTTTATCAACCTCCACATTCCAAAAACTCAAAGCCATATTCGTAATCAGAATGCAGAACAGAATAACAATACATCAGTCAATCAATAACAGGAATGGCAAAGATATTCCTCCAGCTGCTTAATTAGAAAATTAAGCTGGACTTAGCTCCAGAAAGACATACGACAAAAGTTATCAGAGAGGAGCAGCTGCTAAGAAGGGCAATCTATGTGCCCTCCTATTGTACTCCGAATAGCTATGAAACTTCCAGCAGGAACTCTTCCTTTATCTGGGTCTGGCAGATAGAATGCACATGAGAAAGGCAATCCAGATACTCCTGGGAGCCGCTAGACGACACATAGAAGCTGACGGCACCCAAAGAAGGCCCTCCCTGTGGGAACGCACAGGTCTGTTGGAGATCACCGGCAGAACGCGGTCCTGCAGATAACCTGGTCCAATGCCATGGATCGCTTTAAATGTCAGAACCAGAACCTTAAAGCGAACCCGGAAAACCACCGGCAACCAATGCAGCTCGCGCAGGAGAGGCGTCACATGGGAGCTTCGTGACGCCCCCATAATCACCCACGCGGCCGCATTTTGTACCAGTTGGAGTCTCCGGGTGCTCCCCGCAGGGAGCCCCGTGTAGAGAGCGTTACAGTAGTCCAGGCGAGAGGTGACAAGGGCAAGTCCCTTGAAACACAGCAGTAGCTAAAGTAGTGTCATGACAGTACATAAGATCTTGCATTTTACCCCAAGTGAACACTCTGGATGGTCTTCAAAGAACGTCTGTGATGATGAGTTCAGCTTCTCCTTGTATAATTCTGGTTTTAGAGCTTGCTTCTAGAGTTGCTATTTGACTTCTGACAAAGCTGAAGGGCTCACTTTCAGAATCTCAGAATTGTTCATTGCCTTGCCTGTTAGGCATCTCATGGACCATTAGAAAGTTATGTCCTAGCCTTTGAAACTAACTAACTAACTAACTAACTAACTAGCTCTGTGTGTGTGTGTGTGTGTATGTGTGTATATATATATATATATATATATATATATATATATATATATATATATATATATATATATATATATATATATATTTCTGATTGTTTGAAGAATATACAGTATGTAGCTTCACAGGTATCTTTTACTGTATAATATTTAAATAATTTTCATGAAATCTTTACATAAACACCCCTAAGGAGAATGAAACAATGAGTAAAGGATGGGACTATGGTACATTTTATGGATCCAAAGATTGGAAAGATAATCCTCCGCTATTACATTTCCTAGGTACAGCCCTCCTCCCTTGCATTTGACTTACAGTTTTAGACATTACGTTTAGATTATATTGAAATTGTTTTTGTACTTGGAAAATTTAAATGAGTAGGCACTGTGCGGCGTCTGGGCCCCCCTGGAAACCCCCACTGGCAAAATTCAATGACGAATCACTATACAGTCACGGTGTAATATATCACCAATTGTACAAACAAGATCAGGTGCATTAAACCATCTAATAAGCTTGAGGTATGTAAAACTACCTCAGATCACAGAAATATTAGAAGACTAAATAAATTAATATTTAAAAAATGGGGGAGGGGGGGGGAAATGTCCACCCAGTTTTAGGATTCCGTCTCACTTTTCTTTGCAGTCAAAAATATTAGAAATATTAGAAAAGGTATTATTAAAAGGCTTCTAGCCAATGCTAAATTAACCTGTGGTATATTATTATTACTGATAGTTCAGAATATGAAACACCCTGGAACGTGAACTGCTTCTAGAATACAGTATTTAGGAGCTTGTAGTATCCGTTCCCTTCTCCAATGTCTATCCCCCTTCAATAAAAAAAGTCAGTCTCATACTGTAGTCTCTTAACTATCTTAGCAGCTCAGCAATCCCAATCATTGATTTTAATGATAGTTTAAGTTAGATTTGAAAAGGTATCGGTGATACCTGTTTCTTCCCCTCCCCTTGGCCCCCAAAGCAGTTTGAAAGCAATCTGTCTTCACTGTCAAACAGTTTTGAAATCTAAGACCATGTTGTGATCCCTATAAGCCAATCAGTATTCTCTTCAGTTGATTAATGGAGGAGGGCTGAAAAGGCTGTTTAATCAGTTTGAAATCCCCTAATGTGGATTCTCAAGAAAAACAAAATAAAAATCTCCTTCCTTTTCTAAACAAAATACATATGGTATTGCAATCCCACCCCGCTCCACCTTGGGAAGGCTTATGGGCAGTGCGATTTGTAAAATATGGAAACACACATGTAGAGACACAAAAATACCCCCAACAGGTTAATGATATAATTTTGGCAGCTTTTCCCTTTGGCAGCTTTTCTCTAGTCATTGGTGCCTCTTTGTTACACATGCTGGAACAGTGAAGGGAGGTAACTCCTAAGCAACACAAGACAGGATTGGAAATTGCATTCTAAAATGCAGTCAAGAGTTTACCCGAAAGGTATTCAGAGTTTGTAAATCCTTTCAACCTTCCCTCAGGCAGAGTTGTTCAGGCAAATATATAGAAAAGAGAGACAGATTGGCACACTCTCTTATCTTCAAGAACTGGAAATTTCCCCCCTTTCTTTATAGAGACCAACTAGCATGAAAAATTACCAAGCATTTTTAAAAAACAATTTCTCAGCTATCTTGAAACAGAATCTTTCTGGGCCTAGGCTGGGGAGTCATGAAAGAAACACTCGATATGTTATTAACACATCAACAGTTAAAAAGGAATTAGAAAAGTGAGCCTGGGCATCTGGCAAATATATACATATTATATTGTATATAGTACATCTTATATATAGTGTATTCATATTATATTATAGTATACATATTATAGTACATTTATACATATAACCAGGGATGGGATTTAACCGGTGTTACTGCCGTTTACTACTGGTTCGGTGACTGTTTTTGTCACGTGCGTGTGTAAAAAGCCCGGACAGCTGAAAAGCGCTGTGCACAACTGTGCATTTGAAAAGCCACTTTTTTCCTGCTTTTTCAACCTCAGTTGTGCCGCGCAAAGCAACTGAGATTGAAAAAGCAGGAAATAAAGGATAGGTAAGAGCCCGGGCGGGCAGACGGGCCAAACAGCAGCAAACAAAGAACCAGTTCGGTGTCTGCTGTTCTTCAGAGCTACCGGTTCTATAGAGCCGGGCAGAACTGGTAGCATCCCACCCCTGCATATAACCTAGACATCCTCTATATATGTTGGTTTCAGCTCCCAAAATTCATTAATCAAGGTGATCCTTGGTTAATTCTCAGAATTCTGGGAATTGAAGTCTGGAGGATTCCTTAATTGGAAAAGACTGGAATACATTTTAAAAAAAAAATTGTGAGAAGCAACTTATCTCTTAGTACAACTGGCATTCCAAAGGGATGGGTCTGCAAGAGCGGCAGGCAAGCACATACATGCAGCTCAATTTGCATGAGTGGCAGCTTACATACTCACCACTTGCGCAAAAATGCAGTGTGCACGCACACTTGTCTGCTGCTCGCACAAGTGGGATGCGTATGCACACTCCCCAACCACTTCCATGGCCCGATTCCAAAGGCCCAGTAATGGGCTGTAGCCTGGGCGTTGGGGACCCTGGGACTAGACAAAACCTGATCCTGATTCATTGGCCAATGGTGATTAAGTGAAAGCCAACTTGGAATAAAGAATATGTGAGTTAAACCATTTATAACTGGGATAAACAATGATCAAAAACAAAATATAAATTAATTTGCTTAAATTAAAAATGGCAAAATTCCTGAGTTATTCAAGAAAGAACTTCTTGCAGATATAACTATTTTGGCTAAAACTATCTAAAGGTGAGTTAGCGCCACCTAGAGATATAGCTTCAGACTAAGCATCTTTGGTGGAATTACTTTAGACAAAGAAATGTTATATTTACAGCATGTTTCAGGAAATACAGTATAGTGTGTTTGGCAGTGTTCCTAAAACTGATTAATGAGAAACATTAGAAGTCATTATCCTGATCATAGTTTAATGCATTTTTAACCCATGGGCAATTTGCTCTAGATTTTGATCAGAAAAAACAATTTAGCAAACTTTATATTTTAAGCAAAATGAAAAAACATAGTAAATATTTTAACATTAGCATTAAATGCTCCCATGCTATGAAGGGTATTAGGCAGCAAGGGATCTCCAGCACTTAGTCTTGGGCAAGTACTTCAGCATCTTTCCGTGTTAGCCTTCCATGATTTTGACCACAATTTCGTAAAATCATGATTCCATCACATTAAATATTTACAGTACATATATTGCATGTTAACTATATATGGATAATTCTTGCTTAATCTGTGTCTGAAGATTATTAAACTCCACTCTTATCTTTTTCCAGGTAGGATGACTAGTGTTGGTGAAAGTTATAGTCTAATGCAGGGGTCCCCAATCCCCAAACCAGCCCCTCTCTGCGGCAGGAACCGGGCAGCATAAATAAAGCCTCATTTGCACATGCACAGGATCCAGGCAGTGTGCAAAGCCCTCCCCAGCACAGTATGTGAAAAAACTGCCTTCCACAGAACCAGTCCCTGGCGCCCAAAAGGTTGGGGGCCATTGGTGTAATGTAAGTGTTTCTCAACCATAATCATCTATATATCTTATTTAATATATTACTATTAATATATATTCCCAAACCTACTGCAGCATACTATAAAAATATTCAAAGAAAAATAGAGAGATCTCGTACCAGTCAAAGGAGTAGCCTATAAAATTATTTTGGTTATTAAATGTAGAGAGGTATATAAAGTGTGAAAGGTTTTATATGTACTTTTTAATCCTGACTCTTCATTACTTTGTCTTAAAAGCCTATATTAGTTGTTTTAAGCTGGATACCCCATGAATTATATAACCTTTTAACCTTTAAAAATAATTATTTTTATTTCAATATGCAAAACAACCTTTTTCAGTGTTGCTTTCATGCTTAACATGACTAAGTTATACTACTTCTGAGTGTTTATTATAATAATGAATATGATAAAAAAAGAAATCACAGGTGCAAACAGAAGATTTGATTTAAATTTACTAAGAAAGTTGCAGAACTGAATACATTACCTCCATCCAGAATGGATTAAAAAAATAGTATATTATAAAGGAATTTATTAAAGAATCACCAGTTTCCTTATCTAAGTATATCATAATTAAACCAATTAAGTATTTAAAAATCTTTGTCTTTATAAATATGCAGAAAAGCACTACATTAATATTAATTACAATTAGTGCTGTCTTATTTAGCTCCATTAATGCGAACAAATTGACTTCTAATCCAATTCTTGCAAGTTAAGTTAGGAAGCAGCAAATCATTTTGGATAGTAATATCCAAAGAAAAGTATATTTAATTCTGTTCAACTGTGGGAACTTTGGATTTCTTCAATACTTTCCTGACAATTCCAAATCACCTTTGGAAAAAAAATGGGTTATGCAAAGCCATTTGTGGTATGTCAGTGGGATTGCATATACAAATATATGTATATATCTGCCAAAGGGGAGGGGAAGTCCCCCTACTTGGCCTTACCTAAAATAGCTTAGTAGATTCCAGCCGAAATACAAGAGTTTTTCTTCATCGGCTATGACAAGTATAACAAAATAAAAATGAAACTGTGGAGACATTTTTGTCAACAAACCACATTTTCTTTCTTGCTGCTCTTCTTAATGTTAAAAATTATACAAAAATCGTGGCCCACTGATCTCTCATTTTGCACATTGAAAGGTAATTTTAGATGAATTTGCATTAGAGTCTGTTATATACCACATGGTCTTGGATACTTTACTGTTAATATTTTACCAACTTTGTAATGGTTTTATGGGAGGCAATGCCAAAATTTCAATTAAACAAATGCTTCAAGAAAGCTAAAGTCAAATACATGTATTTGGAGAACATGCTACTTCCAACATGTAGTTCCAGCCTAGTTCTTAAGGAACTTGTTTCCCAAATTTCATTCCATCTCGAAGTCAGAATAGCTCAAAGCTTAGCTTTGCCTGGTTGGAGCTGTAGATTCTGTAGCTTCATAGCCATGCCCATATTCCCAGAAATTTTCAACTTCCCTTGAAAGAAAGCCTAGATTAAAAAACAAAAGAAAATCAGAATTACATTTCACATGTTTATGTATTCAATTCTAAATAAAATGTCTTCTAAAATCACAACTTTCAAGTGGAAGCCAAATAATTTGAGACTAAGTAGGCTATTTTATTTAAGATTATCTTTTTCAAGTGTGTATAAATCAGTTTACAGATCTAATTTATTTAAAGATGAATGGAGATGAAGCAAATAATTTGTTCAAAAAGGAAAATCCTTTTACTTCTTTAGGCAAAATAATTTTTCGGTGATGTCTTGATACAAAATCCATTTTGACCATAATTAATCTAAAATCGTAACTGACAGCAGGGGGATTTAAAAAACATTTTTTATTCAGGATAACGAAAATTCAATCTACTTTAAATTTGTTGCCAACTTGAAATTACTTTGAAAAATGGATTGATTGAGACTTCCAGGGAAAAACAGTGAAGTAAACATTTTTGTTCTTTTTATTTCTTTTCTATACCTTCTATTTTTAAAATTCTCTTCTTTTTTAATTTTTAACCTTTGCAATTGTAATCTTCAATAAAATCACTGTTTAAAAAAAAAGCAAAATATATTTATGGAAGTAGCTTCTTTGGACCACATTTAAGCAAAGTTGAACTAAGCTAGAGTCCCTCTGTGAAGGCAATACAGAAATGTGAAAAGCAAATAAAATAAATAAGTATGTACTTACAACATCTAGAATTTAACTGTCATTTAACCGAAAATAATTGAGAGGAGGAAATAGGGCAAGCTGTTTTTGTTACTCCTCTACAATAAAGTAAAAGAGGTATTGAAGGTGGTATGATTTATTTTGCTTTTTACTTACGGTCTGGGGATTCATCTTGCCCGTCATCAGTTGCAGCAAATCATCATCACTCATTGCAATTGTGCAGTCGGCTTTCTTATCTATAGTGGCCAGAAAAAGAATATTTGAAGTATTGAACAGGGCACTAATTACTAGAACATGATCTTTTTACTTGAGGATATTCTACTTTCAAATTATGGGTGACTCTGTAAAAGTAGGATATCCAAAGTTCACAAAGATTGATGGTAGACAAGTCAAAATGATAGCTGATGACATTATGACAGAAAAGTTGTTGTAGATAATCTTCGACTTACAACCATTTGCTTAGTGACCAATTTGAAGTTACAACAGCACTGAAAAAAGTGACTTATGACCATTTTTCATAGATACAACCATTGCCATATCTCCATGGTCATGTGAACAAAATTTGGATGCTTGGCAACTTGTTCGTATTTTTGATGGTTGCAGTAACCTGCAGTCACATGATCAACTTTTGAGAACTTCTGACAAGCAAAGTCAATGGGGAAGCCAGATTCATTTAAAAATCTTTTACTAACGTTAACAACTGCAGTGGTTCATTTAACAACTGTGGCAAAAAAAGATTGTACAATGGGCAAAACCTACTTAACAACTGTTTCACTTAGCAACAAAAAAATTTGGGCTTAATTGTGATCATAACTCGAGGACTATATTTATATATTTTTACCTATAGTAAAAAAAAAAAATAACCATTGACAGAGTCTGGGTTATATATTATCCAGGTCGTATTACTCAATTTATAGAATAACTTTGGATAAAAACTGTGATTTATATATTGTATTGAAAGACCTGAAGGAGCAGATTATCATGGAAAAAATCCACACAGTTGCTAGGAGTCAAGAATGATTTGATGATATATAATAAATTGATCATATAACATTCTAGTGACTAATCACAGCAAGAGTGATTCTAGACTGAGGAATATAACTTTTTAGGGCTTATGCCTATATTTGATTTTTAGTGTTATAGCAGCAGTTATACTCAAAAAAGTAAGCGGGGTCAGAACAAAATAAAAAATTAAATTTAAATATGATGAAATTCAAATATGTGCTGCAGTTCATATGACAACTCTTTGTGTATTAATAATTTTCTTTTTCTATCACCTACAAAATTATAAACCAATACAATTTTTAGTAAGGATAGGTGACCCCCACAAAATTTTGCTGGTCTACATTTAAAAATGTTGGTTGCCTACTTTATCTTTGCATGAAAACTGGCAGCATTATAATCAATAGTATTTTTCATAACACAGCCACCTAACAGGCAGAAAAGCCAACAATGCTGTATCCAGAAGTGAAAGGAAAAGGGGAATATAATTAAAATATTTCAAACATTTTCTTCTGCCCTACATTTCAGATGCAAGTGTTTTAAAACTGGCAACTTGCAAGAAAGCGTCACAACAAGAATGTGTAGCTTATATTACTTTTCATGTTTATTAAAAAGTGCATCACAATACATTCATTTACTTTCAGATCTAATGATATGTTCTCTAATTATGCCCCTTCCTATACTTCATTCACACCCACAGTATATAATTTATTACTCTTTTAATCCAACAACCTAAGAATTTTTTTTAAAAAAAGACACTCACCAGAGTTATTATCCACACAGCCTTTACCATTTTTCACATCAACTATCCAAGTAGCTTCTTTCCCCTCAGGACCATCTTTTACTTTAAAGGCAAAAATGCCACCAATTTTCTTGACATACTCTTCTCCTTCCTGTAAACATAATGTAAAAATTACAATCAATTAAAAAGATGGTCTTAAATTGGGCGTGTGTGACATATTTTCCACATGCTAAAAGCCTTGCAGACATTCCTCATTAATCTGAGTGAATGATTCCCAACAACATTATATATGGCAGTCCTTCGGGTCTGAAGAAGATGCGCTATGGTACAGTTCATTGGTGAGCTCTACAATCCCAGTCTGGAAGTGTAGTCACCATGTCCTTTGGTGACACTACTCATGGTTTTCTATCAGTTTTGGTGGCGCCTGTTTTCAAAGCCAGGGGAGACATACAGCTCACCTGATTAGCAATCCAAATAACATTAGCAAATATGATATCGCTATTTTGAGTTAGAGACTTGCAAGAGCAAGTGGAAACACTTAAGACGATGAAAATTTCTTGGATTAATAGATTTGCTATCCGAGGAAGAAACGGGAAAAGGGAGTCAACCCAGTAAATGAGTGATTAAGAAAACCTTGAGTACAGCTGAAATGAAGAAATAGCTTCTACATGCTATGTTTGTAAGATCACATTGAACAAAAGACAAGGAATTGGGGCCTTGAAAAGTGTAATGTCACAATTACTATCTGAAGAAGACAAAGAACAAAGTTCTAATAATAACTGATTTCATAATAGGAAGAACAGAATGAATGTGTACGTTCCAGACCCCCTGATCATAAAATATCATATCTTTCTAGATTACAGATCAAAAACGTAATGGAGTTGTTGCCAAGGTTTAGCATACCCCATTGCCAATGGTACTGATAATTTTATTTCTTTAGAATAGGGATCCCCAACCCCTAGTCCATGGACCAGTACCGGACCATGGCATGTCACAAACTGGGCCACACAAACAAGTGACGCCCCATCCGTGGGATGCATGTGAAACCATGCCCCCTCTAGTCTGTGGAAACCAGTTGCCATGGAACCAGTTGCCGGTGCTCAAAAGGTTGGCGGCCGCTGCTTTAGAAGTAATCCAAGGTAGATGAGAACATTTTTTTAAAAAGGCATTAAAATAACTATCACAAACAATTACAACATGGAAAAAAATGAAGAACTTAAATTTGCTGACACTAAATAGGGCAGGATAACTAATAATGAAGAAAGCAGAAACAAAATTAATAATAACCTGGACATTTTATAGAAGTTGGGTAAAAATAACAAAATGAATTGTAGCAGTTAAAAAGTTTTTTAACCGAAACAAATTAAATAAAATGTGTTTTATTTAAAACAAGCAGAGGATGAACTATATATGAATGATACATGTGAAAAAATAGAATTATAATCCAAAATGGAGTATCATTCTGCAGTTTTGTGGCTGCCAAAGGGCAGACACTGGAATAGTCACACTGCAATTTATAGAGATCAGATGCCCCACTAAGAATTGTTCTCAGTTCTTTCTATCACCATTTAATAAAGATTTTCAAACACAGATATTTGGGCAATGAAGAGCGAAGAGAAAGATCAGAAGCAGTGGTGGGATTCAATTTTTTTTACTACCGGTTCTGTGGGCATGGCTTGGTGAGCATGACAGGGGAAGGATACTGTAAAATCTCCAATCAGAGGTGATATTTGCCGGTTCCGCTACCTGTTCTCCAGAACTGGTCAGAACCTGTTGAATACCATCTCTGATCAGAAGTCTATAAATAAAGTTCAATGAGGTGTATTTAGCCTTAATAATACACTTGGGGGATATGTGAGAATTATTTTAGTGAAGAATTGAGAAGAATGGGGCACATAGAAGTTCATTTCCTGTTCTCAGTTATCATAGAGTATATGGACTAATGATTTTAGTTATATGCAAAAATATTCCAGTTAAATGTTGGGAAAAACCTTGCTAACAGAAAGAATAGTCTCAGAATGGAATTGACTTCCAAGGGAGATCATGAGGTCATCTTTTCTGGAAGAAAAAGTTGGAGATGCTTAAACTAGTATGTTGATCAGTAGGGTCAGATTTGTTGGTTGCAATAATATCAACTCTAGGGTTCTTGCAGGTTGCATGAAAGAATGCAAGTTTTTGAACTGCAGCTCTTTCTTAAATGCTGCACAAACACTCTTTCCTGAAAAATGTTCTTTAGCGAGAATAAGTAGCTCTTCAACCCTAACCAATGTCCAAGGAAGTAATACCCATGAAACTTGAAGTGGCTTCATTTGGAGTGAATTGTTTCAGGTTGCAATGCCATGCATATGAACATAATTATCTGAGATATCAAATATTTATCTCCACAATCTATAACATGGTCAGCTAATTATTTTGCCAAGTTGAATCTTGTCCTGTCCTAGATTTCATTCTCTGACTAGAAACGAACTGAAGCAACTGCAGGAAGGCAAGGCAAACAGAAAAATTTAGATTTTCTGTGAGCATTTTGCTACATGCAATGTTTTTTTGCCCCCCACAATGTGAGAGATCATTTAAGCATATTACTCCCTATCTCCAGTTTGAAGTAGCACTCTTAACAATCCAACAGTTCCTATGATATGATTAGTATTATTACCAAAACATGATCAGGTTTTTCTAGTTCCAAGGTTACTCAACACAGAAAGATATATTAATAACACAAGGCACATTGTTCCATATTAATGATTCATTTTTAATTTTTTTTACAAAGTTCAATTTGTATTTCAGAAATTTATTATAGCTATTATTAAGACAAAGACAAAAAATAATTATACTGTTCTGTCTCTTGGTTCTGATTTTTTTTGTCTTTATTTTGTAAGAGAAAAAAGACTCATTACATGGAAAATTAATCTGATAATCAAAAAGATTTACTTTTGGCAGACCAGCCATATTCAAAGAAAATAATCATTTGTGTACTTAAATATTTCTATGCCGGCCGGTATATAAATTAGTCTTTGGCAATGTGTTTTATAAATATGTTTACTGTACAAACCTCTTGAAGTTTCTTTTCAATTTCTTTGAATACAAGTGCTGATTTAAATCCATCAACCATTGCTCTGGTGGGAATGGCCCGGATACTCGGATTCCTGAAATGGGAAAAAGTAACTTAGTATCAGTGAAATAAGCAGATTCAAACAAGCAATTTTCCATACAATCTAATTATAGTGTTGGCATGTGTCACACATGTTAAGCCATAATACAAAGTACAATTCCTCAATGCACTAAGCCAAAATCAAACAATCTCTACAAGGAGGGGGAGGGGGGAGAGAGAGAAATATTTTGTGCATATTCCTGTTTTAAGTAGAAATATTCTACTTAATATTCTACTCCAGTATTCTGGAGAAAAAAAATCTAATCAGAATTAAGATGTGAATGTGGGTAGAAACAATATTCAACATGAGAAAAAGGCAACATTTTATATTAATAATTGCTATAGTTAAATTGGTCAAAACATCTCCTGGTAATCAGCTGTGAACAATAGTTATGAAACTGTAAAATGGAAATGATTAAACAAGCTTACCTTTTCCCTAATTTTCCCTCAATACCTAATCTTTGTTCCAAATCTTTGTTGACTGATCATGTAAAATTTTAGCAATACAATTTTGCTACACACATATGCCCAGCAGAAAAAAAGAAATATACAATGTAAGTAAAATTTACATATTCTTTGAAAAGTATTAGGGATAATTTCTGTTTGAACCCAATTTTACCTCCACCCTCCCAAAATTGCCATGAGCAAAATGTCAGATTAACCGCCTCCACATATTACTGTAAAGATAAAATAGGGTAAAGATATAAAATTTATATTATAAATGATGCAATCTATGTTAAGCCCCTGCTGGGATGTGATTTAAAAGCTGAAATGCTTCATTTTCCAGTTGAACAAGATAATTACTTAATACGGCAATGTAAAGAAAAATGAATTCACCTTGAGAAAGAATATAAATTTCAGATATTATTAGTTCAATTAATGTCTGATCTAAAGCGATTATTTTCTAGAAAAAATAATAATCCTGAGAAAGAGGGAAGTTGGATATAAAAGCACAAAATCCCTAGCCTGATTTTATTTAGTGTAAAATGGGTCAGAGCAAAATTTAGGCAAAATTATTTTGTTAGCCATCTTATCATAAGAAATCCAGGCTGGTTTAAAACTGCCAATTATTTCTATTAGGTTTTCCATACTGGGAACCTAAGTAGTCTTTTTTAAATCTCAAAAGTCCCCACGCATATTTTACTTAGTTCATCATAATCTGCTCTTTGTAAATAATTTTATCGTTATGAACATTACATTAAAACTACTTATTAACTGGAAAGATCTTTATGGGACCTCTATTTTGTGTACTCAATTGGTACTTGATGTAATAGTTAAAAATGCTGGAGTATTGACCACAGAGATCCTGCTTCAAAGCTATGCTCATTTGTAAAATGGGTGATTTTGGTCAATCACTATCTCTCTCCGTCTAATTTTGCAACATTATGGTGTGGAAAAAATATTGTGGAGTTGGGAATATAGGAGATAAATCTGACAAATAAACAAACCATTATTTATACAAAGAAATGTGCACTGCCCACCTTAGAAAAACTATTAAAGCATGCAGACAGTTCTCTTTCACATATGTATGAAAATGCAGAAAATCAATGTGTAAGTAAGCACAGGATCCAGGAAATAAGTAGTTAACTGCTTAAATAAGTTTTTGCAATCTAAATTTCCTTGCTCTTTATCATAACCTTACAAAACGATTTGGCTACTTTTAACTGTTGCCTTAAAAAAATCCATAGGTTATATATTACATGAGCAATCTTAATTTTTTTTACAGTATTATGCGTACAAAATTGGCCCTCATCTTTTCTAGGCAACTTAAAACTTGTTCTGTACATGCTTTAGTTTTTAAAAGCTTTTTAAAAGAAAAAAAATAAGGGACCATATTTGGAAAACATAATTAAGTTAGAACTCTGATCCATAGGCAAAACAAACAAGAGCTTCTAGCATCTGACGAAACAAATCTTTCAAAGAAACGATTCTGAGCCAAGAACTTTCATCCATAACCCAATAATTTTCCTATTGTAAGCAGGATGATTTCCAATTGGCCACTTTAATTATGCAAGAATTAGAGTGGGAAATAATAGCAAAATACGTTATTTACAGCAGGCACATTAATCTGATTTACAACGAGCAGCATAATCTGGTAATTTACAGCAGGCACTTTAAGATTCAAAGCAGAAACGAAGTCGCTGAAATTCCTACACTAGCAAGGACCAATATTACATAGGGAAACAAATGAATGCATCGAAGGAGGACTCACCGTGCAGCTTCTGGAAAGCCCATTCTGTAGAGAGCAACTACAACTGCACCACCAAGGCCCAAATTATGTTGCAAAGCTATCTTTGCACCGGGAACCTGCCTCTTTCCGGCTTCTCCTCTTAGCTGCCAGCAAAGTTCAGCACACTGAGCCAGACCTAATGCATCAAACACAGAGACTGTAGATCAAGCTGTATTACAAGAGCTCATGTACAGCCAATTAGAAAGGAAAGGAAAGGAAAGGAAAGGAAAGAGGCGTGTTTGAAATCCAAGATGAAGCCTTCTGATTTTTTTAAAAATGCAGCACAACCACCACTATGAACATTACAATTTTGCTACAGAGATTCACCTTGTGGTGAGATGTCCAACAAACAAATAAAAAATAAAAATAAATAAAAATCCAGGTGTAGGAACTATATAAAATAGAGTTACAGTTTCCCAAGGTAATGGATTCTTCAGTTCTTCAGTTTTTATCACTATATTGTTCTTGCGCTAAAAATAATATAAGCTTACTTCCACAATAGCTGACATACATATTTTGTGCAGGGGTAAAAACAGTATAGGTGATCCTTGAGTTACAAACATGACTGGGACTAGAGTTTTGGTCACTAAGTGATAGTTATTAAGCCAGCCATTACAGGTATGAGCAGATCCAATTTTACCACCATTTTTTATCACAGTTGTTAAACAAATCACACTGTTATTAAGTGAAGCATGCAATCATTAGGCAAATCTGGCTTCTCCAATTGACTTTGCTTGTTGGAAACCAGCTGGGAAGGTCATAAATTACAATTATGAGACTGCCAAGATGCTGCACCCATCATAAATGTGAGCCAGTTGCCAAGTTCCTTAACTGCAGTCACATGGGGTGCTGCAATAATCCTAACTTGAAGAACTGGACATTTTTTCTGAAGCCACTATAGCTTTGAACTATCATTAAATGAACTACCTGTAAACAATTAGGCAAGCAGGCATTAGTTTAATATGAATTCATGCATGTTACGACCTGCTTGCATGCCATGGAGTGAGCTAAGGAGGTTTAGCTTTTTTTACCATGCAAACTCATTTTCATAGTTAATTATTAAAGGTAAAGTACACATTAAAACCAATTAGATATGGGTCTAAGTAATCCCTCTTACATTTATCTTTAAAAGTGCTTTATTAAATTGACAACAAAACCCATTTTTTCATGATAAGATCACAAAATTGGAAAGGTTCCAATTTTATGATCTTATCACAAAACACCAAAGCTAATTTCTCTCTAGCCAATGGCCAACTTATAGCATTCTGGACAAAATTCTCCAGCCTTTGCAAGAAGACATCCAGTGTGGGAAACTCATCTCTTCCCAAAGAATTGGTTCTCCTATAGATTTCCCCCCATAACATTTAAACAGAATCTATCTTCTAAGTCAGTATTTCTCAACCTTGGCAATATTAAGATATATGGACTTCAACTCCCAGAACTCCTTCATTTCCCAGAATTGAGAAACACTGCTCTAAGTTATGCAAGACTTGATCAACATTTCCCTCCCTAATATGTCAATGCAATTCCCTGCTATGCAATCTAGAAGTTAGGTTACATTATAAAGCAAAGGGCAAATGTAGCTTTCCTCTTTCTTCTTAGAGGCCCTCTCTGAAATATTGCCAGCAGATAGGTAGAGAGCAATCATTCTGAAAAAACTGAAAAGCTGATATAAGCTCAAATAAAAAGATTTCATCACCTTGTTCAAAGCGCAATTACACCCCTGAAATCAAAGAGAATGTCAGGATATTTACACAGAGTGTCAGACTAAAAATTAGCTTTCAGTATCAGGACAGCATTTTCTGTATCTACACCCCTTAATATTTGAGCTCTCAACAGCAAGATTAAAATGGTCTTTTAGCTGAAGAACATAATAAATATGCTGAAGAACACAGTAGTGTTCTTCAAGTTGTTCCATTTTACCGATTATGAATAGCAGGCAGTTCATGAATGACTTTAAATAAATGAATTTCTGCTATTTCTGTTATCATAATCTTTAATGTAATATTTCTAACAAAAATATTAACCAACACCACTCCGTTTAGGGATTATAAATATTTATCTACACATGCATAGGCTACACATGGAATCAAATTCAGTTTCAACCAGTATATTTGTAATAAATATTAGTTGCATGTATTAGTTTTTTCTACATAAAGAACTACCTTCATACTAAAAAAAAGTGAAGGTATGAAGATAGTTTGGGACAATTCCAAGAGCAGTTTAGCAAATCCAATGAAATGTGATCAGGCTTACAATTTCCTTGCCAAATATTCCAGCTGGCCAGAAACTATCTCTTGAAATGACTAGAAATATGTGCTTGTATTTAAAGGATTTATGGATATTTCATCTTAACAAGGCATTCAGTAGGATTTCCTGCTAGATAAATCAACATAGAATAACTGAATATTACTACTATATCTTCTCAACAAAGTAGCAGATCTAGGTGGTTAATTACTGATGGCTGATTGCAACAGAGAAGAACTAGCTTGGTCTTTTCTTTAAATAAAATTGCATATTTCCTCCATAAAGATGCTTAAAAGCCTTATATGGATGACTGAATTACCTGTTGCACCCAGTGGGTGTCCTTTGGAAATCAAACCACCGCTGGGATTTACAACCCATTTTCCACCGTATGTTGTGTCTCCTCTCTCAATCAGCTCACCAGCTTCTCCTTAAGGGGAAAAAAAAAGGAAATTATTAATGCATATAATATCCCCCACTTCTAAATAAAATTCCTGATATCTGTGACATTAACTTGACATTAATAGTGCAGAATGGTAATTCATTTAACAGGGACAGCACAACAATATCTGTGTAATGATTTCTATATCCTTAAGTTCATAGGAATAAATTCTTTATGCTCTAGCTATTTTTATTTATTATATTTTTATCGCGCCTTTACTACTTTAAAAATCTCAAGGCAGTGAACATGTCTATTACTTCTTCCTCTTCCTATTTTCCCTGCAACAACAACAACCCTGTGAGGTGAGTTGGGCTGAGAGAGTGTGACTAGCCCAGAGTCACCCAGCTGGCTTTTATGCCTAAAGTGAGACTAGAATTCAGTCTCCTGGTTTCCAGGCCAGTGCTTAACCACTATCCACAAAGCAGGGGTGTCAAACTCGATTTCATTGAGGTCCACATCAGGGTAGTCTGACCTTGGGGAGGGGCAGGGAGGCGTGGCCAGCTCAACATCACTCATGTCTCCTGAGCTCTGAGCTCCATTTTCCCAAGCTCTATTTTAGGCTGGGACCAGGGGTGGGATTCTACCAGTTCGCACATATTCAGTAGAACCAGTTGTTAACATTCTAAGCAGTTCAGTGAACTGGTTGTTAGAAGAAATTACTGGCCTAATCCTGTAAGGAAGGCAGGAAGGAAACATTCTGGTGTTGCTTACAGAAACTGCCTCTCCGTTAACCCTTATTACATTCTTGGTAGGACTAGACTTCCTGTCTCAGGAACTTTTATGAAGTTTTTTTCTCCTCCTTTGCTGGTACTTTGCTTATGTGGAGTGACCATTCAAAGTTACAATGGCACTGAAAAAAGTGATTTATGACCATTTTTCACACTTACGACTGTTGCAGCATCCCCACAGTCATGAGAGGCCAGGCGAGCAGATGCATGCCTCGATGTCAGTGATATTGAGTTGGTCACATCCAGCCAATAACATGACCACCAAGCCACACCCACCCAATCACATGACCACCAAGCCACGCCCACCAACTAAGCCATGCCCACATAACCAGTTGTTAAAAAATTTGAAACCCACCCCTGGCTGGGACAGCCTCCTGTAACCCTCTGCCAGTGAAAATGGAACTTAGGAAGGCTGCATGTGACCTTTTGATCTCCATTTTGGGCTGGGATGGCCTCCTGCAACCCTCTGCCAGCGAAAATGGAGATCACGAGGGCCACACATGGACATCCTAAGCTCTGTTTTCGCTGGCAGAGACATTGCAGGCCGGTCCTTCCCTGTTTCCAAGGCAGCCCCATGGGCCATAACTAAGTACCCCATGGGCCGGATCTGGCCCCCAGTCCTTGAGTTTGATACCCCTGCCATAAAACAATAACTCATATTGCTACATTTCTCTTTCAAAAATATTGACGGCATTATGTAGTTTTTCTAAGACCACCCTTCAATGGATGTACAAGACAGTATTAAATATATAGTTAATATATGTAAAAATATTTTTAATTCCTGTCCACAAATGATAGGCATTGTTTTCAAATGGTCTCTACTCAATGCTCACCATCTAATTTCAGCCTAATTTCAGACAGCCCTTCCACAACCAACCTCGTATCCTTACCATAGCACACTGTATAGATGGTTCTCATTTACCAACTGCCTCGTACAGTGACCATTTGCCATTACAACAGTGATGAAAAAGTAACTTTACTACCAATCCTTTGCATTTACAATCTTTCCATCAAGCAAAAGAAAACTGAAGCAAGATTATAAGCCTAGTTGTGGTTTCACTTAATGACCCTTTGCTTACCGATTGAGTGACTGATCCTTGTTGTTAAACAAGGATTACTGGACTTGGAGGACAGTGATACAGTCTCCTGTTAATTAAACCTATTCCTTCAAAATCTTAAAGGCTAGAACTGTCTTCAAAAGCAGTGCTAACAAAGAGGAGGTGGTCACTGTTACAACAATTAATCAAATGCCTGCAGAAGTTGTGAATGCTCCAACACAGGAAGTTTTTAAAAATAGATTGGACAACCATTTGTCTGAAATGGTATAGGTTTTCCTGCTTAAGCAGGTGGTTGGACTATAAGACCTCCAAGGTCCCTTCCAACTCTGTGCACTTTTTACCTGCATGATGGTAGAAAGGCATCAGAGAGGGAGAACTTTCTAGCAATCATCTTGCCTCCAGATATCAATTTTGAAGAGTTAAACAAAGGGGAAAGTGCACTTAATTATGTGCTGCCTGTGACCAAGCTGTTTAGTAGTTCTAATATTGAAGGAATACCTTCAGGACAGAGGCCCAGAGCTTCATATGTAATTAATTCATTAACAGAAAAGCAGTCATGAAGTTCAATCACGTCCACATCTTCTGGTGTTAGGCCAGTTTTCAAAAAACAATTTGTTGCAGCGTCCTTTGTCATATCATAACCAATCTAAAAGCAATAAAATATAACCAGAATGCATTTCATTGAATGTTTCTGTTTTCTGAACTCCATGTAATTGTCCTGATGAATGGCTTTTTAAAAATTGGAATATGGGTATGGGCACGCACACACAAACACTACTAATTAACAATTTGCAATATTATAACTAAATGGACAAATATGAATTGACTGCATATGCAGGACTGATAATATTTAGACACTGCCTGCACCCATCAAACAGCACTACTTTTGAGGCCACACATACCCACACAAACACACACACACAAAGAAATTATTAGAATTAAACATGCTATGTAAATATGCACTTAAAGTTGATGAATAATAAACAGACTTCCCCTTCACTTTATATGTATTTTCCAATCAATATACATCAAAAGGTAACATATACATAAATGCACTGAAAGCAACAGCAGCAAATTAAAAATATACATCCAGCTATTTCAAGAAAATTGGGTACTTTTCTTCTGAATTAAGCTACATTGTTATATGCCCAGGGAAAAGGTTATTTTTAGGCATGGCTGAAAACAAATTAGGATGGTCTACCAAGAATTCTATTAAATTTATTAATGGAATTATGAAATTACTTTCTTCAAAAATAATGAGTGAGTCATTTTACACCTGTTTATTCTTGCTCTATGATCCATTCATATCCAACAAAAGATGCTCTTTCAGCAACTCTGTATTCTTTAGTTTGATTTGGACCATGGGATTTAAACTGAAAGCTTCCTGTTTTCTCCATGGATCACTTATCCCATAAAAGGTTGGATCTGACTGTAGGGGGCACTGTTCATCCGGTTTCTTAGCTGAGGGAGACACATTGTCCAGACATTTTTTGGGCTCATATGGCCAGCATGACTATATGCCAAAGTACACAGAAGGCTATTACCTTCCCACCGAAGTGGTACCTATTTATCTACTCACATTTGCATGCTTTGCAACTCTAGCTGGGGTAAATAACGGAAGCTCAGGTCTAGGGTCTCAAACATGAGTTATTAGCCTTCCAGATGACAAATTCAGCATCTTTAACTACTGAGCCATCATGCCCCTTTCTATCCCATAATGTACTCTTTTGTGCCCCTTTCTATCCCATAATGTACTCTTTCTGCTTAGAAATCTCTTGCTCATCACCTGGGGAGCTGTTTGCCAAACACAAGAGTCCTAGCTCCCATACTTGCTTGCTTGTTGTCTTTCCTACTTCCTTTTCCCTTTGAAATATATTCTTTATATCATAGGTCTCCAAACTTAGCAATTTTAAAACTTGTGAACTTCAACTCCCAGAATTCTTCAGCCAGCTATGCTTAAAGCTGGAGAATTCTGGGAGTTGAAGTCCACAAGTCTTAAAGTTGCCAAGTTTGGTTGCTTTATATTATAGCAAGCAGGGGTTATTTTATCATTTCAGTTTATGTCAAATCCTTCAACTATTTTCAGTATTTCACAGGAATATTCATGTATACATTTTATACATTAAAAGGTCAAGCTTGCCATTTTAATGCAGCTGTTTTGGTCAAATGAGCTCGGAAAGTCGGTCCGCATTTCTTGGGCCAAAATTTCGACTGATTTCGATTCCAATCCGTTCTTCTTCACAAATTCTTCATTAGCAAGGACTACAGCTGCTGCACCATCAGATGTTGGACTTAAAACACACAATAAGGGTTGATTATGGACTATTCTACTCCCTGAACAATTTATATGTGTAAAAAGGGACAGCAACATAGGGGCCATGTTTCTGGATTTTACTCTGCTTTTATCAACTCATTTCCAAGAGCTTTACTATTTTTCAGGCTGAAGATTAAGTTGTGAATTTCTGAGATCATGATGGGGGTGGGGGCAGTAAGGGAAAGAATCAAAAGCTGATTTCAAGCTAGGATTTCTATTTCTGACTAAGGCATCCCACCACATTATCTAGCTAAAAAATACTCTACCCATGCAAGTATTTCCCCTTAAATGTTTAAAATGTTTACAGTGGCAGATGAGAATTTGATCAATAGTCAAATACTACTTTTATACTACTGAAATTACAAGGCTTAAGACTGCTTAATGAGTTGTAAAGCAATTATATAGCAGAAATGTATAAATGTACTATTTTGTATATTACTGCATAGGAAATCTGCAATTTCAAGTATGTTCAGTATGTTATCACTATCATGTAACCAGTTCTGTAACTTTTGAAGTGAACATGTTTGGGTAAGACTCATAGATCATTGGTTAATATTATGCTTAGTGCAAAGTCTTAAACTTAAATATTACTATTAATAATAATATCTAACAAAAAGGAATTGCTCCAAAGAAACAGAAGAGAACAGACAAGAGAAATAAAATCTAGAAAGAGAATAAGCTTTTTTGAAAAGGAGAAATGAAGTCACAAAAGCACTATAGAGCTGGATTCTTACCAACACTGTAACACTGTCAAGAAGTCAAAAATCTTACGAGATTGTAACACTTCATCTAAACTGTACTCTTTTTGAAACTGGGAATTTCTACAGAAAACAAGGGAGATGAATGCAATCAGAACAATTCAACAATGGTGGCAGTGAACTATTGCTTTTACTCTTCAAAATCTTAAAAAATATTTCCCACAATAGATCAAATCATCACATAATTTTGCAATGAATTTCTCTTGCTGGTGCTTTTTCCAGCTCCTTCCACAAGTTTAGAAACTTTTTTGAAATCTCATTTAAACAATGTAGTTGCATAAAGCAACTTTGCTCATGACTACCTACCATAACACTTACTTACCTCGATCCGTTCCAATCGGGCTTCAGGCCTGGACATAGTACTGAGACGGCATTGGTCGCGTTGGTTGATGATCTCTGGAGGGCTCGTGACAGAGGGTTCTCCTCTGTCCTGGTCCTATTAGATCTCTCGGCGGCTTTCGATACTATCGACCATAGTATCTTGTTGCGACGGTTGCGACGGTTGGGGATTGGTGGAACCGTCCTTCGATGGTTCTCCTCCTTCCTCTCCGACCGTTCGCAATTCGTGTTGGCGGGGGGGGAGAGGTCCACCTCTAGGCCCCTGGTTTGTGGGGTGCCTCAGGGGTCAGTCCTCTCTCCCCTCTTGTTCAACATTTACATGAAGCCGCTGGGTGAGATCATCCGTGGTCTTGGAGTGAGGTGTCATCTGTATGCAGATGACACCCAGTTGTACATCTCCACTCTGGACCACCCCAACGATGCCGTGGGGGCTATGTCTAGGTGCCTGGAGGCTGTGCGGGACTGGATGGGCGGGAACAGGCTTCGGCTCAACCCATCCAAGACCGAGTGGCTGTGGTTTCCGGTGCCCCGATATAGCCAGCTGACACCTTCGCTGGCTATCGGGGGGGAAGTTCTGCCCCCCACAGAGAGGGCTCGCAACCTGGGAGTCCTCCTGGATGTACGGCTGTCGCTTGAACATCACATCGCAGCCGTCTCCAGGGGGGCGTTTCATCAGATCCGTCGGATCTACCGGTTGCGGCCCTTCCTGGATCGGGACGCCTTGCGCACGGTCACTCAGGCCCTTGTCACCTCTCGCCTGGACTATTGTAATGCGCTCTACATGGGGCTCCCTGCGGGGAGCATCCGGAGACTCCAGCTGGTGCAAAATGCAGCCGCGCGGGTGATCATGGGGGCGTCACATAGCGCCCATGTGACGCCTCTCCTGCGCGAGCTGCATTGGTTGCCGGTGGCTCTCCGGGTTCGCTTTAAGGTTCTAGTTTTGACCTTTAGGGCGACCCATGGCATGGGACCAGGTTACCTTCAGGACCGCATTCTGCCAGCGTTCTCCAACAGGCCGGTGCGTTCCCACAGAGAGGGTCTGCTCCGGGTGCCGTCGGCCGCTATGTGCCATCTGGCGGCGCCGAGGAGTAGGGCCTTCTCTGTGGGTGCCCCCGCCCTCTGGAATACTCTGCCACCGGAGCTCCGTACCGGCACGGACCTGAGGGCCTTCAGGCGCGCGTTGAAGACCTGGCTCTTTGAGCAGGCCGGCCTTGGCTGAGATGGTTTTAATTTGGTCTCCATTTTATTAATTCTAAATTGGGTTTTAAGGGGGGGGGGGGGTTTGTTAGTTTTATCAAGCAGCCGATTGAAATTTAATATTTTTTAACTTTTGTATTTTTTGTGGGGTTTTTAGATGGGCTGTTCACCGCCCTGAGTCCCTCGGGAGAAGGGCGGTATATAAATGGAATAAATAAATAAATAAAATAAATAAATAATAAATAAACACTGCTAAAAGTAGCAGGTTAATTTTTGTTGTTCCCAAGGATAATTCCCTTTTGATATATAGAAATATTGGCTCTGCTCAGAAGCTGTTTATTTAGAGCTTATAAGTATCTGGTGCTTACTGTATATTCTAATCCTTTATAATTTTATCTCTCTTTTTTTGAGCATGGAAATTTTTAATCTATTAGCCACCTTTACAACACCCTTCCCCCATTTTAAATACTTCTTTGCATTTTTTTTCCAATAAAACACACAATACATGTTTTTTAGCCTGCATTCTAACACATTACCTAAAACACTGTACTTACGGATTGTTCACTGAATGCTTATGATTTTTCCAGGCAATTTTTGCAAAGTGTTCAACCTTTGTCCCTAAAATAATCAAAAGCATATGAAATGTATATGGATGACTTCATTAGTTGATATAACACAGTTTAAGAAAATATGTATGCTTATTGTGATCTCATGATTTCAGAGGCTCAATAGAAATTAGATAAGAATCATGTTTCAAGACACTAAGATTAACAGGATTCCAGCAGACTATATACTGTAGGAAAACTGTGCCCCCTTAGAAATCAGATGTTTTGGAACAAAGATCTTCATAGTGGTATGGCACATCAATAACAATATTACAGCATACAAAATGTCTTCATTGTATGTTTTTAGGACAGTAATATTTTAACATACCATATTTCTCCATGTGTTCTTTGCCAGCATTTCCAAAAAATTGTGGAGCAATTGGGAATTTTTGTAGGCCATATTTATTTATCATAACTTCAAAATGCTTGTCTGTTGGAGACACCCGATCAGTAAACTGAAAGACACAAAATGTATATTATGAATACCCCAACAGTCTTACATTGAATGCACATAGAAAGGAAAAGACACTATCAAAGTTCTCTTGTTCGATCAGCCATATATACTCTTTTTAGACTCATTTGCTTCTGAACAAAACATTCAGACGGACAGGCATATCCAACAATTTATACAAATTAAATATATTAATTTTCTGCTGCAGAATTCAGTGAGCAACTTATAAGTGAGCACAATTTACAGGTAGTCCTGAACTTACAACCACAATTGAGACCAAAATTTATGTTGTTAAGTGAAAAATTTGTTAAGTGAGTTTTCCCCCATTTTACAACTATTCTCGCCACATTCACTACAGTTGTTAAGTTAGTAACACACTTGTTAAGGGAATCTGGTTTCCCCATTGACTTTGCTTGTCAGAGATCGCCAAAGTGGATCACATGATCCCAGGACACTGCAACTGTCATAAATATGAGTCAGCTGTCAAACATCTGAATGTAAATCACATGACCATGGGATACTGTAAGAGTCATAAGTGTGAAAAAATGGTCATAAGTTACTTTTTTCAGTGCTGTTGTAACTTTGAACAATCACTAAATGAACTGCTGTAAGTCAAGGTCTACCTGTATAATGTTCATTTTCAGGTAAGAGTCGAGACAGTATCATGTTAGTGGTTTCAAAGAAACAATAATACCATACCTATAATAAATAAAAATGCTACTATATAATGGAGCCCAATGCAAATTATCATACCGTATATATATATATATATATATATATATATATATATATATATATATATATATATATATATATATATATATATATATATATATACTTTGTATTACAACACCCTGTTAAGCCCCAATTAAGGGAGAAAGCATACTGCTTTCTTTTCTGTCTTTCGGCTCATCACCAGAGACCATACCGACAGAAAGCTATTTGTTTCGTTGCCTTTTGTTTACATGTGTGTAAGGTTTTTAAGCTGATAATTTTTTTTTTTTATTTTTTTTTTTAAATAATAAATAAGGGAGACTAGTATAGATCTATTTCGAGCTAGTTAGCTCTCTTCAGCTAGCCATACCCTTACTGGGATTCGAACCAGGGAAGTATTACATGTGAGGCAGTTGTAATTGCCTCTACACCACTGGCTCTCTCCTTATCAGCTCAGGCATTCAACCCCATATTTTTAGCTGACAGAGATCAGTGTTTCAGAACACCATTGCTTTGTCTCCTCCCACCCGATTTCCCAATCCTTCCAGAAAAACCCAGATATAGACTGAAAGCCTTGAGAGAAATTCTAGACCACTGTTTTCCTAGAAGTCTTGAGGCTTCAATGAAGGAGGGTTCCAGTAGACCAGAGAAAATTTATCTTCTTCTTTCTGCCCCTTTCAGCTTGAGCCATAGCTGCTTTCTGCTCCAAAAGGCCAGGCCTCTGTTCCACTTGCCTGGAGGAATAACTAGGATTGCTAAGAAAAAATCTCAGGGGAATCTTCTCAAGGATTACATTGCTAAGGCAACGTGGAACCTGAGGACCTAACTAAAGATAGAAGGGAAGGGGCTCCACAGCTTTGGGCTATTGGAGAAATATTCAGAAATTACAGAAACAACATGCATTTGCTAAAGGATGTTGATTGATGAAACACTCTCATCCATCTTTCAAATATGCCAAGCTATACAAAACGTTCTTTTCCGCAGAGCAAAGACTTGAACACTCACTTGAGAGGATGCAATGGACCCTGGTGCCATCTTTTCAAACCCAAGAGCCAACACACAATTAGCCAAACCTTAAATACAAAAATTATTGGATAATTATATTTTAAGCTTCAATATAGAGTTCAACAGATGTTAGATCTATTGGTAGCTCTCTAAATAATTGGTAGGAGATAGACAAGGATTAATCACCTTTTTCTTTCCCTGCTACCCAAAATCTAACTGTAGGAGGCAAAAATGGATGACCAGGAGTGGATTTTTGTACAGAGGATTTGGAGTTCCATTCACTGTGACCCCTTAAAACAAATTCAAAGCTCAGAATTATGTGCATTAAATTGATGCTGTGAGAAGACAATATGACAACTGGTCTCTCTTAAACCAGTTCAACTTGACTTTCAGCTTGAATCAAAAGTCTGGTTTCCAGTGACCCACCTTTTCAACTCCCTTAAATATCTCCAGGTCCAAACTGGAACAAGAATGTTCTTAGAAATAAAGTTCAGTAACAATCAGAGACCAGGCCTTTTTGCTTGAAAGCTCTTATCAACCCGTTTCCCTGGATGAGACTGTCACTCAAAGTTGCTTTTCACAAAGGAAGAGAGGGACAACCCTGAGAAAACTATCAGGGAGATCGAGGAAGGGATTACACAAGCCTACAGGGAAAAGCCTGAGGGAAGAGAAAAATGGAAACCTATAGCTTCTGTGGCAACAAGCATGGGAAAGTGTGTCAGTTGGGAAGCAAGTGAGTGAGGTTAGGGGCTGTTGTGTTCTGGGAGCACATTAAAAAAGGGAGGCAATTTTGAAGGGCAGATCAGGGAATAAAGGGATGGGCTTATGGTCTTTATAGCCCCATCTCTGCCTCATTTTTTAGCCTCCTGGTTCTGTGAAATATGTATGTCACAAGTAGCCATATCCAATCATTTTGCGGTGGCACCTGCAAGATATCTCCAAATCTCTATTAGCCTTGAAATATTGAAGATACTGTATCTCTTTTGCTCTACTTGGGAAGTGTCAGGGCACTAATAATAAACAAAAGATGCCACAAGGTATGTCACAGGGTGGCTTGGACAGCTTGGGACATGCATAACTTTTAGGGGAGAGCTTTAGAACCACTGGGCAGGTTAATGATATGGACTGTATCCATAGTTACTTGTACTTGCCAATCTGTGGATAAGCCAATCCTTAATTTTTTAAAACAAAATACATAAAAATGTTCCACCTGCAAATAAACTGACTCATTTTTTCATGGTATTCAGGTTAAAAATTCAAGGGTCTGATTAGCTGCAGGTGGCTTATATGTTTATATGAGATATACGGGTACTTTTAAAAAGTACTACGGTAGATAACCTATGTCTTGTTGGCTGATTGTTTCAGAGATACTTTCTTACCTAAACAGAGATACAGAGTAACCAAGGACAGGCAAAAAACACAATGGGAGGAGGAATGACTTCCAACTTCCTGCCAGCTTCTCCATTGAGTTTCTTTGTGAGAAACTGGCAGGGAGCATAAAAAATCTCCCTTTCTCTTTCCAAAAGGGAAGTACATGGCTGCTGCTGGTGGAAGAATGAAGCAAGGGATTGCAAGATTGGCTGGGAAACTGTCACTGAATGTTGAAATTGAAGACGATATTACCACAACCTAGCAGTAGCCAGTAGTAATGAAGCAGCACAACTTTCTCAAATTGTATTCTTTTGGGGGTCATGGATCTCAGGTTTTGGACATATTTTTTAAGTTAGTACACTGGTTCAAAAATAGTTGCCCTATTATGCCCAATCTTTAACTTTAAAACTTTAAGAGTTTTAAATTATACTGATTATTGTATATAATTGCAAATAAGCCTATGGATAAGCCAAAGCCAATTTTCTGGATGTATTTTGGTATCTAAAATACTTGGTTTATTCACAAATATATACAGTATATCCTTATTATCTAGATGGATGTTGATTGAAACCAAATGGTTAATATTTTTCCTCTCAGCTTTTGAACTAGAATATTACTGAAAATGTGTGAGATTTCAAACAAGCAAGGAGACCTAACATTATTTCTAAGAAGGAAACATTCTGCAAGGAAAAGTGGGAATCAATTCCCAAAGCAAGAATGAAAGGTCTCTGGAAACATTTAGAAGCAGTTATTTCTGCCAAAGGAGCTGTTACAAAGTACTGACTGAAAAGGTGCTTATAAATCTGCACATACCATATTCTTACATTTCTTATTTTGCATCTGTAAAGATTGTACATTAATAGTGAGCATGCATTCAAAAGTGCAGAAAAATGCCATGTTTAATTCAGTATATGTTAGAGAATGTACCAGCTTTTCTACTGACCAGGGGTTAAATTTGCTGGGGGTTAGCAGATGTAACTTACCTCCTTTTATTACTTGTCTTGCTTGAAACAAAGCTGTTGAACCAGTAGCACAATTGTTATTAACGTTTATAATAGGGATACCTGTTAGACCCAAACTGTGATAAATAGCCCGCTGCCCAGAGGCTGAGTCACCTTTAGAATAAAAAAAAGACATGCAGAGTCAGTTTTGATAAAATACCAACATGTTCTCTAGTTTCTTTCTAAAGTTGCTAAATGTCTTCATGTTAACATCTAAAGCAATTCATTAGTTTTTAGTATGACATGATGCAGGAATGCCGGTGTTGTGGTCTGCCAGAGTTTATGACTTAGAAAGTTGTATGATTCCAACCTCCTGCAATTTATTCTATGGTGGTTGCCCTGGTTTAGTAGGAAATGTAAATTAGTCAGGGACTTTTTGGTGGGACAAAAAGGTCCTTATCCCAAATTGTAGAGAAACATTCAGATTCACAGATAGATTTTTTAAAAAATATGTTCAATTCACAATTTATCTGCATCTTAATCAAGTATCTTTTCTTTAGTAAATTTTAAACTATGCAACAATAAAAATTCAAGCCTGCAGGGTTAAATGAAATTTCCTGCAATAAAAATGGTTTCTCCTCCATTATCTATTTTACAATCAAATGTACAGATGGAAAGGTTAAAGATTGTCAGCAATTCTAGCACTACAGAGAGCTTGCTTTTCAACGTGTTGAAAAATACAAAAGTACAAAAGTTTAAAAGTTTCTCCTTAGACTTTGTCTCTTATTAGAAAAAAGCCCTAAACCTTCAAGATTGTTAGAATATTTAGACATGTGTCTTATAAGCTCTGCTTCAAGGAGGACACAAGCTTAAAAAGGCCAAAGAAGAATCAGGATAAAATGTGGGCTTCACTTACCATATACATAGCCTATACAGGCCTGCTCTATGGATGAGTACGGAATGCCTGCATCAGCAAGAGCATTTTGACCTGAACAAGGTTAAAAAAAACATGTTACAAAATCTTGATTAGAAATTTACTGTAACAAACCTGCATGGACAGTGAAGAATGTGCAAGCACACTTACCCACTCATGGGCAGATTAAGTAAACTGCTAGTTTCAAAACTGTGTGTCAATCCAGACAAGGTGTCTGTTGTTATCATAACTTCGGGTTACAGGTAGTCCTTGATTGACGACTGCAATTGAGTCCGGAATTACAATTGTAAGTCGTGCTGGTTATTAAGCAGGTCAATGTGTGACCGCATCTGGTATTATGACTTTTTGCCATGGTTGTTAAGGGAATGCAGTAGTCTAAAGTGAATACAGCAGTCAAGTGAACACTGCAATCGTTAAGCAAAGCCACTGTTTTCAATGGATCATTTTGCTGGAAACCGGAAATAAGACCTGGTTTCCAGGAAAATAGCATGATAAATTGAGTCATATGACCACAGGATGGTACAAACAGCTGTAAATGCATTTAAGAGATCAGCAATGTTTAAAATATGTTTACATTAATGTTATATTTTTAAGTAAGTATTTTACAGAGGTTTTTATTGTACCCTGCCTACTCTTCTGAAACAGAGGCCCAAACTGAAAGGGAACATTATAAAATGAAGATAACTTAGCTAACGTTCATACACACAGCAATTCTTCTATTGCTTTTCTTACTCTTCTGCAGATAATTACATTTTCATACCTCTCTAGCATAAACAGATGAACCTCAAGCCCCATGATTTGAAAACCATGGCTACTGGTAATACAATACTACTTGACTGTTTATGCCACTAGCTATGCGCTTGGAGCACCAAGCAAATAGCACGTCTGTCACTAGCTGTGTCCAATTTTTTAATATAATATTCAGTATGTTACCTGCTTCCTTTGCCATATCTGGATAATCAAAATTTTCACGGCGGCCAGGTTTTTCAAACTGTTTGAAAAAAAGCAAATGTTGAAGATGCTTGTGACCAAAAAAGATCTTCAGATCTAAATTATTGCTAGATTTTTATCCTGCTTTTTATATATAACTCAAGGTGGTGACCATACCTAATAATCCTGCCACCTCCTATTTTAAGGAGCACAGGGATGCTGTGGGAGATCCTGGGCAGCCTGATGCAACCATGCACAACTTAGGGAGGAAGGGGTGAGACCAAGGAAGCCCAGAGATGGAGGACACAGAGTGAGTATGTGCAAGGAAGGAGGACACAACACTGTATCCAAGAAGATAAGGGGTGACTTATCAGAGTGATTTGAGACCTGCCTCCTATTTTCCCCACAATAGCTTGGGCTGAGTGAGAGCGACTGGCCCAAAGTCACCCATTCAGCTTTCATGCCTAGAGCAAGATTAGAACTCACCGTCTCCTGTTGATACAGGAAAATTCAAGACCAAAACCAAGAAAACAAATAATTAAATACATCTAAAGGGCAGCTTTCTGAAATACAGGTAGTCCTTGACTTACGATCATAGTGAAGCCCAAAATTTCCATTGTTAAGTGAGTCACAAATTATTATCACATAAGCTTGGGACAAAGCAATGGTCATAAAAAAGAACCAGTTGCCAAGCATCTGAATTTTGATCACACGATTATAGGGATACTGCAAAGTTCGTAACTGTGAAAAACTGACAGTAACTTTTTTCAGTGCCGTTGTAACTTTGAATGGTTACCAAATGAATTGTTTTAAGTCAAGGACTACCTGTAAAGGGATAGCTTTTAAGGGATGTCTGAACACTGTACACGATTGTACATCAAATTCTCTGTCTCTCTCCTCAGTTATCCTGAACAAAGAACATAAAATATTGTTAATGTAACCTGTAATTTGGAACAGTCCAGAAGACCTAGGCAACATGGATTAAAAACCTGCTTCTCCAGGTTGCACAATACATTAAATATTAACATGGAGAGCTCTGAGTGCTTCAGAAAAGGCGGCATTAAAAGTCACAGCAAGATGGAGCTTTGACTCTAACTTCAGTTTCCCTTTATAATGCAGGAACAAGTTGGACTTTTCTTACAGGGCTCTTGTCAGAAATGTTTAAACAACATGATGCCAAGGACTCTCAAAAGGAAACAAAACTGTTAACATTTATAATAGCTTGGGAACGATAAAGAAGTGCAATTTCTCAATCTAGATGTGATCTTGCAAGGGAATCCCGATCATCCTTCAAGTTATTTAAAAAAATCTATTGAGCAGAGTCATCTGCCAAATCCATCCCTACCCCACTCCAACACCAGAAGTTATAGTAAACCTAACCTTTGGACGGCCTTGGATTGGTCACTGCCCTCTCTCATCCTAATCTACCTCACAAAGCTGTTCTAAGGTTAAAGCTATAAACAAGCCACAAAGAAGCAAGAGGATTTTACTTTTGGGTAAAGATAGAGCCAGTTTGGTGAAATGGTTAAAACACCAAACTAGAAACTGGGAGATAGGGAGTCTTAAGCACTCTGCTTATCCTGTTTTTTTTTTAACAAAATGGTGAAAAGGGGGAGGGGGTATTAAAAAGATAAAAAGCACCAATTGTAACTGGAAAATTAAGAGGTGTTCAGACAGTGGTGGGATTCATTTTTTTTACTACCGATTCTGTCGGTGTGACTTGCTCGTGGCAGGGGAAGGATACTATAAAACAAGGGTCTTCAAACTTGGCGACTTTAAGACTTGTGGACTTCAACTCCCATAATTCCTGAGCTAACTTGACTGGAGGAGAAATTCTGGGAGTTGAAGTCCACAAGTCTTAAAGCTGACAATTTTCCCACGCCAACTTCACCAACCCTTTGAAGCAACTTGCTCTGCTTTCCAGACGTGACCACGGAAGATAGCATTTGCAATTGCATTCCCACTGTAGAACCCGGAATACACTCCCAAGTATCCCGGCCCAGTCCAGTTACCTTGGTCATACCCACTCCGATGACAAAAACCCTTTTCCCTACGTGGATCGGGACCAGGTTGCTGCTGCTTTTGCTCATGATGTGCCCAGGATCTTGCGTGGCCGCAGCACCAAACGCACGGGAAAGAAATGCACAGTCGCTGCGACTTTCCTCCCCGCGCGGGCTTTTGACAACACCCCCAAATAAAGGTCGAAAGAGGAGGCGGCGCCGACTCTCGATTTCTCTCCATCCTCTTAAAGCGGTAGCATGAGTCTTTGGTGCTCTGAAAATCCAGCCTGAATTCATGAGTCGAAAATAACAGGCTGAGCGATCCTATCTCTGAGTATTGCAGAATGCTTTAGTTCCCCAAACTTTGGTTAAAATAAGAGCCGGTCTCAAAGAGCAGAGATTAGAACGAAAGGTGCATTCGCTTCTTATTTAGCAAAATTTAAATAGCCACCCGTCAAACATAAAAATGACTTTGGGTAGTCTACAACCATAACAGCAAAGAGGGGTCCTTGGTACTCTCTGAGCTTGCTAGTTTTCTTCCAGACGTTTCATTACCAAGGAACAGTGATAGTAAGGAGTTCTGTTTGCTGCCAGTTTATATTCTGTGCTTGTTTGTCTGTGTGGGTGGAGGGAGGTTTTACAGTTTATTTTATTTATTTATTTATTTATTTGTTCATGCTTCTATACCGCTCCCTCTCCCAAAAAGGGACTCGAGGCGGTGTACATTCAACAACGAAACAGTACAAGTAACGGAAATAAAATAAATAAAAATCTAAAATGGTTAAGAACAACACCCAACAGAAAAATTATCCAAAATTTGAAATTTAACCCGAATGATTCAATTGGCTAGACCGGCCTGCTTGAACAGCAAAGTCTTAACTGCGCGCCGGAAGTTTCTTTGATTGGGCTGTTTACTGATGGTTCTTTGACAGTTTCTTGACTATGGAATTGCTTGCTTGATGGTTGGTTCAAAATTGACTTTGGAATTAATCTATGCTGATCTGATGACGGAGTCTTTTTCTTTTGGGGGCTGATTGATTGTCAGTTTTGTATATTCTATGGATGTTGTTAGCATCTATGTGTCTATTGATGACTGATTTGTCAGAGTGCCAGGCTTCTAGAAATCCCCTGGCAGTTTTGGACTTGGCTTAGTCTAGGAGAGTCACATTTTCCCAATTGAAACAATGGTTAAATCTGTCTAGATGTTGTGAAATTAAAGAATTTTCATCATGCCTTCTGACTACCAGTGTGTGTTCATGGATGCATTCTGCCAGTCTTCTGCGTGTTTGTCCCACTATGTAGGACCCCTCATTTCAACCCTTTATTGGAACCATAATAGCAATCTCAAAGCCAGTGTTGGAAGTTGCGAGCGATTTACTGTGTGTTTAAATAACTTTACCTGATTTTTTTTCCTGAAGCATGTGAAGCCAGATTTTTCCCCCTTTCTCATCTGTTGTGTCCCCATTTTGTTGAAATTGATTTATTTGTTTATAGATGTATTATTTTTCTTCCTACTCAAACCATGTCTGCAAGCTATCTACCCGCCCCCCCAAAAAAAAAACTCTAATCCTTTTACAAAGCCTTTCCTGGTAGACTTACCAGCGAAGGGGGAGGGGACCTTTGTTCTTTGTCTTTCAGCCCTGCAACATGAGGAAGCAGATGCTACTCCCTAGAGACATTCCATTCATTAGAGCCAGGAATTGGGTTTGGATCCAGCATCCACTGAAAGTCATTTCAGCAAACCAGCGTGGAGCAGACCTTCCCAAGCCTGACTGATCACCCATACCACCAGGAAAGGACCCTGAGATGGACTAGTAAAAGACTAAAAGACTCTTTTCAATCTCCAGAAGACAGTTAAAAGATTATAGGGGGAGGGTAGAAATTCATCGTAATTGGAAATTCATTGTAATTTTTTCTTTCTTGTATCGTTTATATTGTAACCAATTTGATGTATTCATGTAAGGATTGTATTTGAGCTGACTGAGCAAGTTCTGCACACCTTGGACTTTTGTCTGGTGGAAGGGAAAATTATATAGCATGTTTGCATTATCTGTATTGTAAAACTAGCTGCATACACAGGAACATATACAGAGGTTATCCCTTTCACCTACCTCCACACAAAGCTGCTCCTAGTTTTTTTTTTGCTGCTCGTAGCTTCCTTTTTTGTGTTTATTGCTTTTTTTTTTTGCTGCTCTGTGACATTAAGGCTCATGCAAACTCCCTGCTAATTTCATGGGGAAGGGGGCATCCCCCCTCAGGCAATCCCTGAAGAAATAGCAGAAAAGAGATCTCCAAATCCCAAGCCCTGACTGTGGCTCACAAATGATGCTGCCCAGTTACCCAGTAAAGCAGAACATGTTGCACAGGTGGTCTCATGAGTAAAAGTCCCAGGGCTCATCGTGTGTAATTTAAAAAAACAACAACTAAATAGCTTGGATTGCACACTGACTAACCTCAATTTGGCCTGACAAACCCTGGAAGCTAAGATCTAGGCAGGTAGTAACCATAACCTTGGAAATAAGCAGTCTGTAACTTAAAGGCTTTGGAAAATGTAGAGGCTTGTACTTACAACCTGACCGTAAGCTCATAAAAAGGTACATCAAACACCTGAAAATTAATTGGCATGAAAAAATTGGATACAGCAAAAAAAAAAAAAAACCTTCAGGGTTGAAAGCTTTTGGGAGCCACTGAAAGAATCCTTTTTCTGTTGCCTTTTTTTTTTTGCTTCCCCCTTTGCATCAGAAAAATTAAAAGCACCCATCAAGTCACCCTGATCTGATCACCTTTTAAACTTTTGTCAAAACACTCACTTGTTTTGAAAAGAAAAAAATGAGGGATTGTTGGAAGTTGTGAGCGATTCCCCTCTCTTCTAGGAAAACAGCCCCCACCCTTTGTCAAGTAGGGCTATTAAAATAGCTGGAGCCAGCTTACTTTTCACAACAAAAGAAGGAGAAAATTACAGGCATGAGATACAGAGAAAAAACTCTACAAACTAGCTCAGATCCTTTCCCATAGAAATCAAATAGATGGCAAGCTATAAAAACTTGTGAAAAGCAAACCAAAAGGCATAACAAGAAATTCAGGATATTGCAACCTAATGCAACAAGCAGCTACAAAGTGAACAAACAGCTACTATAAAACAATTCCCAGGAAGAGATCCCAATATCAAGAGACAGGAACTCATCACACACACATAAATCAAAGACGTCAAGGGTTCGCACTTACAAAATCAAAGGATCTGAAATGAATAAAAGAGAGGTTTTCTTACTCACTTATTAGATTAATCCTAGGAACACGGTGAGATTTCTTCTTATCTGCCTTCCTATTAATCAACTGATTCTGACTTTCAACGCAGCTGACCAAATCATTTTGCATTTCTCCCAGCCGGGAAATTTGAATCTACAAAGGAAAGAACTTTGCCTATAACAAAAGGGCAAGGCTTCTTTTTCCTTTCCTCAGTTGGCGACTCTGGTGGTTTCCCGGCCAACCTAGCCACTGGACGGTGTCCGGAGATCAAAACCCAGCCAGCACGGACTTTCTTTGTCCAGGGAGAGCATCCACGGACCCTGCCCGGGAGGCATTGGGTAGTAAAGGGACTCCTTGAGACTTGAACTCAACAGCTGCTTGAAAGCAGGTGAGTACCGCTTTAAATTTAAAATCCTAGAACTGTGGAGAGTGAAAGGGAGAGTGAAATGCTGTGTGTGTGTGTGTGCGTGCATGTGGGCTTTGCCTGTGGAAAACATCTGGATCCCATCTCAAGCCTCCTACTTTCAATGCAGCTGACCAAATCATTTTGCATTTCTCCCAGCCTGGAAATTTGAATCTACAAAGGAAAGAACTTTGCCTATTACAAAAGGGCAAAGCTTCTTTTTCCTTTCCTCACCAGCATTGCCTTAAATCAGTGTTTCCTCAAATTTGGTACCTTTAAGACATGTGGACTTCAACTCCCAGAAATGGGGGGCGGGGGGGGGGGGATAGGAAATTCTGGGAGTTGAAGTGCACATGTCTTAAAGATGCCAAGTTTGGAAAAATTGGATTACATTGTAAAGAACAGGACCATGGCTGCATTGGTGTTATGCCACTTTACAATCTCTTGGTTATGGTCAGATCAAAGTTATTGAACAAGCCTCCTTCCCATCTGTTATTTAAAAAAAGAAAGCAGCTTAACAGCTGGTAGCAGTGCCTTCCACTATCTTTTCTCTCTAGTCTCAAAAGCTCCTGGAATTAAACTCGGGTTTGGGTAATACTCGGACATGAGACCACCAGAAAATCCTCAAGCTGGCAATTTATTTTTGCATTAGTTGACTTGTCCATAAGATCATCAGCAGGCTGTCTTAACCAGGAGTCCTAAACTTGGCAACTTTAAAACTTGTGGACTTCAACTCCCAGCTATGCTGGCTGGAGAATTCTGGAAGTTGAAATCCACAAGTCTTAAAGTTGCCAAGTTTGGGGACCTCTGAACACTTAAGGAGCTTTTGATTGTATTTTTGGAAAAAAAGAGATTTGGTGCTCGAAAGGGGGCGCTACTGCCGTTTCCCTAAAATATTGTGCTTCGATTGCTCCGAAAGTAGTTTGTTGTTTGAAACTTGTTTGTTTCAGCTTCTATTAAAGAGATCCGTGCTATTTGAACCGAACCGTAATTCGCTTGTCCTCCGCTCTTTCTTCGTTAATAGCAGAAGCGTCGCTTTGCCTGAATTTGTTTAAGTTTAATTCTCGGCTCAGCTGCTGCGTCCTACAAAATGCTCCGCCTGAGCCAAGCAACCGCTGTACTGCGATTACTTTCTACGGAGAGCTGCCTGGGGACTGTAGGCATCTCCCCGAGAAGACTCGCGTCCGGAGAGAAGAAAAAAGAGATCCTGTTACACGTGCACGGAAAAGCAGACTGCGGTAAGTGACTCCCGGATCCCCTCCCGAAGGCCCAAGGCCGCAGAAACCAATTGTGAGATCTATGTCTCAGGAGATTCTTGAGGGAGAGATTCTCAGTCATCCGGGTCAAGGTTGTCCCAAAGGGGCTTTTTCAAGAAGCAGCTGGACTTTCTGGTTTTTCTCTGAACAAAGAAATTGAAAGAAAAACCAGAAAGTCCGGTTGCCTCTTGACAAAGCACCTCTGGGACACGCAGTGGAAGAAGCCCAGCTGTCCTCTAGACTAGACTGAAGGAAGGAACTTTTTTTCCCTTTCCCACAGCTGAGCCGTAGGGAAAAGACACCGCGCGCGACCTGATCAAAGTCCGCGCGTTCTTCCTTTGGCGATCTAGGCCGTGGGCCAATCGTAGAAGACCTCGGAGACACACCCCTTTATTAGCTAGGCGGGGAAGGCACCAATCGTCAAGGGAGAATTTAGAGGAGGCCGCAATTGTGATCATTAAAGGGATTCCTTTCCCTTAAAATGGAGGTCTCCAAACTTGGCAACTTTAAGACTTGTTGGACTTCAAGCTGGCCGAGGAGTTTTGGGAGCTGAAGTCCACAAAGTCTTTAAGTTTGCCAAGTTTGCAGACCCCTGACTTTAGAACGTGTGGCCTTCCAGAATGGCTCAGCAAGCTTGCTGGGGAATTCTGGGATTCGAAATCCATACATCTTACAGTTGCCAAGTTTTGTGTGTGGGGGACACACAAAACAACTCTGCCTTGGAATGGCTGTAGCTGTCAGAGGGCCCTGGAGAAAACAGCCTGCAAAGCCAAACTAAGTTGGCTTTGGATTTACTCTGGCCATATGAGAATGCTTGATTCTTGTAAGGAAATTAAGGTCCCACGGCAGAAGTCTGAAATGTTTGTATAGCTATAAAGAGTAACTATGAAGCAGTGCACAGGTAGTCCTCGACTTAACAGTTCATTTAGTGGCTGTTTGAAGTTCCAACGCAGTGAAACAAGTGACTTATGAGCATTTTTCATACTTATGACCATTGCAGCATCCCCATGGCCACCTGATTTACATTCAAATGCTTGACAACTGGTTCATACTTATGATGGTTGCAGTGTGTCCCGGGTTCATACGATATTCTTTTGCAACCTTCTGACAAGCAAAGTCAATAGGGGAGTCACATTCACTTAACCATGTTACTAGTTTGACAACTGCAGTGACTCACTCAACAAATGTGGCAAGAGAAGTCGTAAAATGAGGCAAACCTCACTTAACAAATTTCTCACTTAGCGACATAAATTCTGGGCTCAGTTGTGGTCATAAGTCAAGGACCACCTGCACTTACACAGTAAGTAGACTTGTGCCTAATTCTACCTGAGTGACTGTGGACCGGTCACTGTCTCAGCCTTAGCAAGCAGGAAGTGGCAAGTCACTAATGAAATCTTTTCAAGAAAAGTGCAAGGATTTATCTAGGTCTGTGCATGTGCGCATGATCTCCCTGTGTGAGGTGTGCATCTCTCTGCATGTGAGTGAGGCCCCCCACATGTTTCTGTGCATCTCTGCACATGTGCATGCATCTCCCACGCCCCCCTGCGCCTGCACGCCAGATACTTGACAATCAGCTGGCGGGCAGGCAGCATGCGCGCATGTGCAGTGGGGCTCTTCTGGGCGACCTCTTACATGCCGGCAGTAGTGGCTCTGCATGCTACTTCTGGCATGCGTATAATAGGTTCAACAGGCTTATGCCTGTTGATTCTAGGCAATCAACAGAAATAAAGACTGACACATGCATACACACACAAAAAAGCCCTAAAATATCCATGCATAATAGAGGAAGAGCAGAATGCACGTAAGTCAAATGATACACATTTCCCCTTTCCACTCAGCTCATCCTATTTCAGAAGTAAATGCAGAGGAAGAGTGTAATACAGTAAAAACAAGTCAAGGCAGCTTTGCTTTCGTAACTTCGTAAACTTTTGCAATTTAGAAGTTTTTACAACAGTGGCTCCCAACTTTTTGGGCACCAGGGACAGTTCCATGGAGACAGGTTTTTCTGCAGCACAGAGTGGGGGAGGGTTTGCATGCTGCCTGCATCCCACAGATGGGTCTTCGCTTCTCTGAGTGGCCTGGTTTCTGGCATGCCATGGATTGATATCGGTCCATGGATCAGGGCGGTGGGTGGGTTGGTGACCCCTGTTACACAGTCTTCTTTGGAATGATTTTCTGATGGCTCTCCAACCCTGACCTTAATTAGTTTCTAAGCCCACATTTATTCATTAGTTTTACTGCTGCTTTTATTCCTAGATTTGCTTTTTAGGCTTCTCTGAGATGGCTGCTTAAAAAAAAACCTCCTGAAACACAAGTGTTTGAATTTTCTAATGTTTTATTATGAGCTTGAACTGAATGTTGGCCTGGAATTGTTTTGATTAAGTAAACAAGACACAAGTCCCTTTTTTAAAAAAAATATTATTCTTTTGGGGAATAAAGGAATCGCAGAAATTCAGATGAACAGACCACATGCCAGAAATGCCCTGGGGAAAGTGTTTGTGGATGAAGTAAGTGATGGTATTTAATTTTCCCTTATACAGATATTGTTTGAAAGGATACGGGTGTCCAAGGTCACCATAACTGTCAATGAACAGTAGTTTCCTAGATCTTAATGCAGATTTTGTAATAGAAGCCACAAATGGAAAAACAAATTATGCACATACCAGCTTATGTATTTTGTCAGCTAAAGAGTGATCATACATACATAGATGTGACCTCAAAGGAAGTTTTCATTGAATTGAATGTTGGATTTATTCTCTTCTTTCATTAGCTATATGAAATCCTTGATGTTCTCCATTTTGATGAAAGTATCCGTGCTGTAATAGTCAAAAGCAAAGTAAAGGGTATTTTTTGTGCTGGTAAGTAAAGCTTTTTTTTTTGAGAAATTTGAGAAAAGCCAAAATTTGAGAAAGCCAAAAAACTAAGAATGAGTGGAAGAAAATGCATCACTTAACCCAGGGGTCCCCAAACTTAGCAACTTTAAGACTTGTGGACTTCAACTTTTAGAATTCTCCAGCCAACATAGCATAGCTGGCTGTAGAATTTTGGGAGTTGAAGTCCATAAGTCTTAAAGTTGCCAAGTTTGGAGATCTCTGACTTAACCTATCCTTTCCACTTGGTTATTTAATAAATATATATTTCCTATATCAGTGACAATGGTTTGTTATTCTATATCAGAAATGGTTTGTTATTGCCTCATCCCATAGGCTGGCCCAAGCCAATCTGGCTTTGTGCCTATGCCTAAGGCAAGACTCAAGGTCTCCCGGTTTCTAGCCTGATTCCTTAATCATTACACGAAACTGGCTTTCATTATTTATTTTATTTTATGGACAATCGCTTCTAAACTTCTTGTGCCATATCTGTCATTGGACATTGTCAATCATGTTGGCGATCCTATTTTTATTAACAGCCGCATGAAAAAGTGTTGCTGAATTTTGTCCAAACCAGTCGCTTAGATTTTGAAGCCATGATGTTCTTCTTCTGCCTGGACCTTGTTTGCCTTCAATCTTTCCCTGGAGGAGTAAGTGGTGGATACTGTATTTTTCCAGGTATCGCATCACATATCCAAAATATTCTAATTTTTACTTTTTAATGGTTTTGATGATTTCCCTTGGCTTTCCCAGGCGGCTTAATCGCCTCATTTCTGATTTTGTCAACCCAGCTTATACGTAACAGCCATCTGTAAAACCACATTTCAAATGCTTCTATCTAGTCTCTTCAAGTGGCTTTCTGTCAGAGACCAACTCTCTACTCCATAGAGCAGGATAGCTTCTAATAACTAATTCAATTTATATAGATTATTTTCTTGTCCAGCCTTGCTTTTTTCTCACCTTTGGTGGTGACCCAAACAATTCCAATTTTGATCACCACATTACAAAAAAAGGTGTTGAGATTTTGGAAAAAGTGCAGAGAAGAGCAACTAAAACAATTAAAGGTTTGGAAACTAAAACCTATGAAGAACAGTTGCAGGCACTGGATATGGCTAGTCTAGAGAAAAGGACTAGGGATGACATAATAGCCGCATTCCACTATTTGAAGGACTGCCACAAAGAAGACCGGGGGGCTGAGTCTCAACTTATTTTCCAAAGCACCAGAAGCAAGAAAAGAAACAATGGATTGGAAACTAATCAAGGAGAGATTGAATTAAGGAGAAGCTTCCTAACAGTGAGACCAATGAACCCGTGGAACACCTTACCTTCAGAAGTTATGGGTGCTTCATCACTGGAGATTTCTAAGAAGAGACTGGACAGCCACTTGTCTGAAATGGTATAGGGCAGGGATGTTAAACTCACAGCCTGCGGGATGTGCACCACATGATGGGCCCACCCCTGCCCGGTTTAGCGAATGGGGAGAAAGTCCCGATACGTCACGTGATGCCTCCATGATGGTGCAAGTTTGACACCCTTGGTATAGGGACTCCTGCTTGAGCAGGAGGTTGGACTAGAATATCTCCAAGGTCCCTTTTTTATTTATTTATTTGATTTGTCAATCGCTTACAAGATAATAGGTATAAGTATATACATAGTTATGAATACATGAAATGGGTACATATAAGAAAAATAAAAGAAACAATAGGACAGGGATGGTAGGCACGTTAGTGCGCTTATGCATGCCCCCTACAGACCTCTTAGGAAAGGGGTGAGGTCAATAATAGACAGTCTAAGGTTAAAGTTTTTGGAGTTTGGGGAAGAAACCAGAGTCAGGTAGAGTATTGCAGACATTGACCACTCTGTTGCTGAAGTCGTATTTCCTGCAATCAAGTTTGGTGCGGTTAACCTCAAGTTTGTATCTATTGTGTGCTCTTGTATTGTGTTGTGCTGTGTCCTTACAGGTCTATTCTGATTGTTTTAAGAGTGTGACTGCTGGCATTATAGACATAAATGTATTATACATCATTATTTACCAATGGAAATAATGTTAATAATATCCACTATTTATTAAACAGCAGTCAATAATATTATTAAATAATATGTATGTATATGAACTGCTTGAGTCTATGGATGATGAAGCATACTTACTTCTACTATCATAGGACTCTTCTGTAGTTCATGCAGCAGATATTGATGCATTTGAAACATTACCTTCAAGCATTTCTCTTTCCGTATTTCCCAAATTATGCCTTGGTTTTGTAAATGTAGGTGCCGACTTAAAAGAGCGAGCACAAATGAACGATGCTGAAGCTGATCATTTTGTTCAGAGGCTCAGAAGTATAATGGACAACATTGGTAAGTCCCTGGTAGAGTCCTTTGTTCACAAGTGAATTAGTCTTGTTAATATGAAGCACAATCAGAAGCCTTGGTGCCATCTGTAAAGCAAAAAAAAATGTTTTGAGAACTCCCTTGTTTTTTCCATTATCTGCCAGGTGTCAGCAATGTGCTATCTGCTTGTATGGAATCTAACTTGTACATAACTTGTTATATGTCACTCCAAATATCGTGGACATTATTTTACTAGCCTGTGAAATCACTGCGATTGTGTGATAGTTTGAACATTCTTTAGCACTGCCTTTTTGGTATTGGAACGTAGAGTGATCTTTTCCTTCTCTCGACCATTGCTGTGTTTACAACCTATAAGTAGCACTTGAAGCATCATCCTGTAAGATTTTCAATGATTTAGCAATGTTTTCTAGGGCCCATTTAACTTTACAAGTAGTCCTTGACTTACAACTGGTGTGTCTAACCCACAGCCTGTAGGCCGCACATAGCCCCAGACAGCTAGTAACACTTCCCACAATATTGTACACTTTTGACATTTTTACTGTGATGTATACACATTAACCATATTATATATTTTATAATATTATATATTTTATATGTGACCCAAGCAGGGGTGGGATTCTACAGGTTCACACCTATTCGCTAGAACCGGTTGTTAACATTCTAAGCAGTTCGGAGAACCGGTTGTTAGAAGAAATTACTGACCTAATCCTGTAAGGAAGGCAGGAAGGAAACATTCTAGTGTTGCTTACAGAAACTGCCTCTCCATTAACTCTTATTACATTCTTGGCAGGATTAGACTTCCTGTCTCTGGAACTTCTCTGGAATTTTTTTTCCTCCTTTGCTGGTACTTTGTTTGTGTGGAGTGACCAAAGTTGGTCAAAGTTGCTTGTGTGGAGTGATCAAATGGCACTCAAAAAAGCGACTTATGACCATTTTTCACACTTACGACTGTTACAGCATCCCCACAGTCATGAGAGGCTAGACAAGGAGATGCATGCCTTGATGTGAGTGATGTTGAGTTGACCATGTCCAGCCAGTCACATGACCACCAAGTCATGCCCACCAACTAAGTCATGCCCACAGAACCGGTTGTTAAAAATTTGAATCCCACCCATGGGCCCAATCAATGCTGTCCAAGCAGCAAGCTGATGAAGATTTACACGTGCGCGCAGCGTGCAGGGAAGCACATCATAAATCACCGAACCGGTAGTTAACCCTGTCGGATCCCACACCTGGTTATGTCTGATCCCTTTCTGCGACCTTCTGACAAACAAAGTCAATGGGGAAGCCAGATTCGCTTAACAACTGTATTACTAATTTAATAATTGCACTGATTCACTTAACAACTGTGGCCACAAAGATTGTAAAATGGGCCAAAGCTCACGTAACATCTGTCTCACTTAACAACATTCATTTTGGGCTCAATTGTGGTTGTAAGTCAAGGACCGCTTGTATATTCCTGCCATTTGTTCTTTATATTTTCTTTCTCCAGTAGATTCTCCAGTTCCTTTTTCTTTTATTGTGCCATTTTTGAAAAAACGCACTTCATGATCCTGTTTCTGTCATATTTGCAGCTGCATTACCAATGCCGACTATTGCTGCAATCGATGGTTATGCCTTGGGTGGCGGCTTGGAAATGGCCCTAGCCTGTGATCTTCGAGTAGCAGGTGAGAATATCACTACAGGTAGTCCTCGACTTACAACACTTCATTTAGTGACTGTTCAAAGTTACAATGGCACTGGAAAAAGTGACTTGTGACCATTTTTCACAGTTATGACCTTTGCAGCCTCCCCATCATGCTCACGGGATCAAAATTCAGACACATGGCAACTGGTTCATACTTATGACCATTGCAGCACTGTCATGGGATCACCTTTGCAACTTTCTGACAAAGCAAAGTCAGTGGGGAAGGCAGATTCACTTAATAACCAGGTTACTGACTTACCAACTGCAGTGATTCACTTAACAATTGTGGCAAGGAAGGTCGTAAAATGGGGCAAAATGCACTTAATAAATGTCTCACAAACAACAGAAATTTTTGATCATGAGTCGAGAACGTGTATAACCAATACTTTTGGTTCCTATTCTGAAAACAGTTAAATTTAATTCAACCTGTAACATCTAAAAATCATAAGCTAATTGTTGACATTATATTCCTATATTACGAACTTGGTCCAGCCAAACTGTAGTATTTTTAACACTTGTTAAATGTGTGCTACTTTTATAGTATTATTACTATTTTGATTTTGTATATGTCTTTTTTTACCAAATCAGCATCGTCGGCTAAAATGGGTTTAATTGAAACTACCAGAGGACTTCTCCCTGGGGCAGGTAAGGTTGCATCATCAATTTTCTTGACCCTTGTCATACAATTGTACTATAATGTGTTAAAAATAGCAAAAACTATTAATATAAGTTCTCAGATTTTATATTGTTATAAATTACTATTACATAACTCCTATTTTCCCAACATGGGAATAGTTTACTTTCCTAAAAGAAATATGACATAAATGAATGTGATATATATTTTCTTGAGGATTTCACAAAGAGTTGGTACACATGCCTGGAACTGTCAATTAAGATCCTCTTCATACATTTTGTATAAAGGTTTCTCAACTTTCCCAGGAATCAAGCTGCCATTACATGTTGTTTTCTGCTCTATCAATCAGAAAAGTAAATCTGCTACTCCCCTCTTTCCAGCATTGAGTTTCCCATCTTTTTTTTCCTTGCTCTGGAAAAATAAGAATGGGTAAAAAATTGACCCACTGCTGATTTATGTAACCCCTCCATTTGCCAGGTGAAAGAGAACTGATTAGCTCATGAAAACTGTCCTATTTTTGCCACCCAATTGAAGAACTGTGAAAAAAAATTAAGGTAGTGCTAGATTAGTTTCCTTTTAGCTACGGGGAAAAAAATGAAATTCCAAAAGCTTCCTTTCCTGGTTGAGGAAATGAATTATTTTGAGGTGGCAATGTCAAAAATCATAGTTATGCTAAACTTTAAATCCAAGTAAATTAATGCAAGGTTAGAACAGAACCTTTTCACAAAAAGTATTACCGTGAAATCTCAACTGATCATATCTCAGTGCAATGGGCTTAGTCTGCAACACATCACATTTACATTACTTGTACAATAAGCAACTACCAGAAATCAGTTTTATACTTTGGTATTAAGAGGCACTAAGAATATCAGAAAATTGCTTATACCAATTATTCTATTAAGATGAGGTTCACTATACCAATATAATGTATACAAGTATAAAGAAATTTAGATAAGATTTTGGGAAAAGTATGAAAGAACTATTTAGGAGGAATTTTAGAAGTTATAATTCTAACCCTACCTTGATTTTGTTTAGTGTCACTTGAGGTAGAGAGAAACTTGGGCAGGTTTTCATTCCACATCTTACATTTTTACTATGGAAAAATTCCTTAAAATTCCTACTGCTCCCGTTTCTTGACCTAGCCTGTCTTGTAAGGTTGGTTTGTAAGAACCTGGTTTGATGTTAGAAGGCTAGTAACAACTAGATTTCAACCCAAGTAAATCAGCAGAATTTAGGAGAAATGTCATAATCACTACTTTCAACTTTAGCAATAGGGATGGTTCTTTGTGGAATTAAATAACAGAATAAAATAACAGAGTTGGAAGGGACCTTAAGAGGTCTTCTAGTCCAATTCCTGCTCAAGCAGGAGACCCTATAAATGGCTGTTCTGTCTCTTTTTAAAAGCCTCCAGTGATGGAACACCCACAACTTCTGCAGGCAAACCTTTCTACTGGTTAATTGTCCTCCCTCTTAGATAATTTCTCCTTAGTTCTTCTCTCCTTGAAATCGAAATGGAAACCAAGGCATGTAAGAGCTTTCTGTAAAATCTGATTGAGGAGTTTTGCATTTTTCCCTGTCTAGGTGGAACTCAGCGCTTATCACGCTACGTTGGCATCGGCCTGGCCAAGGAGCTCATTTTCACTGGCAGACAGATTGATGGGCAAGAGGCTTTCTCCATGGGGCTACTTAATCATGCAGTACCACAGAATGAGGAAGGGGATGCAGCATACCGAAAGGCATTGGCTTTAGCTGAAGAAATAGTTCCTCAGGTTAGCATGTTCTTCGCCTTCCTCACTATATCGCTGAAGAAACAATATGTTTCTGCTTTTTAAAAAATAGGGTACTTTTTATTGTGCTGTAAATTTCTAAAGGCAAATTAAATCAATTCAACCTGTCTTAAATATTTATTTCTTGGTGACAAAGAATTCTTTTTAGTTTAGAAGACACCACATCCATTGATAAATTAACTGGATTCTCATAAATCCTGAATAAACAGTAATGATTTGGCTTTACTGCACCAAAAATATATACTTTGCTATTCCTACTTCAGTGATTACACCTAGGGGAACCAAACTGATATAGAAGATTTAACTATCTTTTCATTTGTCTCTGTGAGTATTTATAACATCTGAGGCCACTGCCTTATGGTATAAAGAGACTTGCATAAGCTAAGTAAAGAATATGTATTTCTTATATGTCAGTTCCACTTAGATAACTGAAATAACTCTCAAATGACTTAAAATTTAAAATTGCTCTGTGCTAAAAATTCCCTAATTTGTGCAGTATTTTTCTTGACATAGTTCTTCTTTGGGTTATCTTATTTTTAGAATACTGGCATTTTTTGAAAACACAGTATGTAAAACTAATTATAATTTGATTTCATTATTGTAATACGGATTTCTTTTCCATGTCCTCAGACCTTTAAATTGACCTTGTTTATTTTTCCTCCCTGTTTGCACTGCTCCAAGGCAAATGTTGCTGAAGCAGGAACTTTGACCAGACTGCTTAAATAAAGCAAAGTCTGCGTAAATTGGGTTCATATCTGTGTGGGGAATTATTTTTTTTTTTAGTACAAAGTTGGTTTGCCACTGCTTTCTTTTAAAGTGGTTTCCAATTTAGCTTACGACCCTGGGATTACCAGTTTCAACTTTGTTTGGCATCAGGAGTTTTGATTTTATGAAAACAAAACTAAAACTAAAAAAGACTTCCTCAAAACTCCTCATGCCTCCCTGAATAGTGTATGTTCTGTAAATTCAACGTATCTTCCTGTTTTATTAGGAATTTATGTAATACACCAGAGGCTGTCTTGTATTTATTCCACTTATTGTGAAAATGATGTGTTGCAATTTTTAGCACTTGTTGATTAAGAGTTCCTTTATGAGGCACTTTGTCCAGACTAGTTATATGTGGGATTGAATTAATGGTGTGTGTGTGTGCATTGTGTCCATGCAAACAAACACATTTCCAATACAAAAATGCTTCTTTTCTTTTCAAAGGCTCCAATAGCTGTGAGACTGGGTAAATTGGCTATAAACAAAGGGATTGAGGTAATGATTTATTGCAAGCTTCTTCAATTTATATTTAAAGTTCTACAGAAAAGTAGAGAAATAATGTTCCCAAAAGACCCACAACATTTTATTAGAGCTTCCAGATCTAAACTGCAGAAATTCAGTCGGCTAATATCATGGCAAAAGTTAAAAGTTGTCTATATCTTTTTCCTGCCATCTGGTGGCTGTCTACATTTACAGTCCAGATACGGTAATTTGACATGAATGACAGATCTATTTCATTGTCTGAATCAAAAGAAGACATAAGAAATGTACAGATGACCATCATTGCTTCTTCATTCTAGTGCTGCGTTTTCAGTATTAGTGCACTCAGCCAGGAAACAAAAAGGTCTTCACCAGGATAGAAAAGTGGAATAATAGCCTAACAAAACATCATTTCCACACAATGAGGCTTCAACTACTGTTACTATAGAACTTTCTCCTGAGTTGTCAGGCAGGGCAGAAGAACAATTATACAGAATAACAGAGTTAGAAGAGACCATTAGTCAAATCCCCAAAAAGACTTTAAACCATTTCAGGCAAATGGCTATTGATTTTCTTCTCCAGTAATGGAACACCAACAACTTCTGAAGGCAAGCCGTTCCACTGATTGTTCTAATTCTCAGGAAAATTCTTATTTCTAGGTTGGATCTCTCCTTTATTAGTTTCCATCCATTGCTTGTCTTGCCTTTAGGTGCTTTGAAAAATAGACTGGCTCCTCTCTTCTTTGTGGCAGCTCCTCAAACGGATAAGTTATGTCACCCCAATTCTTCTTTAGACAGATTAGACATACCAAATTCCTGCAATTGTTCCTCACGTTTTAGCATCCACTCCCCTATTCCTTATTCTTGCTCTTCTCTGCACTCTTTTTACAGTCTCAATATTTTTATTTTGTGGCGATCAAAACTGGATGCAGTATTCCAAGTGTGGTCTTACCAAGGCATTATAAAATGATACTAAAACTTCACATGAGCTTAATTCTGTCCCTGTTAATGCAGCCTAGGACTGTGTTGGCTTTTTTGGCAGCTGCCAGCACACTGCTGGCTCATGTTTAAATGGTTGTCTGCTTAAATGTTATCTTAAATGTAACTTTAAAATGTAACTTAGTTAAGTGTTATTGTAGGAGACATAGTGTGTATGTGCACATATAGCAATTGCACAGGTAACACTCATTTTCATACTGAAATTCCCACAAGGTTCTTTACCTCTGGCATAATCCAAATGTATCTGCTCTGAGTATCTAATGTAGCTGCACCTATAATAAATCTGTTAATATTTGTGTGCCAAAAGTTTTACTTTGTGGAGAGAACCTTGTCTTGTGTCACTGATGAAACCTGGGGGAAGTCCAGGATGATTTATTACAATTCATTAAGCTATGCTTCAATATATTATTTCTGAATTGGTAACTTGGTACTTCTTTCCTTTAGATGGGCAAAAAGTTTTTTTCCTTTCCTTTTCAGGTTGATATTGCTTCAGGAATGGCTATTGAAAGAATGTGCTATGCCCAGGTATTTTCTTTTTTAAAAAAAGTTTCTTATGCCCCTCCAACTTTCTCAAATCTTGTGGTATGATAATTTAAAAAGATTAGTAAAAAGAGAAAATATTTCTTCTTCTTAGCTTCAGTGTGTGTTCTTGCTTCTGACATTTGGATTGTTATACTTTGCTCCATTCTTCAGTTCTGAATAATACAAATATGCACCCACACCCATCAGATCAATTAAAAAAACACAGTAAATCGAATTACAATTTTTTTCACATACACATCATAAAATGCCTTTTCTTTATTTAATATTTGGAGGCAGCCCCAGCTCCAAAATGAGTCTGGACAGTGTAGATCAAATAAAAACAATTATAAACCCAGTGAGTATTATTTATTTATTTATGAGACACAGAGCCCATCTATTAGGAGTTTTGAGTGGAGAAACAAACAACAGTAGCTGGGAACTAGGACTATGCTACATAGGTTTTGGGCTAGAGCCCCAGTCGTCCTACTCCTACAATCTTGGGAAGTTTGAGGGGATGGAAGTTTTGGTGTATCAATGAAAGGCTTGAAAACTTTTGAAAAGATTAAGAGATGAAATATTAAATGATTGACTTGTGTTTTAAAAACAGAATCTCCCTACTAGAGACCGTCAGGAAGGAATGGCTGCTTTCTTTGAGAAACGACTTCCAAAATTCACTGGTAAATGAGGCTAAAACACCATTTCTGAAAGTCCCTGTGGAGGTGATCAAAAGGCTGTGCCTTATTGAAAAGCTTTTCCTTACAAGCTTTATACTTTTTTTGCGCTTGAAATTTCTTTTTAATGTCAAAAACTAAACAGTAATTATGTAAAGGGTATTACTGTTCAAATATGACAGTGATAAAAAAAATCATTTTCCAACCAAAACACGCTCTTAATGCACTTATGAGTAAATTTCTGTACCTGAATAACAGTGACAATTGCTGCTGTCTCACTTTTTCTGTCACATCGTTCACTTAGGAACAGATTTCCTAAATGAGGAGAAACTATATATCACTCCAAAGAGCAACCAACTGTACTTGTTAGATTTTATAAGCACACACACACACAAAAAGATTCTACTCCAAAGAAAATTTACAGTAATGTATAAAATTTCCTTTGAGTCAGGTTCAGCTTCTGATAGTTTATATGGATTAATCTAATGCAGTTTTCTTGGTATAGATGGAAGTGGTTTGCTATTGTTACTTTTGGGGATTTTTTTTAATGGCTACCAAATGCAGAATTTCTTGTAATTTCCTAAATATTTTAAGAACATCAATTATTTTATGATAAAATAATATAAGACCATATGCATTTTGTTTGCATTTCTGAATTATATTTCTGAATAAAGCTCAAGATTAAAATACTTAATTAAAAATGTGTAAGCATGCCATTGCTTTATTTCCTTACAACAGGAACATTGTTCAATCTATTCTGCTGTATTCTGCCATTTTCCTCTCACCGTCCGGTGCGCTCCCATAGGGAGGGTCTCCTGCGGGTCCCGTCGGCATCTATGTGCCGGCTGGTGACCCCGAGGAATAGGGCCTTCTCTGTGGGGGCGTCTGCCCTCTGGAATGGGTTGCCCCCGGAGTTACGTACAGCCACGGACCTGGGGACCTTCAGGCGTGCCTTGAATACCTGGCTTTTTGACCAGGTCGGCTTGGGCTGATTTTAGATTTGGGTGTTTTACTTTTATTAAATTTTAGAGTTTTAGGGAAGGGTTTTAATTGTTTATAGCCAGGATTTTAGTTTAATTTAGTTTTAATTTTTCACATATTTATTGTTTTAATTGTACGGCTGTGCACCACTCCGAGTCCTTCGGGAGAGGAGCGGTATATAAATAAATATTTATTATTATTATTAATAGTGGGTTTTAATTTCTCCAGATTTGCTTGCTGACATTTTGTTATTGACTGTTCTTATGAAATCAGAGAGTAGGTAGCTACCTTTTAAGGTAGCATGTAAATACTTGATTTGGAGTTAAATTGTGTTCTAGTGAAAATTGTAGATGATACAAAGTGTTCATGGTGGCAAAAAAAATCTAATATGATCTTGAAGAATTGCCAAAAGATCTGGTTAAACAATTGTCAACCAAATTGCAAATGTTCAGTTTAAATAAACGTAAAGTTATGCGTGATGGACAAAAAACATGTAACTTCAATATATACAGTAACCAGGGGAAAAGGTCTTGAGGTTATCTGATGGATATCTGAATTTGTGAAAAATGTGAATTCTGTGCTAGGAAATATTAGGAAAGGGATAGAAAATTGCCAACACTTGTAATGGTCTGTACAAGGAAACTAGAAAACTTTACTGTCATGGAGGCTGTATATGAAAAAAAATAAAATAAAATGGGGAACAGGACAGCTAAAAGATCATGGTTTTTGAACAACTTTCTTATAAGAAAAGGCTGAACTGTTTGGGATGCATTAGCATAGAACAAAGAAAACGGGGAGCAGGAGAATGATTGAAATACATAGATAAATCATAAATGGCAAGGAGAAAGGGTATTTCTCTGGGGGCCAGGGTTCATTCAATGAAATTGATCAAAAGGAAATTTACCACAGATAAAATAATGTGCTTTATGTAGCCCCATTTGCCTGTAAAACAAGTCACAAAAGTCACCTTGTGGCCGGATGGGCAGCAAACAAATTTAATAAATAAGTTGTGCTGGTACTAACTTGGAAGTATTTAAAAGGGGGGTTGGATAAATTTATAAAAAACTGGTCTACTGATGACTATTAACTTTGAGATTCACTGCGAGTGAGCTGAGAATCTCTCCAAATACCAGTTGCGGGGAATAGCAGCAGCAGGAGAGGGGTATGTCTCGACCTCCTATTTGTGAATTCCATGAAGGTATCTCCCTGGTCTTTGTGAGGAGCAAAATGCTGGACTAAAATAGGCCTTAGTAAGATCTGGCATGGTTATTTTTATTTATAGAGCTTATTAACCAAATATGTTTGTTGCTGTCAAACTAGAAAAGGGAGTTCAGGAAGAAATATATTAGTTACAAAATATGGACATTAATAAAATCAAAAATAAAATAGAGTAGGGCTAGGTCAAGCAAGACAGGTAAGTATACCATATTAAAGACCCCAAATTTAATGTCCAAATAGGCAGGTGTGTAGGGATGTAAAGTTTGAGCTGTCACTGAAATATAATTTGCTTTGATCGGTGTTTCTCAACCTTGGCAATTTTAGAATGCATGTTAAAAGTCACTAGAATGCATGTTAAAGTCTGTTAAAGGGCCAGGCAAGAGCAGGAAGCTTTCCCTTTTTAATCAATGTCAAAAGAAGAGCTTTTTGGCTCTTTTTGCCTTTTTTTTCCTGTCACAGGAGAAAATCTTCCTGCATCTCAGAAGTCTGGAATTGGTGATCCAGGAAATAAATAAGTGCAAGTAGCAGAAGCTAGAAGCAAATTAGAATGTTGACTTATTTTTGTGTGTGTGTGAGAGAGAAAATTATCTGAGTTATAATGTTTTTATTGTCTGTTGTTCTATTTTGTTCTACCTACATATTTCCCCCTTCTTTGTCCCTGACTGGAGGAACCACCGAGTAAAACGCAGCAGATTTCAATTATTTCATTGAATTATTTCAATTATTCAATTATTTCATTCCCTTTCTCTTTTTGGTTACCTTCTGTATAGTTCTTTTCCTTTATATTGCTAATGATCCTAGCATTGGTTATCCATTCAGTCCCTCATTCTCATATACCCAGCACACACATTCCCAACTCTTACCATTTATTTAGCTAATAGAAGAGAAGGGGGGAGATTTGCTATTTTTCTTCTCCTAAGTAAACCAGCACAGAGAAGGACATTTTTTGAAAGTGAGTGGATGGAGTTTTCCTAGGAGTTGTAAGAACATCCAGGATTTTTTTGCTTAGAGGATCTAGAGATCTTTCTGAGACCAGGGGACAAAATCCATAAATTCTTGTGTTTACATTTGCAAATAGGCCCCATTCTACAGTAATTGTTTGTTCTATACTGGTCTTTAATTGAAATAAGCTTTGACTGATTAATAATTAGCAGTATAAAAAAATCAAAATATTCGACTGCACTGACCTTTCCCTTTCCATTAATGAGTTATGATCAAAATACACCCTATTTTACCACACACTATTCTAAAGTGCATGAGATAGCTTAACTTACGATTTTCCTCATAAGTTTTCCCTTCCCCCATTTTTCCTCAGATATACTGCTTTAACTGTACTAGCAACTTCCCATAAGATAAATTCAGCATCTATTGTATTTTTCTTTTCACACCAATTAATCCAAGCCACCCACTTTGGGAGAATGTAAATGTTACACTCAACGATACCAAGAAGAACAGCAAAAATAAAACTCACTTTTATATGGTTAGCTACCATCTAGTGAATTTGACCTTATGAAAGCTTTATTTTGCATTATGACCGATTTTCTTGAAGATAGAAACATGCAGCCAGTTTGAAATACTATCACTGAACATATCTTTTTTTTAAGATAAAGCCTAAAAAGTCTCTTGATTTTTCCCATTCATAGAAAAATAAGTTTGTATGTCCAGAAAAAAAAATCAGTAACAAATTGATGTATGCTTACATCATTGCAAACATTTATGTACAATAAACTAAAGTCAGAATCTCTTCTTTGGACGTGCACAAATTTATAACAGTGGTTTGTGACTGACCTGATTGTTTGTTGCATACTTTTAGTAAAAACAAGCCCAGTTTTCTTCAGAGTTGGTCCTCTGTTCCATTTGTCAATATACAAGAGCCATAAGTTAAAGCTAGTTACAAAACACAGAGAAAGATTCAAAAAGGGCCATCTTGATTTTTTAAAAAAGGGTTGTGAAACAGATCACCAATACAGATGTCAATACTATATGGCAGAAGTAGAGATATGACCTCAGTTATCAATCTGAATGGCCTTGTAGTTCTTTTAGATATTTAGACTTCCCATAATACTTCACATGAGTTTCCACATAAGTTAATATCTTGGTTATTAGATACCGGACATCAGGATCACTCTGGTCATTTTCTTTGATATTATATAAGTGCTGTAGTCCATTCTCTTCTATTAACATTGCACAGTATTTGGCAGCTACGGAGAAATAAGACAGTTAACATCTTCAACATAAACGTGGGTGTTAAAATATGTGAGGGTATGTCAAAAACATTGTATGCTGCAACATAATCCACTTTGTTTTCAATTATGTTGATTTACAATTCCAGTCAAGATTTAGATATAAGGCAAATACACTTCAGTGATTTGGAAATATCTTGTCAGGTTCACATACGTCTTTCCTCCATTGCTCTAATTCTTCATTTGTATGTAAGTTGCCCAACTTCAAAATCATTCTGGGCAGCTTCACAAAGTTCAAAGAAAGAACATTTCTATTTTTAAAAAAACTATTCAATCTCCGGGGTAAAGTGGGCATATGTATATTTCTATATCAACTTCTCCGTTAAAAAGAACCCTCTAAAAACTTTCTGATCCAAGGTTTAGATCTCCAGATAATGCCATTCCAAAAGGTAAATGCAGTGACAGAGGAGATCCACTTCCGAGGTGACACTGCTTAATTCATAGGATTTTAAGCAAGCTGAGCCTGCTGTAGTGCAGAGGATGACGGAAGACTATGGGAGAGGCAATTCCATAAATAACCACTCCTAAACCATGTAGGTTTATAGGTGACAACACCTTGAAATACAACCAGAAGCTGATTGGCAACCAGTATAACTCAGGTTAGCAGGATTGTTAAATTTGACATTCTTGTAATTACGAATTGATGCAACAATTCCATCTTCAGTTGAAAAAGTTAAATAAACACCAAGCTTTGAAAAATAGAAGTTTTAAGGATTAATGAAGGATACCTACGGGTTTTGCAGCAGACATGCAGAATAGCCCACGCAGCCCAGATCTGTACTCCAGGTAATGTAAAGCAGTCAAGCAATGGGTAAAATGGCTTGAGGGACCTGAGAATTAAAGAATATTTTGCAAATTTATCAGTCATAAAAAATAAATGTATACAGATGTTATTAACTGATTTTGTGCTGTCAGGCATTTGTATCCTGATAAGTTCTTAAATCATGAAGTCAATGAAGCCACAATATAACAACCTTTTGCATTTCTAAGATATCTTGGGATTACCTATCAGTGCAGTATATTGATGGTGGCAGTCTGGGCTTCTACGATCCTGAATTAGTACAGTTAATGGCAGGACCTGCACAAATGCTTCACCCATTAAATCAGCTATATGAAGAATATAAAATATTGAGCCGGTGTTGTAATATTAATGGAGGAAAAAGGAATAAAAAGCTCAACAGGTGGTTCTTCCTCTGCACCATAGGGAGCCCAAGGAGAGAGAATCTTTAAAAATGGCTCATATCAACATCCACTTACTTTTCTTTTCTCACACTCTATATTTCTGAATTGTATATAAGTATTGCACTGCTACCCAAATTAGTAGGACGTAGTGCTAATCTGAGTTTACCAACTAACCAGCTTCTAAGAAGAAATCTTGCTTAGTATTAAAGGTGTCACAGAAAGCAGAGGAAGAGGAAGCACCTGTATTAAGGTGTTAAGGGCACTCAAATCTGCAGGCTTATTTCTAATGAGTTGAACATGAGCAATAATCTCCAGCACTTTGACTGTATGTGGCTTTCTAGATGTACACAAATGTGACCTTTAATTTGATCTGGTAAAATTCTAGAATCTTATGATGTTCATAAGAGGCAGATCAATAAATACACAAGTGAATTAAAACTTTCTGTTTTATATCTTGTTCTCAGTGTATTTTATGTTCATTGTTTTAATTATGTTTAATTAAAAGAATATTTTTAATATTCATGTGGGTTTCCATATGCCAGGAAAGGAATCCACTGGCACACGAGCAGACAGCATACAAGGATGCAAGCAATAAGTACAGAATTGTTGTTCAAGATTTAACATTATACCTATAAGCTGGCAGTGCCACCATTTTGCATTCTGGTGTTGGCCACTTCAAAAGGGTTGAATGCTGTTGACAAAGAATACAAGTTTAAATACTTCAGGCAACCTTGAAAATGCTCAAGAGAGTTACAATAATGAATTCACTATACCAGCTTTTCAATAAGGGATCTTCTCAGTTTTTGACTCAATGTCCAGGCTTCTTCACCTCTGGATATCAAATTGGCTGTAATCCCAGCTGCGAAATAGCTGACTTCTATCTCAGCACTGTTCAGAAGTTCACTGACATGATCCACGAAGTCCTTCTGCATTAGCCTGGGATGCAGCTCTCTCACCTCTGCCACGTTGTTCTTATTAGGATAGGAAAAAAACCACAACTTTGAAAACAAGATTTTGAAATCAAACGCAAGCATTTGATAATTTACCTATATAGATAGTCCTATATTTAGTGACCCCCAACTCAGACATTAAGCAAAGTGGTCACTAAGCAAAACTCTGACTGTGCTTACGATCTTACCTCAGCTTTCATTTGTTTTACAGACTTGCAAAGGTCATAAATGTGAGGATGGGTTGCAAAGTCACTTTTTCATCACTGCCACAACTGGTTGCTGTATGAGGCAGATGAAGACTACTTGTATTTTTATGAAATTATTTTTTGTATGCCGCGCCTGATTTTGATCTTACCAGGAGGCCAAGAGCTTTGTGTTGTATAGATGAATCAGAAGAAAAAATCTGTAAAGAAAAAAAAAACAACTAAATGTATGTTGTGTTCTATTGATCGTCTTATGTAGTGTCCTATCAGAGCTGCCTTGTTTACCTCTAAAACTTCCAAGAAAAGATCCAGTCCTTTGTGGTCCATAAAGTGTGCACACATAGTTGGAGCTTCATCTGTGAGATTCCAAAGTGCACGAAGTGTAAAATGGAAAGTCACATCTAATTCAGTGTGATTTGTTTTTTGTTCAATTATTTCAAGCAGTTTCTATAAAGGAAAAGGATAGCACTACCAATAATATAATATAAAAATATGGAAAGTACAAATCCCTTGTTCTTTGAACCATTATATAGGGGAGACAGAGAGGACTCACCCCAACAACAATGTAGAATTCTGCAGAAAGTTGTGCTGCTTGCTCATCTGAAAGCTAAAAACAAAGCAGACTTTTAAAGTAATACCCTGGAAAGCTAATGAAAATACTGGATTAAAAAATAAAGCCACATACCTTAAGTCCCAGGATAGAGATCACATTAACTGCAATTCTTTGTACATGTTGATTCTCCTGATTACAAAGCCACTGAACCACAAATTTGGCAGCCACAAACCTACAATTTAAAAACATTTTATTTTTTCATCACATCCAACGATTTTTAAGCAACTACTTATCTACAAAAAAAAAATCTGTTTTCTATTATATTTAGAAGTGCAACATTCTTTTAGTATTATTGTTTGAGGTGAGATGTCTTACCAATCTAGTTAATAAAATACTAAATTTTAAAATAACACACACAACATTTTCTAAGAATTATGTATAACCCAGAAATATGATATGCAAAACACTTTGTTCTGGAAGGTATTGTATTTTAAACTGAGCTGAATTAGGTTCAAAATAGGCTTTAAATGTTTTCTCTTAAGAAGACATTGCTAAATAGGCATGCCTAATATGTTCTATTAAGAATTAACTTTAGAGGTTCAGTTCAAAGCAATTATCTAATCCCTGAATCAAATAGTAGATTTGGAGTGAATTAGCAAATTGAATACTTGTAAATCAATTTAACAATTCCATAGCCTTTTACACATTTTTTTTCAGAACAAATTGAATTAATGATCTAGTGCACACAAGTTTTACTATTTATAGATGCCAATAATTATGATGCATGCATAGAAAATTTAACCCCTGAACAACCCCTCTATCAAATCTACGCTAAGGGATTTTTAAATTTTTGTCCAGAATGAACAATTATAGAAAAGATTAATCAGTAATGCATTACTGATACAGTATTTGTTTCAATCTGCTATCTATGGCCTAATATGGGAGATCTGATTATAAATGCAATGCTAGGCAAATATAAATAGCTTTTCTATGTGGCACTTCAAGTGTATGGAAATTGGGCTTCATAAATACAACAACACTTAATCCAGATTCTTAGTATTCCAATGATACATATTCAGAGGACCAAGTTTTGGGGAGATGTCTCACAAAGTTCCACAAAACACAGTTTAGTTTATTGGCATCACATCTAAATTGAATTTAAATTGAAATGGAATGAGCATTAGAACAGAGAATCTACTCAACATTGTCAGTCTTTTCATTAGGAAAAGAGATTAGTAAACAATGAACATACGTGCTTGAAAAAGCAGAGATCTGAATTTTAATTTGGTGATGGGATGTACAGTATGTAAGAAGATAGCTTAATATTATTGCATAAAAAGGAAAACCTATTTTATCCAGATTAAGGCTTCACTTTCAGTTGACTGTACTGTGAAATGTTCAAACAGAATGTCACTCACCTATTAAATGGAACATCTTGGAGAATCCTGACACTAGATAATGAAAGAAGGCAATTCTTCTGGAGCTGTGTGGAAAGAAGAAAAAAAGAGAGTTCAATATTATGAAAATGTGATATTCAGAGCTTGAGTTATTAGTTGTTCATAAAATGGTTAATTAAGACATGTATGCTTTTAGTGCTTTGAATCTTAAAGGAAAGGGAATTATTACTAAATAAAATAATTAATGCTTTTGAATGGCATATCAAACAACTTCTACAACTGGGAGTGTGTAAATCCAGCTCGGCAGAAGCAATGGGTAGGCCACAGAATCCTATGCGGCATATTGATGAGTGAAAAGCACAAGCAAAAGCTTTGCATTTTTCTCCCAATGAAAGAAAAGATCGATGTAAGCAAAAAAAAAATCCAATGTATGTCCGCTGTGTCTGGCAATGAAACAGGACCTTCAGGGGTCTGTTTTTCCTCTCAGTAATTCAAAATCAGCTGCACCAAATACATAGTAGGAGTGATTTGTCCAAACTTGTGTGTGTTTGTACACGATATCCTACTCTATATCCTTACCTGCCGTTGTTCAGGAAATGCTTCCATGGCTTTAAGGAGCAGCTGAATTACACTGGAGAGCAGACGAACAGGCACGCCTGCTGCTAGACCTTGCCTAGTTAAATTAAGGACACAAGCACTAGCTGTCAACTGTACTGCCAAATCCAAAGGGTGATTCTTCATCCCAATAATCACAAGCTACAAGATGAAAAGAGACAGTAACGAGAACTTTAATACATTATATAGTTTGCTAAGAAAAAAAAATTGAAACCTATTTGTATCTTTACATTTTAAATAATGATATATATTGAATATGGTCAAACTTCAACAATTGGCAAGCAATTGTTTCTTTCAAATTAAACTCCCTCACCTTTAAAATTTCAGGCTTTGTAATTTTCATAAAACAGGTTTGCAGAAAAAGATGAAAGAAGGCCTCCTTCACAAATGTTGGCCTTTCATTGTAGCGTTTCAGAGCTTCTAAAACCTGCATTTCATTTTCTCCTCCTGATACCTTTCAATACATGAAGATTTCATTCCTTTAGTATAACTCTGATCAGAATAATTTTAGTTAGCATGAGTCTTGCAACAATAAAGTTGGAAGGCAAACACCCAATCCTAAGTAATACTTTAAGCCAGTGGCCCTCCACCTTTTGGGCACCAGGGATCATATCCGTAGAGAGAGGTTTTTCCGGGACCGGCGGGGGTGTCGTTTCACATTCTGCCCGCATGGCCCAGTTTTTTGGCATGCAGCGGCCCAGTACCATGTCCATGGATCATGGGTTGGGGACCCGCTTTAAAGCACAAAATCACTTTTGTCTCTCTCCTCCATTCCGCTAGGCTGAAATAGTTAAGCTGTACTGAATTGCGAGTTAATCAGCAAGGCTGACAAGAAACTGTCTTTAGACAAAAATGATCTAAAAGTTCTGCGATACACGGTATATTACTTTCCCACCAAATCTATGGCTTACTTAGCTATTACTTTTATTAAAAGTGAACCTGGAGAACCTGCTACATTGTGGAGGAACTTCAGGGGTGGCCCAGTGTTTGTATGATGATGTAAAAATCAAACTTTGGGTTTTGTTAATATTAAATCAGATCTTTTTTCAGTTGACGGGAGGAAAATAATTTTTCTGCTAGCAACAGCTTTATCTGTGGTTTGAGAACAATAGGCAAAAGTCATACATCTTTTGTGTTAGCACAAGAAAGCTGTTATTTTAGTTACTTTCTTTAAACTTAAAAAAACCCAATATAACCATTTTTAAGACCAAAACCTTAGTAGTATCAATGTTATTAGTTCTATGCTGCAAATAAATTAACTAGAGCTAGAGTTAGGTTTTCAAATTATGCAATCTTCTGGTTTTATCAATTAGCACTCTAACTGCAGTGCATTTCAATGGTCCCAACCTTCAAGCTTCCCTGTCCTGAAAGGAACTCTGTGAATCCAGCTGCTGTACCTAACAAACCTATAAAGTGCATTCGCGGCCGCTGTCTGACAAACGCTTCTACGGCTTCATCAGTAATAGATTTGTTCCCTGAAATGTCCAATGATACAAGATTAGGCAGAATATCTTTTTGCCTTAGCAAACAAAAGGCAATCTCGGATCCAGAATGCTGATTGTCTGAGATATCAAGGTGAACCAGATACTTTAGTTCTCTGATGACATCTAAGAATTTTGTGGTAGGCATTTTCAAACATTTCAAACTGTACATAGTTAGAGATTTCAGACGATTCCTGCAGGCGAGGAGTGCAGATATGTTTGTAACAGAAGTGTTGGATATATTCAAGCTTTCTAATCTTGGCAGGGTAGCAACGTCTGCTAGATGTTCATCCCCGAACAACACATTTGTAATACTCAAAGACCGAAGACTGGGAAACTGACTAAAGAATCTTTCATACGAATTTGTAGGAAAAAGAGTTAAAGAGTCTAAGACAAGGTACTGGAGATTGTTCTGGATCCATTTACTGCTTCCCAATCCACTCACAACATCTGCAATGGTAACAGTTTCATTCATTCCTGCAGCATCAAGCTGTACTAGTTTATGATGGCAGAAGGCCTTCTTGAAGGATTGGGCAGAAATTTTCGCTTTACGGATGCAAGCTTGCTTCAAACGAATTTGGTTGCCTTGGAAAATGCCCACTGTACCATCATTTAACAACTCTGGCAGTAAAGGGGGAAAAAAGATATATATCAGACCAAGTAAAGTTCTGAAATCAGTCCAACTGTTTCCTATTTGCATGTTAATGATAAAAATTTCCACAAGTTATACTTGACTCCCGATAATGCCTATGTGTCACTTCCTTGGCAGCACTACAGAAGTAGTTAACTACTGCCTTCTTCCAAATATTTTTTGCAACTTCACAGGTTAACCAACAGCACTGAAATTCCCAAGCAGTTGCCCATCTAAGCACTAACTACAACCAAGCATATTCAATTTCCAAAATCAGCCAAGATTAGCTAAGAACTGCCAGCTGGTAAAGCTCTACTAATAAATGATACCTGTATTTTCAAAGTAGTCCAAACTAACCTCTAGTTATGATGAAAATTGATACTGGATTTCCATTCTTAAGCAATGCATAATTATATGTGCTACTGAATCATGGGCTATTTTCCTGAATCTTTCAGAGCCCCAACATGTGAAATAAACAGAATTAAGAGTTCTAATTTATGAGCAATCCCATATTCAGAACCCTGCTTTGTTAACATTCTGTTTCTTCGGGCCCAGAAATCTCTTACCTTGATAAGCCATTATTTGCAGCAATCGATCAGCTACTTCTTGTGGAAGCCTTTCAGATTCTTTGAAGTACAGCGATCCATCAGGCTTTTCTGTACAGAATTTTGCCAGATCAGCAACCAAGACATTCAAGCAGATGTCAACTAGAGAATATGGAGAAGCTTCTGCCTGCAACATATAAAATATATCATGACATCAATCAGAAAATAATGTTCTAAGGATTGATTACACTGCGAAGTTGTGTTTATATTACTCCAAGGCAAGATCTTCAAATAGACCTGATATAGATAAGAACTATCCAGCTTCAACCGGAACATATACCTACAGGTAGTCTTTGTTTAATGACTGCTCATTCAGCAACTGCTTAAAGTTGTGACAGCGCTGAATGAGGACATAGGAATTGACCTTGTAGTTGTATTCACTGCAACTTTTACTTCCATTTCTGACAAGCAAGGTCAATGGAAAGCTGGCAGGTCACAAAAGGCAATCACATGACTGCAGAATGCTGTGACTTGTCATTTTTGCCTAATGTTAGCAGCAGTTGGGACTGCTGGAACTGCCATCATAAGTTAGTACAATCATGTGACATCACACTTTATGACTGCATCATTTTGTGACAAAATTCCCTGTCCCAATTTCCATTGGTAAGCAAGAACTGCTTGTAATTTGTTTGTCTTTATATCAGTGTAACTGACTGTGTCTCTTGACTCAGTTTATTTGTTTATTTATTCATTATATTTATAAGCTGCCCACTTGTGGTTTGAAACTCAGATATTTCTGCTGAAAGCGCTTATATGAAATATTAGTAGACTCTCAAAAATATTCTGTGAGATTAAAAAGCCCTCAAGCTAGTGTAAATTTAATAAAATAAAATTAATTGTACCAAAGTACTAACCAAATCAGTATAGTATCATGACTCAAATACCATCTGGAAGAGCTGTGCTTTGAGCAACAAAATTATGTGTTAATTCATTGCCTTTTCTCCACATCTTTCAGGCAGAAGTTTTAAATTCTCAGCAGAGGACTTGAATGTATTTCTTGTACAGTTCAAGCTCCAAAAGGATTACTTTCATTTAATTTGTATTGCCAAAACCTAAATTCTGTAAAATGCTCTTATCACCACTATAAATATTATTTATATTTAAAGAAATTGAATTCACTGAAACCCATTTATAAGCGACATTTTAGACCACTCAGTCCTATCAAGATGGCTGTGGCTGTTTGAACTGCCCGGATCTACAGATATTCTTTGACCTTCCCTCTTCAAGATTGCTATGCAACCTGGGACTCTTCCTGGAGTCACAATCCTGCATAAAGGCCTTTGCCCAACTTTGTTTTGTGTCTCAGTTGTGCCCTTTCCTACATCAAGAGGCCCTAGTCACCTTGTGACTTGACTACTGCAATAGTCTGTATGTGGGCCTGCCCTTAAAATCATCTGGATTTGAAGATCCGGTTCTTCACCCAGGCTTTTAGCAAGGCAGAGGCTCTTGCTTCCTCAAGCTTGACATCTTTTATCTTTATGTTTTATTGATTTTATCGTACAGATAATCCTCAATTTACAACAGTTCATTTAGTGACCATTCAAAATTACAACGGCACTGAAAAAAGTGACGTAGAACCTTTTTTCAAAGTTATGGCCTTTGCAGCATCCCCATAGTCATGTGGTCAAAATTCAGATGCTTGGCAGCTGGTTCATATTTATGACCGTTACTGTGGCCCAGTGTCATGTAATCCCCTTTTGCAACCTTCTGACAAGCAAAGTCAATGGGAAGCCAGATTCACTTAACAACCAGGTTGCTAACTTTTCAATTGTAGTGATTTACTTAACAACTGTGGCAAGAAAGTTCGTAAAATGGGGGCAAAACTCACTTAACAAATGACCCACTTAGCAACATAAATTTGGGGCTCAATGGTGGTTGTTAAGTCGAGGACTACCTTTGTTTTACTATTGCAAGCCACCCAGAATTGTCCAGTAATTGGCAGCATACAAGTTGAATAAATTATTATTCATACAGTAGTAGTCACCAGCTATTGATATAGGTCTTAAGCCAAAAAACAGGAAGCAAAAGCAGAAGTTTCTTAAGATTGTTCCCTGGTAACTTCTTTACTTTAAAACCTGGAGATTACATATTAGACATGCTGTATGACTCAAGCCTTACATTGCCGCAATGTCACAGGAAAACATGGGTGAGCAAGGAAACCTCCTGTGGGGCCATGGCCTATTTGCAACCGGGTCCCACTCATGTGAGTAACAGGGTGCTCGCCTGCCCTACAACCACAAAACCATCCCCTGCTGCTCCGGGCCGCCAACCCGGAAAAGTCGGGGAACTCTGTCTTAAAACTGTTTAGGGAGATTCTCAATCATTCAGGTCACGATTGTCCCAAAGGTTTTTCTTTTTTTTTTCAAAAGGCCACTGGACTTTGTTTTTTTTTCCTCTGAAGGCGTTTTGCTTCTCATCCAAGCAGCTTCTTCAGTTCTGACTGGATGGTGGGGAATGGAAGGCATTAATTGTCTTGCTGTCTGCAAGGAATATAAATTCTTGTAATCTGACATGTTAAACCTTATTTTCTGATCCACATTCTGTAATGGCATGTGAGAAAGACCTTGAAAAAAACGGGGCAAATAAATGGTCCGTAGAGAAGAGTCAGACAAGAAAGGGCATAGCTTGCAGCTGCCTAATGCCCCGAAGGTGCTTTTTTAGTCAAGAGGCCACTGGAGTTTCTGGTTTTCTTTTTCCTCTGAAGACGTTTCGCTTCTCATCCAAAAAGTCAGAACCGAAGAAGCTTCTTGGATGAGAAGCGAAACGTCCTCAAAGAAAAACTAGAAAGTCCAATGGCCTCTTGAAGCGGGGTGGGGCGGAAAGCACCTTTGGGGCAGTTTATCCTAAAACGCTTCTCGGAAATTCAGGAAATTCTATAAAGAAAAACTCAATCCTGATTGCCGGACACGTCCTGCCCGCCCCACTTCGCCCAGGAGGAGATGTTTCGGTCCTTGGAGTAGCTTCGCTCCTCCCCAGCCGCCCTTCTTGGCTTCCCTGGCTTTTTTCCCCTAATCACGCTCTCTTCTCCTCCCGTCCCTCCTCTCTCGCTTCTCGATCGTTCTTTAAAGCCGCCTCCCGCTCCGCTCACCTGCACAGCCGGACAGTTTCCACAAAGGGGGAGGGGGGCTCGTTGGCGGACCTGCAGGAAGCGAACCATCGCAAACAGCCGGCATCCACTCTCCCCTCGACCCCAAACCGGAAAGCGGAGGGAGGAAAAAAAAACAAACCCACAACCGGAAGCGGCCTGACTGGAAACAAGAACAACCTTTAGCTGCCAAAACTAGGGCGCGGCCGCCTTATTCGGTTACCGAGGGGAAAGGATGTCTCGCTGACCAAGGTAGCGGAGTCGAGTGTCGAGCGACGGATGGACGAGATTGGTTCCAGGAAGCCGGAAACACTGCCATTCTTTTCGTTGAAGGGTGTAGTGCAGGGATCCCCAAACTTGGCAACTGTAAGACTTGTGGACTTTAACTCCTAAAATTCTGGGAGTTGAAGTCCACAAGTCTTAAAGTTGCCAAATTTGAAGACCTCTAGTGTAGTGTGTAAACAAACATTCGCTTTTTGTGTTGTATTTTCTAATTTAAGCTTAGGCTTGAGAGGAAATAGATACCTTTCTTGGTTATAATTACTTCCTGCGTTTTTTTTTTTAAGATGCAGGAACGATTTTAATAAGGGTTTGTGTTTTTGTTTTTTTTTGCACGTGTCTGGATGCAGGAAATAAAGCAGAGCCTGACCTAGTTAAGACGTAGATGACAGAAATACCAGGGATATGGAATGTAGGATAGAACAAGAAGTCAAAACTGCCGAATAAAGGCAAGAAAACTGAATGGACGTGTCCATGTGAAGCAGGGGGTCTCCAAACTTAGCAAATTTAAGACTTGTGGACTTCAACTCCCAGAATTCTCCAGCCAGCGTAGCATGAATTTGGAGACCTGTGATGTGAAGTCTTCAAGAATTAATCCAGATTATAGGGAGGAACCACCAGGAAGTTCCAAGTTCTAAACTAGACTAGGAAATTGAAAAACATCCTGGAGGCAGGCAATGTTAACATATTATTATCAAGTAAATGGACATGTCCAAAGATCACCAGGAGGGAAACTAAACCTGAAGAAGAGGTTCTACTAGTTTGAGTAAAACTAGTTTCCCAGGTGTGCACAATGCCCTGAAACTTGAAGTAGCCATCAGGCTAGAGTCTCGCATTCCGTTAAGACAGAGGTCTCCAAATTTGGCAACTTTATGTTGCATAAATAGTTGCTATACTGGCTGGGGAATTCTGGGAGTTGAAGTCCAAAAGTCTTTAAAGTTGCCAAGTTTGGGGATCTCTGCGTTTAAGAGATGGCTGGTAAGTTTGTGGTTCAGTGTTTTGTGTCGATGCAGCCAGACTGCCAGGAATGTATGCATTCTCAGTAAAAAAGCAAAATGGCTTCATTTATACATATTGAGATGGCGAAGCTGTGTTGCTTAATCCAAACTTCCGTGATGGCCAATTTAAAATTAAGTAAAATTGAAATGGGACTTTCACTTCAGTTTCTTTTTAGCACATTCCTGAACATGCCAATTTTGGAGTCCTGTCGTATTCTATCATACCTATTTATGATATTTATATTATTTATTTATTTAGATAACATATAAGTATAAACATGATTATTAATTCATGAAATGGATATGAATAAAAAGGAAACATTAGGACAGGGATGGTAGCTGCGCTTATGCACGCCCCTTACAGACCTCTTAGAAATTGGGTGAGGTCGACAGTCTAAGGTTAAAAGTTTTTGGGATTTGGGGAAGAGACCATAGATTCAGGTAGTGTATTCCAGACAATGACCACTCTGTTGCTGAACTCATATCTCCTGCAATCGAGTTTGGATTTACGGCCTAAATCAGGAATTTGATGTTACATTTGGATAAGTGTGGACTTTGACATTCTTTCAAGTTCAGATGTAGCTTGAATTCACCAAAGGGAATAAATAAGAATTTTTTTTAAAAAAATCAATAAACATATTGGGGCACAGAAGAAGACCAATAGAGGCAGACATTGTCATTATACCATTTGCTTTTTAAAATTCTAATTAAAATGGCTCTACTCAGCCATTTTTATTTCTCTTCAGTGAGTCTATGAATATCGTTTTGAAGATCGATGATAAAAATTAAATTACCATACTTGGTTTGAATTTCAGAAGACACCTCACTAAGAATTCTTTCAAAATCTTGTGCCCATTCTATCCAAATTCTTGGAGCCAGATCATAATTGTGTGTGTGTGTGTAAGAATAGTACAAAAATATAGCTTAATTATTCCTGGGATTCAGTCAGTCACATGGGTTTTTAGAAATATAGCAGCTAGTAAAGATAGAGTATTGCATACTATATTTGAGATTAAAATCAGAATGAAAGAAATGAGATTTAATGTATTTATATATTGTGTAGCTAGACTTTTTTTCCTTTTTAAGAATTTTTTTATCCCAGAAATATGGGATACATAGGAAGCATATGAACGGAAGGATCATCTGGACCCACATTTGAGGCGAAGAAAATTATAAAATTAAATATTTGCTGGGAAACAAGCATCCTTTTTGGTTCTTATGTCGTTTATAAAAAAAATCAGGATAGGAGCCATAATTCACACATAAACCTATCTCAAAAGTTAGATTTCTTTTATTCTGAGTGGCTTTCTCCCAAATAATTGAAGTTCAAGACTGTAACCTTAAGATACAATTTTATGCAAATGTTCTAAGATCTTTCACTGAACTTAAAATGTATTTCTGAAAATCATATACATAAAATCACATAATTAGTTTCTCAGAGATAAAAACTATTATCATTCTCTTGTAACCAGACTAGCTCCCACTATGATATAGTATTAGCCATTGTGCAGCTTCCTCACACCTCTACTAGGCGAAGCACATTATAGTGCACTTTTTTGGAAGTAAGCCTCAGCCAAACCAGTTCGTTGGCATCTATTTTAGAGTGGACTTTGTGTTGCTATTTTCAGTTTATTCCTTTAAGCATCAACACATATGCATTATTAAGTTTTTAATCATGGAATGTTTTATGTAAAAAAATTTAATATACCACACAAGAATGTAATTTACACCAGACTTTACATAAAATGTTGGGTGAGATTTTGTATGGCATTGCCTTCCACATAAAGCTCACAGCACAAATACTGACAAGGAATTTATGAGAAAGAACAAAGCTATTAACAATCTGTCATAAATAAGGTGATTGGATGTACAATCCCATAAATTGAGCAAATTTCCCCAGCAATTCTTTTGGTAGAAAATTTTAGTTTTCTTTACTCTTTTTTCAAATTTACACTTAGTTACAAGTGTAGCAACATAATATATTCTTACTTTTTTTTGTAATTATAATTCAATTTTTCCATTCTTACATTTCTTCCTCCATGGATATTTTCATCAAAGTATATTACAAAAAAAAAACATATGTTTCTCCTAAAGAGCTTATATGAAATATTAGTAGAAACTGAAGAATCCATGAGTTTAAAGGGTCCACAGAAGAACAAACATCCCTGGTCACCTTACTCATAACCTGTTGGGTTCTAATGTGTGAATATATGACAGTGTTTTGAGCTGTATAGTGCTGATATTACAAGCACAAACAGTTTTTTTTTTTTCAAATACTGAATCAGTGGATAGTTCTACACGACTATTTTGAAGGGATGAAGCAAGCAGAAACAATTTTCTGATGAACTCACACGGTCTACAGATTTAATTTCAAATGTGCATTTGAATGGCACAATTTCCACTTTTCTACAACCAGATGCAATACCAGTAGATATTACCAGTTAGGATTTTTTTCCAGATCCTTTTGATAATCCCTTAATGCCGAAGGCTGTCATGTTAAAGATAACATGTACTAGCCCTGCTTCCATACCAGCTGACAAAAACTTAATGTGATCACTTTTATCAACATTATTCCAACCAGGGACATTTCAGTAAGGGATGATGAGAGGATAATTTGCACACCAATTCCCCATTACTCATTTTCATTCAATTTGGCTTATCTTCAATTTGTTTTTTTAATAAGGAGGTGGCCCATGTCGCAAAATATGTTTTTCTAAGCTATCTAAGATAGAGACAGCAATTCGCTGAACATCTGCATCAGTCTGGTTGTTCTCCTTGATGATAAACAAACGATGCCATCCACCTTCTTCAATTAACATACTGCAGTACCTGGCAGCTGAAATGACAAAAAAAAAAAAAGAAAGATTCAATAAAATCAAGAGTCTAGAATTTCACTGTCTGTTTCCAACCAGTTTCACATATAACTTTTACTTATTTAAATTCTGGTTAAGCTGTCTATGGATTTAGCAAAATTATTTTGTGAAATGTAATTGTCATAAGGCATCCTCAGTTCTCTGCTATACTATTTGCTTGAAGAAATTATGGACATAAGGTTACACGGTACGTACACATAAGTACTTCTTCACCCAAGACTTTAAAGCAGGGGTGTCAAACTGGATTTCTTTGCAGGCCGGATCAACATTATAGTTCTCCACAGGCCGGGCAGATGGGGGAAGTCGGAATGGACACCTACTGCAGCACTGCTGCAGCCCGCGCCCTGTTTTTTATTTATTTATTTATTTATAACATTTATATACCGCCCTTCTCCCTAGGGACTCAGGGCGGTGTACAGCCAAATCAGACCCGAACAATACAAAAGTTAAAAAGAGATTAAATAAAGGCTGTTTAAGCTAAAACAACCCTCCCCCAAGAATATTAAAACCCCGGTTAAAACCAAATTAGAGGAGACATTTAAAACTGTATCAGCCCAGGCCAGCCTGCTGAAAGAGCCAGGTTTTTAACGCGCGCCTGAAGGTCCTCAGGTCCGTGCTGGTGTGTATCTCAGGTGGCAGAGCATTCCAGAGGGCAGGGGCCCCCACAGAGAAGGCCCTACTCCTGGGGGCCGCCAGACGACACATAGAGGCCGACGGCACCCGGAGAAGGCCCTCCCTGTGGGAAAGCACCGGTCTGCTGGAGATCACCGGCAGAATGCGGTCCTGCAGATAACCTGGCCCAATGCCATGGATCGCCTTAAAGGTCAAACGGTAAGAACCTTAAAGCGAACTCGGAAAGCCACCGGCAACCAATGCAGCTCGCGCAGGAGAGGCGTCACATGGGAGCTACGCGACGCCCCCATAATCACCCGCGCGGCCGCATTTTGCATCAGTTGGAGTCTCCGGGTGCTCCCCACAGGGAGCCCCATGTAAAGAGCATTACAGTAATCCAGGCGAGAGGTGACAAGGGCGTGAGTGACCGTGCGCAGGGCGTCCCGATCCAGGAAGGGCCGCAACCGGTAGATCAGGCGAACCTGATAAAACGCCCCCCTGGAGACGGCCGCAATATGATGGTCTAAGGACAGCCGTGCATCCAGGAGGACGCCCAGATTGTGAGCCCTCTCTGTGGGGGGCAAAATCTCTCCCCCAATAGCCAGCGAAGGTGTCAGCTGGCTATATCGGGGCGCCGGGAACCACAGCCACTCGGTCTTGGATGGGTTGAGCCGGAGCCTGTTCCCGCCCATCCAATTCCGCACGGCCTCCAGGCACCGGGACATAGCCTCTACAGCATCGTTGGGGTGGTCCGGGGTGGAGATGTATAGTTGGGTGTCATCTGCGTACAGGTGACACCGCACCCCAAGACCACGGATGATCTCACCCAGCGGCTTCACATAAATGTTGAACAAGAGAGGAGAGAGGACCGATCCCTGAGGCACCCCACAAACAAGGGGCCTAGAGGTGGACCTCTCCCCTCCTGCCAACACAAATTGCGAACGGTCGGAGAGGAAGGAGGAGAACCATCGCAAGACAGTTCCCCCAATCCCTAACCCCTCCAACCGCAGCAATACGATACTATGGTTGATAGTATCAAAAGCCGCTGAGAGATCTAATAGGACCAGGACAGAGGAGAACCCTCTGTCACGGGTCCTCCAGAGATCATCAACCAACGCGACCAATGCTGTTTCGGTACTATGCCCAGGCCTGAAGCCCGATTGGAACGGATCGAGGTAAGTAGCTTCCTCCAGGTACTGAGGGAGCTGACGTGCCACCACACTCTCAACAACCTTCGCTATAAAAGGAAGGTTGGAGACTGGATGATAGTTGTTTAAAACAGCTGGGTCCAGGGAAGGCTTCTTGAGGAGGGGTTGCACCACCGCCATTTTCAGGGCGGTAGGAAACGACCCCTCTTTCAAAGAAGCGTTGGTAATCCCCTGGAGCCAGCCTCGTGTCGTCTCCCTGGCGGCCGAAACCAACCAGGAAGGACACGGGTCCAACAAACAGGTGGTGGCATTCAGACCCCCCAGCAATCTGTCCACACCCTCGGCGGTCACAGGGTCAAACTCCCCCCAGATAACATTCTCAAGACCTGCCCCAGACACCTCCCCCGGGACCATCCAATTGGAGTTAAGCCCCTCCCGAATCTGAGCGATTTTGTTGTGCAGGAATCGTGAAAACTCCTCTACCCTACCCTGCAAGAGGTCATCCCGCGCTCTCGGTTCAAGCAGAGAGCGGGTCACTCTAAACAGGGCAGCAGGCCGATTTACTGCCGACACAATAAGGGCGGAGAAATGCGAACACTTCGCCGCCTCTATCGCCACAAGGTAAGTCTTGATATAAGATCTTACCTGTGTCCGGTCAGATCAGTCCGGCTCGCCCTCCAAATGCTCTCTAGATGTCTTTTCCGACACTTCATCTCCCGTAGCTCCTCCGTATACCACGGAGCCGAGTGGGATCTGTGCCGGGTCAGAGGTCGCAGAGGCGCAACTCGATCCAGAGCCCCGGCAGCCAACCTATCCCAGGTGGCTACCAGGTCTCCAGGCGAGTTGTGAGCCAGAGACTCAGGAAATGGCCCAAGCTCCCTCCGGAACCGCTCCGGATCCATCAGGCGCCTGGGGCGGAACAATCTATGTGACTCTGCCTTCCTACGGTGGGGGGTGTTGGAACAGAAGTCCAGTCTAAGAAGGGAATGATCTGTCCATGACAAGGGTGTAATAACTAAGTCCCGAAAATTACAGTCATTCAACCACTGCCCCGAGACAAAAATCAGGTCCAGCGTGTGTCCTCCTATATGAGTGGGGGCAGAGACTAATTGGGTCAGGTCCATAGCCGTCATGGAAGCCATGAACTCCCGGGCAACCCCCGAGGTTTCACCGAACAATGGCAGATTGAAATCCCCCATGACCAAAAGCCTAGGGGTCTCAACTGCTAGCCCGGCTATCACCTCAAGGAATCCGGGCAGGGCCGATGAGACGTGGCAGGGAGCCAGGTACGCCATCAAAAGGCCCATCTGAACCCCTTGTCCCCACTTCACAAAGAGAGACTCACAACGAGCCGTCTGAGGGACAGTGGCCTCCCTAGGACAAAGGACCTCTTTAATAAGCACCGCCACCCCGCCACCCCTTCCCTGAGCCCTGGGCTGATGAAATGCAAGGAAACCTGGTGGGCACATCTCTACCAGAGGGACACCGCCCTCTGGGCCCAACCAGGTTTCGGTAATACCTACCAGGTCCGCGCTCTCCTCCTGCACCAGATCACAAATCAGGGGAGCCTTATTAACCACGGACCTGGCATTGCACAGCAACAGCCGGGTATTCAGGGCCTGAGGCTCTGGACAACCAGGACTGCAGGTTGGATGAGGAGGGTCGGAGCGCGCTACCGCTTGCAAATATCGGCAGCACGATCCCCTAACCAGATATGGCCCTCTACCCCCTCCCAGCCACCCTGCTGATAAAATTGGCCCCCGGCATCCCACCCTCCGTCTGCCACCCCAGCACGGAACCCCCCGAGCCCCTCCAGGCGCGCGTGCTGGCCTGGCTGCCCCCAAATCCACGCGGGCTGTCTCCCGAACCCGTCCCGGATATACCCAACCCCTTTAAAAAACCCATTACAAAATTAAAAAACCCCGGTTTCCCGCGCTTCTTCCGGTTCTTCCGGCCCCACCATCTCTCAGGATCCCAGGATCCGTCATCGAGGAAAGTCTTGGAGAGCCTTGAAGGCCACTTAAGGGAGAGGGGGACATCCCTTAGGGCCCAAAGCTCTCCCCTCGAGTACCTCCGAGGCCCCGACCACACCGTCCCGGCAGTCCCATAACGTTCTCCGCACCCCTCGCTGTTCCTCGGCAGCGATCGATAAAATCCAGCCGACTTGGGGTGCACAGTTTTGGCTGGCAGGAGGCCATCCAGGCTGAAAACAAAGCATGGGGGACCCAACCCTCCGCATCCCATTTTGGCTGCCAAGGGCACCGTGGGCTGATCCTTTGCTATTTCCAGGCTGGCCTGATGGAACAGATTTAAGCACCTCATGGGACAGATCTAGCCCATGGGCTTTGAGTTTGACACCGTTGCTTAAAAGGATATTGAAGGAATAAATCCAGCAAAGAGCAAAGCCAGAAGGCTCAGTCAAATTATTTTACCTATCATGCGTTGCACATACATCATAGCAGCACCATTTAAAAAGGCATTAAAAAAAGGCAATGGAGACAGGGTAGAGATTGACATTGAGGGCAAGCAAATTTTATATTGATAGTGCTTTCTGTTTACTCAAAAATGGATGGAGAGCACTTCAATTAAGTAAGAGGGAGAAGATAACAAATATCTTGTTAAACATAGACTGATTTAAAAGTTGAACAAAGACCAAGCTCAATCTGTTCCAATTTCAAAATGCCCCCCACTGCATCATCATTGGCTGCTAAAATTGAAAACATTTACAATTTACCTACTCACATAGCTTGCTTACAGGATGCTTTCCATTCCCCATTTCTCCCAAAATTATTTCAAATCTGTGTTTCTAGTTATCACAAGAATTATCTGGTGCCTACTAATTACTCTTACGTTGAAAGAATTGCTTAATATAAAGAGCTTTTTTTTGTCAATACATACGATTTTTGCTGCAAACATGCTGCATAGCCCATACAGCCCAGAGCTGCACCCCAGGAGTCATGAAGCAACCAAGCAAGGGGAAAAAGGGGTTGAATGACCTATTCATGAAGAGAATAAAGAAAGGTCTATCATTTTGAGATTTTGATTGTGAGTATAGCATTTACACACACACACATATTTTGGTCCTTTCAAGTCACTGTTAATTCTGGAATACTACATGATCAAGTCCATGCTGCTCTGTTGCATCATTTTCAGAAGTGATTTGTCATTGCTTTCTTCCTAGACCTGGTAGGATACAGCTGAAACCCCAGTATAAAAGGATGAATCATGACATTATAGCTCTTCATTAGTAGAATCACAAGCAATTCCTAACATGACCCTCGGCAAGCCCTGCAAGTTTTCTGCCTGCTAGAATTTGTGGGGAAGAAGGTAAAAGTTATCTAACTTATTCATAATTGGGATAAGTTTGGATAGAAAGTGATAATTAAATAATAGAAGCACAACACCCAGAAATGGGATCAGAACATGGGAAAAAACTACTTACTTATTCATAGCAATTCTGCCCATCTGAAAGCTTCAACCTATTTTAGCACTGGAGTCAATAGACTAATTCTAAACATGGATGAAAATACATCTTTTGGATCATTTTTAATTCAAAAACTGATTCAATTTTCTTTCCTAGCAACAGTACAGCTTGCTTCAGTAGATTCAAAATGGAGAGTATATCAATGTTAAGTCCACTGAGCATGTTAGAATATGGCAGACTAAGAAAGCAAGCCAATACATGTATACTAAGAATATCCCCCTAAATTCAGTGGATTTACTCATTAATAAATATACAGGATTATCACCTAAAATGTTTTTCAATTATATCTTGGAAAATCAGAAATTTTTTGTCACAACAGGCAGATTATACATACTTCTGGAAAAAGTAGTCATATATGAAGCAAACTAGCTGTCAATATTAACTTGTATTAATATTTTTTGAACAGCTTATGTCAAATCCATAGTTACCTGTATGCCACCATTTCACATTCTGGTGTAGGCCAATTCAAAATGGCAGAATGCTGTAAAATGAAGAAAGAGATGTTATTGTAAAGGTTTACAAAGTAACTCAGAGAAAAGGAGGATATTTTTCAGTCACGTTTATACCAGTTCATCAAGGAGTGAGGCTCTCTGGTTGCGACTTAATGTCCAAGCTTGTTCTCCTCGGGATATTAAGTGAGCAATAATCCCAGCTGCAAAGTAACTGACTTCCACCTCAACACTGTGCAACAACTTGCTGATGTGGTCTATGAAGTCTTCCCACATTAGCTCAGAATGGAGTTCTTTAACTTCTGCAATATTGTTCTAAATAAAAAGAGAGAGAGGATGGAATTTTAGTACAAATGGTCCTAACTAATTAACCTGCTTTTCTAGATGTTTCTGAAAAACTACTGCTGCAGACATGGCTTTTGACTTTCTGCCCTGCTTTGTAGAATAGTTTTCTCAACATATGAGTTATTTAGATTGGACATGCCGATTGAATTCCAGTCTATTGAATTTTGAGGATAATGGGTTGGAGAAGACTGTTCTCAAAGCTGCCCTGATACTGCTGGAAATAGGATGTTAGTCTAGAATAGATTAATCTATTGAGTCAACAGAATAATGGTCTAATGCTAACCCTTAAGCTGAAACAAATAGAGATTGTGAAGGAACAGGATTGGTCTGACTGGACCCAATGATAAAAGAATGGAATTAAAGATAATGTATTCCAAATACAATAGTGAAAAATGTTAGAGGGAGTAGGAAAGAAGATAATAGGGAAAACAAACATTGCCTACATCCAGGTTAAAAAAATAATATTATTTTCATCTTACCAAAAGGCCAAGAACTTTCTGTTGGATAGAAGACTCTGAAGGAAAAGACTATAAATTAAGACAACAGACAACCATTAGTAAATGATATTAATTTGCTAATATTGGATAACAAGCAGATTGCATTGAGACATCTCAGAAAAGTCTACAAAATTAAATGATTATTTTGGCCATACAGGATCAACTTTCAATCACTGCTATCCAAAGCAGGAGGATTGATTCCTCCTGCTTTTAATTCTTTCAACAAGAGGCAGGTCACATGGTTTTGTGAGTTGAGATGAGAGAAGAGACAAGATTTCTATGGGCAATCTTAGTTATAGGTAATTCTCAACTTTCAACAGTTCATTTAGTGACTGTTCAAAGTTACAACAGCACTGAAAAAAGTGACTAATGACCATTTTTCACTCTTATGACCATTGCAGCATCCTATGGTTACATGATCAAAATTCAAATGCACTCATATTTATGGCGATTGCATGTTCTGGAGTCATGTGATTACCTTTTGCAACCTTCTGACAAACAACGTCAGTGGGGAAGCCAGATTTGTTTAACAACCCTGTTACTAACTCAACAACTGCAATGATTCACTTAACAATTGTACCAAGAAAGGTCGTAAAATGGGACAAAATTCACTTGACAACTGTCTCTCTTAGCAACAGAAATTTTGGGCTAAATTGTGGTCATATGTAAGGACTACCTGTAATTGGTTTGAGGACTGCTGGTTTGTGAAAATAAGGAGCCTATCCCAAGTACTTCAAAATTACAAAGTTCATTATCTCCCTGAGGAAACTGAAGCAAGCAGCTACAATAATAGCTATACAGATGTTGACCTATATCTTTCAGTGCCCACCTCCAAAACTTTCATGAAGAGTTCCAGCCCTTGATTTTCAATAAAGTGCCGACATGTGGTTGGAGACTCATCAGTGAGATTCCAAAGTGCACTCAGCGTAAACTTAAGTGTAGTGTCCACTACGTTCTGATTTGTTTTTTGCTTCACAATTTGAAGAAGTTGCTATGGGGGAAAAGGAATAAAGCAATTGATATTGTTTAAATTACTCTTTTAATATCTCAGATATTTAATGGCATAAGAGTCACAATGAGAACATTTCTTTAAACCTACTCCTGTCATAGTCTAAAAATAATGTTTTTAAAACTTGGCAAATTTAAATCACGTGGACCTCAACCCATGCTGGCTGGGATATTCGGAGAGTCAGGTTTGAAAAATGCTGGCGTAAAAAAGAAAGTAAGGTTGCTTTCTCTTCATTTTTCAAGTAAAGGTGCAAGGGTGGTACTAATTTCTCTTCTATATACATTATATATTGTCATAAGATTTCTCCCATTGTCACTTTTCTTCCACCCAGACTTTTTGCTGGTATTAAAGTCCAGCAAGTGTGCTCGAAGAACGATGTCAGCAAAACACTGGATAAAAAGATATGGAGAAGAAATTTTTTTCAGTTTTTATTTATTTATGTATTAAATTAATAATAGGACAAATTCAAATGAGTCCTGTGCAGGGTATCAAATTGGCCAGGTTATATGGTTCAAAAAGCAAATGATGGAGAAGAAAGTGGAAAAATTTAAGAATCAGATTGCATCCTATGACCAGAAATCAGTCTTCTCAAGCATATATTTTCTTTTAAATCACTCTCAACTTTATACTTAATTAGGCAAGGTGTGTTGCATTCACATATAGTACGAACGAGGAACATTGCTGAAGTATCTTTTATTGCAAATTGCCCAGAGAGCTTTGATTATTTATTTAAAATGAATAAAATAAAGATCTCCAACAAAAAAGATCATTAATAATTTGCTAAGATAAAGAACTTTTTATCCATTCTGTTATCATAATGAGTTTAAATGTTTTTGAAACATCATTAAATGCTTTGCATATGAAGTACGCGAGTGATATACACCTGTGATGCGCTATTTAGGATGGCTGTGTAAGAGCATCTGATCAAAAAACAAATAAAATCAAATAGATTTATTTCCTCTCTTGAATTTGAAGCAGTAACAGGGCACATTAATGTTTCAATATTTGGGGGATAGGGGGCACAATAATAGTGCATGCCAAAATAACCAGATTTTAAAAAAACCTTCAAGAAGAGGAAGATTCAGCATTTCCACTATCATTAAGCATTAACACTGTGACAAAGACTGAGTTTACACATTATTGAGGCAAAACATGATTTCAAAGGCACAGCAGCTGGGTTTATTTATTTATAGAATTTATAAGCTGTATAAAGAATGTATAACAGTTCATGCAACATCCCATCCCAAATCAAATAAACCACATTCTTCTATTATGTCAACTCAATCAATGTTAGCATTTCAGTCATTTCAAATTCTAATTGCTTACCCTGACAATGAAGAGCTCTGCCCCAAGTTGAGCTGTTTGTTCTGTTGAAAGCTTTAAGTAACAAATAAACAAACAAACAAAGAAAACAAACACAGAGAAATGTCAGATCACTGTTGGTAAGGCTTGGTAATTAAGGCTAAAATGGCCATGCACCAAAATCTCACACCTTTGCAGCAAGAATGGAAATAATAGCCACTGCCATCCTCTGCATGTTTTGATCTTCATGATTACATAGCCATTGCATGACAAGTTTAGCTGCTTCAAACCTGGGGAAAAAACACAGGCAGAAAATTAACAAATATTGAGAATGGGCAAATAAAAACTCCAGCTACCACATTTCAGTTCAAAGGCTGAATATATAACAATGTATACATACAGCAATGTATACATATAGCAATGTACAACAGAACTATAACAAAACCTTCAGGTGGCATCAGCTACTTATAGAGAGCAAAACAATTTCTAATTCTTGACAGGGTTTAAGAGAACGGCCACTTTGGGCCAGTACTATGTCTTTCTGTCTATCCATTTTTTATTTTCAAGATCTAGATTTTAGTACTGGGTAGAGACTGCTATAGATGCCAATCACCACTGGCTGGTGGTTCCAGGATGAACTTTCTCTATCCTGCAATAAACATGCACTCATGCACGTACTCAAGAGCATAATTTATGAAAGAGGTTGTATTAGGTCCAAGCAATAGCAAACTGCAGTCACTGAAGTACCTTGGAAGGGCCTTGATGGTGCAGGCTGTTAATCATCTAGCACTTAGTGCAAGCTGCCTGCAATTAGTGCAGGTTCGAATCCCACCAGGCTCAAGGTTGACTCAGCCTTCCATCCTCTCGGGGTAGGTAAATTGAGGACCCAAGATTGTTGGGGGCAATAAGCTGACTTTGTAAAAATGCCGCTTGCGGGGGCCAAAAAGCCCTAGCAATAAGCAGGCATATACAATGGAATGAAGGCTATTGCTGAGCACTTAGCATGGTGCTCCATAGACTGTAAGCCGCCCTGAGTCTCCGGAGAAGGGCGGCATATAAATGTAATAAAAAAAAAAAAGTACAGCCAAGAGATTATTCAATGTCTGTTAGAGAACATATGCAGCACTTTCTGATTTCCAAGTCTTTTTTTACCAATGTTCATAGGTTCCTTTGCAAATTATCATATTATTTATTTACTTGGTATTAGGCCTGGGTCAGCCTATTGCTTGTTTATGCACCATTTAAAAATGATAAATAAATAAATTACTAACTTCTGTCTTAATATATGCTTAGAAAAATGTTGGCATTTTAGGTAGGTAGAGAAGTAATTGGGTCAATGGATGGATGTACAGACACAGACAGATAGACAGAAAAACCTTCTATCCATTAGCTATGAATAAGGACAATTATTTAAACTTATTCAGTAATGAGAAAGAACGATCAACTGCATTTAGACAGCAATCTTAAAATTCCTTTCCCTTGTCTTCACAATTTGAAAAACAAAAACAAACCTGTTAAATGGAACATCCTGAAGTATCCTATCACTGCACAATGATAAAAGACAGTTCTTTTGCAGCTGTAAGGTAGGAAAAAAACCACAACAAAAATATTTTATATCCAGGATAGGATTTTATTTCTCCCAAATGAATCTTGTAACATATTGATAAGTTGCCATTTCCTCTAATGAGTTATCATTTATGAACATCGTTATTTTGAAATAAAACTGAGCAAAAAATGATAAAAATATTCATAAATATTTGTATTCATTTGTATTTTCTACACCAGCACTTAGGATGTTTATCAATATCCATCTGTAGCAACATATTGTGTTATCTACAAATAAGTTATAGGGTAAAAGTTTGTATCAAGAAACAAACCATTAAAATATGCTTAACAGAAGGAAAAGAGACAGTTAAGAGGTTTCCTTTATAGGGTAAACTGAATTTATTTTAAAGTTTAAAAAATGAGCCCAATCTAGGTTCTTTATGTAAGATACAGTAAACATAATCTACCTGCAGCTAGGGCAGTTTCTTCTAAGTAATCACCATAAGAATGATCTTGAGAATCCTAATTTCTAATTTTTATTGCCTACAACTCTGGACAAAGGATAGTTCAAATGATACCTTAATAGCTCTTTTATTTCTACAAACCATACAGTGCATAGGATTGGCCAAAGTTTAGGGTTTGGATGAAAGTTAACTTCATGGTTAATATTAAAGGGAAGTTTCTGACTTATTAATGATGAAGAATAAAGAGAGAATATGTGAATCCAGAGGAACAGAGGATAGTTAAGCATTACAACAGAAAAGAATGTACAAGATGTAGGTGGAAGTTCTACTTCAAGGTCCTCTTAAAGCCTTCAATGCCAGAATTATCAATAATTGGCAAGCCAGCCTCTTGCCATTTTGGGACAGGACATAAATGAAAACTAATGGTAGCCCTATGTAAGTTTAAACACACAGTTTTTTTAAAAAAACCATCTTCCTATTAAAAACCTGTTGGGAAATTAAAGCCTTCCCTATATTTAGAGTCCTGTACCCTCCTCTCTAAAAAATGTGAAGTGAGATTCCAAATCATCAAAAAGTTGTCTGCTTCTGATGTGGTGCAACTTTGCAACATTTAGCATAATCTCCATTGAATGCTAATTTTTAAAATGCTTCTGTTTTATGAAACATGCAATGTCAACTGTAGAATGGCAAATCCATCAGTCATGAGAGGGTCCTTGCTGCTCTTTGAGCTTGGTTGTTTTCTTGCAGATGATTCATTACCCAAACTAGGTAACATCATCACTCATGAAGTTACCTAGTTTGGGTAATGAACGTCTGCAAGAAACCAGCCAAGCCCAAAGAGCACCAAGGACCCCTCATTTCAATCATGAGCTATCAATATTCTTATTGTTTCCATCAGTCAATATTGGCTATTTTCATAATATATTACACTGAAGCTGCTTAGCTCAACTTTTTAAAAAAGACAATTCATTTCTGTTTTAAAATTTAAGCATTTTAAAAACCATTTTAACACCTCTCTCTCTCTGTCTCTCTCTCTATAATCAAAATCAACAGTATATATGAAGCATTTGGTGCATGCATTTTAAAAATTCATCTCACAGGATTTAAAAAAAAATCAGTACAGTGATTTTGCATTTGAAATGCTATGTCTAATACCTAAAAAAAAAAAAAGAAATGGAAAGGCTTACTTGTTGGTGATTGGGGAAACGCTCCATGGCTTTAAGGAGTAAGTGGGTAACATCTGCTAGGAGCCTAACCGGCATGCCTGCAGCTAAATCTTGTTTTGTCAGGTTAAACACACAGGCACTTGCTGCTAATTGCACAGGCAAATTCAGAGGATGATTTCTCATGCCAACAACTACAAGCTGGAATGAACGATCAAGAGAGGAAATTGTGAACTGGCTTATCATCTACAATGAAAAAGGCTACCATATCCAAAGCAGAATTAGTTTAGCATTTCTAAAGTTCTTTAAACTAGCTTGTAGGTATCTTACACTCCAATTCACAGACCTACCTTGACCATTTCCAGGCAGGGAACTAACCAACTTTTTTTTTTCCTGACTAGAGGCAATGTGTCAAAAGGCCTGGCCTTTTGCTCTCCTCCATGTTGTTTCCTTTTATTTTAATATTGAATAAAGTGGGCAGAAAAATGGAACTGGTTCTCTGGCCTAGGGCAAACTTATGAAATGCAACTTTGAACAGTCTCACACAAATTTGTGCAAAAACCCAAAACCCTTCTGAAGCTGCGTATACTGCTATATATTTTACAATATAAATAATATGGACTATGTCGATTTTATTGATTTTTTTTAAGCTTTTAAACTGAACCATTGGAGAAGAGATCGGAAGACTGAGCAGCTCACTCCTATTTTTTGAAGGGTAAGCTCTTTCTCCTACACTTTCCTTTCATGCCTACCGAAAAACACTCACTTCTTAGCTGGCTGTTTAGCTGCTGTGCTGTACCAACCCAAATGACAGGCCCGAATTCTATTCACCATTTTGGCCACTTCACAACATGGAAAGCTAGTCAGTTTAATTGGATATGATTTCATTTGACAATTACTGAACGAATAAGATTCTTACTCCACAAATACAGATATGCGCTCTACACTGTTTTGTGGATGTGGGCAATGCCTCCTGCTTCTTCTATGCTAAATTTAGCATAATTTATGTAAACATGACCACAGCTTCTGAATTGTTGCTAAAATGCTTTTCACTTTTCCCTCACTGTTCCAAATCTGTCCCGGCACACGATCTTCCATGATCTCTGTTTTCCTGAAGTCCATCACATTTTGTGATTCCATTAGAGAGCTGTCCCATCAGTTTAAATAGTTTTACCTTCAGAATTTCTGGTTTGGTATTTTCCATAAAGTGCGTAAGGCTAAACAGATGAAACAGTGCCTCCCTCACAAAAAATGCCCGCTCGCTGTAACGCCGCAGAGCTTCTGAAATCTGAGTTTCATTTGCTTCTCCAGAAACCTTCAAAATACAAAACATACAACATATCAGTTTGCAATTAGGAAAAAAAAAACAGGTAACAGAAATTATCTATTTTTATTTCACCACAAGAGAAAAGGCTGGAAGTTAGGTACCTTGCTGAAAAATTCTATAGATTTAACTTACTTTTTCTGAGGTATTCTTATATATAAATGGGCTGGGAATCAGCCTATATAGGCTGAACTGAGATTTTTAAAGCACATGGGATTGTAGCATAAAAGGTTGGTTTTAATGCTTGAAACACAACCGAGCCAAGCTGACAGAATTTATTAATAATAAAATATATTAGGTTTTTCAGATATTCTCCTCTAATATTGTTCATAAATAAACTTTGAGATATTTTCAACTACAATCAAATATTTTCAAGCAATATTCAGAGTTTATACTATTTTTATATTTATTTTATCTTTATTTATTTTTCCATGCTAGTTTCATCTTCATCATACTTAATGAGGCAAATTGATGAAAGTATCAATGAACTGGGCAAACAGTGTATCGGCAAGTCTGCTTTCCAACATGCTGCAAATTCTAAACCGGTAGACAACACTGGTACGCGAGTACATTACAAATGCAGATTCAAAACTACAGAGTCACTGAATATCCCAAAATAATTAGTACTTTTGGATCAGATCAAGCATTTTCAAAGTTAACCTTTTTCAGAGTTTTAAAAGTTCAACTGATGCTTTAATTCTATAATAAATTGTGTTTCTAAGTAGTGGCCTGTACATATTTCAATGAAGAAATATACATTTGTGTATATGTGTGTCTTTGTATATATATATAGAAACAGATCTACATACAATTACAATAATGTATGTATATCAAAAGTCTTACTTAGGTCATTGGAGTTTATTTATGAATAGATGTGCAGAATTGGCCTATCTGCTACATTTAGGAATGATCTCATGACCTGGTTCACACATTGCATTTGTCTGGAATTAGCTTAGCATGTGTGAATTCAGCAATTGTGATTTGCAAATCTGGTGTAATATAGCTTGTTGTGCTAACCTAACCCATACAGGCATTGTTTAGAAAGAACTGTGAAAGTGCTGAAACACAAGTAAATTATTTAAAAAGATTTTTAAAAGATTGAACAACACCAGGACTGGCATTACGGTATACATAGTTTATACTGAATAGTAATTGCCTTCTATCTAGTTTGAAACTTAAATATGGTAAACAAGTGCAAATCTTTTTTCTTCTTAGTTAATTGTATTTGACTAATAAATAATCTCCATGTGTCTTTATATAAGCTTATTTTGCTCATCTTTGATACTAATAAAAACTGCAACTGAAACATAAGCTTACTGACCTACAAGGAGGAACTCAGATAACAGATAATCAGAGTTGGAAGGGACCTTATAGGTCATCTAGTCCAACCCCCCACCCAAGCGGGAGACCCTACACCATTTGACAAATGGCAGTCCAATCTCTTCTTGAAAGTCTCAAGTGATAATTCCCACAACTTCCAAGGGCAAGGTGTTCCGTTGGTTGATTGTTCTCACTGTCAGAAAATTTCTCCTTATTTCCAGGTTAAATCTCTCCTTGTTCAGTTTCCATCCATTATTCCTTGTCTGGCCTACAGGTGCTTTAGAAAATAGATTGACCCCTTCCTCTCAAATATTGGAAGACTGCTATCATGTCTCCCCTGGTCCTTCTCTTCACTAGACTAGCCAAGCCCAATTCCTGTAACCGTTCTTCATATGTTTTAGTCTCCAGTCCCCTAATCATCCTGGTTGCTCTTCTCTTTACTTTTTCTAGAATCTCAACATCTTTTTTATAATGTAGTGATCAAAACTGAATGCAGTACTCTAGGTGTGGTCTTACTAAGGCTTTATAGAATGGTATTAGTGGTATTAACTCCTTGACATAAATTTGTAGCAGGAGTGATATACATTTCTAGGACACTAAACATATACAGGTAGTCCTCGGCTTATGGCCACAATTAAGCCCAACATTTATGTTGCTAAGCGAGACATTTGTTAAGTGCGTTTTGCCCCATTTTATGATCTTTCTTGCCACACTTGTTAAGTGAATAATTGGATTTAAGTTAGTAACACGGGTGTTAAATGACTATGGTTCCTCATTCACTTTGCTTGTCAAAAGATTGCGAAAGGTAATCACATGACCCCAGGACACTGCAACCATCATAAATACGAGTCGATGGCCAAGCATCTGAATCTTGATCCTATGACCATGCGGCTGCTGTCTATGGTTGTAAATGTGAAAAATGGTCATAAGTCACTTTTCAGTGCCGTTGTAATTTTGAACAGTCACTAAACGAACTATTGTAAGTAGAGGACTACCTGTACAGTGTAATATACCAAAAATATTGAAGAACTAACAGGAGAGAACATTGTGATCTGGTTTGTACAGTTAATTGTTTGACATGATTTATTTCAGTAACCAGAATTGTACAATTCTTTTGTATAAATACTAAGCCACAAACCGTGACCTACAATATTATAGCTTGATGTATGCAAAATGCCAAATCAAAAGAATTACATTATCATTTAGAGCAGCAGAACTCAGTCATGAACAGTAATTGAACTGCAGTGCATAGCCTGCCTCTAAAATACAATTCCCATCACCTCTCCAAACCAATTCCCCACTAGAGAACTGCTGTTTCACAGATCAGCCCTATTGTTTGGCTGGCAGGAATTTCTCAGTTCTTTGTAAAGAGAAACGCAGCACCACCTACATCTCATTGTTCTGCACATTGGAAGTGATGAGAACAACAACCGAGCAACAAACTAACTACATAAAAAGTAAAGTGACCTTATTGTCACTTTTGCGATATTGGAGATTTTAGAGCAAAGTGATTTATTGTATACGCTGAAGGAAAAAGCAAGTAATAGATGGAGGCATAGAATAAAAAAATAAATAAACATGGTTTTTGGATCACCCACGCACAAGCTGTGATATATAAGGGTGATCATGGGACATTATCTCTGGATCCACTCCATTTTTCTGAATCCTCCCTAAAAAAACCTAGATAATGTTTAGGAAACTCCAATATCCTCTAAGCAAAAGATATTCCACGCCATAATAAGGTTTTACAGTCCAAATTTTTAATTGCTCGGAAAAGATATGTACTGTATACAGCAGTCCTTTCTATTTTTCCAATTGTTTTATAGCAACTTTTTAAAAACAATGCTAAGGAAAGTTGTAAAAAAAAACCAATTTCTTCTTTTTTATAATGCTCCACCAAAAAAAAAAAAAAACATTTAACCATTTAACCATTTTTGTGGAATTTGATAGACATGAAGTAATGTTTTCTGAAATGTAATTTTGTTCTTAAATTATAAGAAGTAGGTTTTGTTTCTTAAAATCTAGATCCTTTGTCTTTTCTGGTACTGGGTATGTATTTAATGCCAGCTTTCATTCTCTTTTTAAATTAATTTATAAAACTAAATTATTGGTTTCACCATTTTCCATCCTTTAAGGATCCTAAAACTGCAGGTTTCTTTTTCTTTTTCCTTACTTTTCTGTCATCATAAACTATGCAAAAGGCTCATTGGCAGGGATGGGATTCTAACAATTCGCACCTATTCAGTAGAACCAGTTAACATTCTAAGCAGTTCGGAGAACCGGTTGTTAGAAGAAATTACTGGCCTAATCCTGTAAGGAAGGCAGGAAGGAAACATTCGGGTGTTGCTTACAGAAACTGCCTCTCCGTTAACCCTTATTATATTCTTGGCAGGACTAGACTTCCTGTCTCAGGAACGTCTCTGGAGTTTCTTTCCCCTTCTTTGCTGGTACTTTGCTTGTGTAGAGTGACCATTCAAAGTTACAATGGCACTGAAAAAAGTGACTTATGATCATTTTTCATACTTACAACTGTTGCAGCATCCCCACAGTCATGAGAGGCCAGGCGAGGAGATGCGGGCCTCGATGGGAGTGATATTGAGTTGGCCACACCCAGCCAATAATATGACCCCCAAGCCATGCCCACCACCTAAGCCACGCCCACAGAACCGGTTGTTAAAAAATTTGAATCCCACCTGTGCTCATTGGGACCACATAGCTAGTAAAAAATGATCTTAGTGTTATGTACACGACACATTGTCTAGCCATACATTTGTTTTAGTTTCAAATCATAGCGTAATTTAATACGGCTTTGAAAAAATATATATAATAAAGATGTAAATCTAATGTTAAACTACACTCTCTGTGTGTTTAGCAAGCACATTCCGTTACGAAGGCTTGTTCATTGTACTAAATGGTTGCTAAGTAAATACATGATACAGATAGATAAAGAGAAACAGAGAAATGCTGCAAAAATCACTGTCTCATTCAAATAAACTTTTCTTTTCTTTTAAACAAGACTTGTTTTTTTAAAATAAGCATGTGCATAATTACGGTCTCAGAAGCCTTGGTCAGAACACATGCATTGTTGTCAGGCATAGAAATTTGGTCATGAGAGCACACACCAGTTGGAAAATTCATTTTTCTACCATTTGCAAGTTACTAACCAACACAACCACAAACAGTGGTTATACATCCCTAAAATATAGAATTTGTCATTTAATGAAGGACTTTTAATTCTACCAAGATAAGCTAAAGTAAATGGAAATAACTTTCTCCTCCCAATATTAAGTATTGGATTCAAGAATGTGAATCTGTTATCTATCTTGAAAAGTCCTTATGCTCAAAAAGTGAGAAGGGGAAGCAATACATTTCCCTATGATCTAGATTTAATAAAAATGGGTATTATATGCATCACCTTTTTCAGTTGTTTCTATTTTTTTTGCTATGTTTAATTTATTAGAATTGTTACAATGTACGTAATGGATCATTGGACATCCACTACTGAATTTTCTTCTGCTAATGTTGTAGTTGTAGTTGTTTTATTTTGCTATTGTAAAAAAAAAAATTTAAAGCACCCCATGCAATTATTAGCTTGGAGGGGATATTATTAGAGTTAAAAGGGTAGTTTTTGAAGTATCAGTAAGTATCTATTGTTACCATTATCTTGGTACATCCCGATGTCTTCTCTAAACCCAAACCATCAGAGTTGGCCCCATTCATCAGTAACCAAGGTTTGATTGCTTTCATTAGATAATTCAGATCTGTCATAACTTCTGTAACAAACAGGCGCCTACCTTCAAATTCCCTTCTCCCGTGAGAAATAATGAATAGCCAGCATCAGTAGCGAGAAGCCCAACAAACTGCATTAAGGGCCTTTGTTTTACAAATGTTTCCACAGCTTCATCAGTGACATGCTTCCTCCCCGAGATGTCCAAAGATACCAGATTAGGCAAGATGTCCTTCTGTTCTAGCAAACGAAGTGCAATATCAGATGTGAATTGCTTATCATCTGAAATATCAAGGTGATTCAGGAATTTTAACTCTCGTATTACATCCAAAATCTTAGTGGTTGTCATTTTCAAGCATTTCAGGTGGTGCATGGTAAGCGATTTGAGGCGATCCTTACAGGCGAGGATTGCGGTTATGTCGGTGACTGAGGTGTTGGAGATATCCAGGCTTTCTAGTCTTGGAAGTGAAGCCACATCAGCCAGATCCTCATTGTAAAAGAGAACATTGGTGATGCTCAAAGCACGAAGGCCAGTCAGCTGACTGAAGCACCTTTCATAGGGATCTTCCAGTGAGAGAGTTAATGAATTCAGCACAAGGCATTGAAGGTTTTGCTGAATCCATTTATTGCTTCCAAGTCCACTGATGATATCTGTGATTGTGATGTCTGGGTTCACACCAGTAGCATCAAGCTCCACCAGCTTGTGATGGCAGAATGCTTTCCAAAAAGCTACTGCGGAAATTTTTGCTTTACGGATGCAGGCTCTTTTCAAACGCATCTGATTGCCTCGAAAAATCCCCACTGTTGCATCATTAAGCAGTCCTAAAGGGAGGGAAGAGTACCAGACATATCACATATACAGCTTTAAAACTGAAAAAAACAAACCAGCTATCACAACTCAGAGAATTTTAACTTCAGGCCCAGATTACAAAGAAAAAGCAAGTTTGAAAAGGAGAAAGTAGGAATCAATTGCACTCCTTATTCTCAAACATCCTCTTTCTCCTTCCCATCCCCAGCTTTTTTTTGGGAGTAGGGTCTTGTAAGTTAATTTTAACCAGCTGATTTTATTGGACAGCTACAATACCATCTTAACCTTTCCTCTTCTGGCTGGTATTATTGCCGGAGCACTTCTATACAAGGAGTTTTTATTGTATCACTTCCATTCTCCAATTGCACGCACAAAAAATCCATGCCTCAAATACCATTAAATGCTGTACTGTAATTTAGAGTGGTTAATAAAAGAGAATGTTCTGATTCTGTTCTATTTGCTTGGTGCAGAATACCATTCATTTCTTAATGCCATCAATTTTGTATCACTTCAGCTAAAAATAGCCAGGCCAAATCAAATGGGAGATCATAATCAAATGGAGGGAAATTCAAGCCCTCATTTAAATAAGTAAGATGGCTCACTTTCTGCTTGAATGGGGTCCCCAATTACCAGATCTGGATGGTTTATTTTACCGTGGAATGCCATTGTCCGCAGCAATCGGTCAGCCACTTCTTGTGGAAATATTCCAGGCTCTTGCAAACATAACGTCCCATCATGCCTTTCTGTACAAAACTTCTCAAGGTCAGAGGTTAGGTAGTTTAAGCAGATGTCAAGCAGAGAGTATGGTGAAGCCTCTTCCTGCAGAAAGAAGTCCAATGTCTAACATTTGAAATTCAAAAAAGGCAGCATTTAGCACTATTTAACTGACAAGGGAGCAGGGAAAATTGCATTTGCAATTCTCATCACCATGAAAAATAAAACTTAGAGGATAGAAGTTGGTACCAGAGGCTGTTTTGTTCCAGTAGTGAGAATGTGATTCTGTACTGTAATAAGTGTCCTATTGCATAAGTATGTAGCTGGCTGAAATGATGTAATTATAAATCACTGACTTAACAGTAATTTATTTTCAAATTATAGACCAAAAAAGGAAGAGAACAAGAAAGAATTGTTTCTAACTACAAATATGGTATTTCCTACTCTGATCTCTATATTGCGGGGTCAAACAAGCACCAAAGACTGAACATACCTGTACTCAAAACTGATATAGTATCTACCGTTTACTTTTAGTTTCGGATATCAAAGTATACATATGTAACAAGTGGGGAAACTAGACTTAGCGCAATATTGATGGGCATGAGTGTTTGTGTACACATGTCCTATTTTACAAAGGACTACTTTCTGTTTGAAGACTGTCTATTCCAAATACATTTTAAAGAAAAAGAACCCTAAGGAAGTATAGCAGACAATGACCTGTGATGGTGAAGGTTTGTTTTCTGAGCTTGTGGGTTGGTTTCCGAATGTTTCATTACCAGGCCAGGTAACATCTTCAGCGCAGTTTAGGGGATGTCAGTGTTCTTCTGTTTGTAAGGGCTTTGTGTCCTCAGTAGGTTTTGTGATGGGAAGGTCACGTTAGGTGAGGGTCCCCTGAGGTCAGGGTCTTGTGGTGGCTCTTGTGATGGGTGTGAGTGTGTCAAGTGAGGGTCTTGTAGTTGGACTTGTGATGGGTCAGGGGGGAGTCACCAGTGAGTGTCTTGTGATGGGGTCTTGTGATCCCTGAACACTGTGAACGAAACATTCGGAAACCAACTCACAAGCTTCGTCATCATCCTACACCCAAGCTACAGATATTCACCACTATTGCAAATATTGACCTGTATCAGCTAATTAAAAAATACAGAAGTTATTTATAAGCTTTGATGTTATACATTGTAATATGTTAAATAAACCACACTGGCTGGATTCCACACTCAATGGCTAAATGCACGCAACTCTGCTAAGACAAACACTGGTATTCTGTTAAAAACAAGCATATCAAATTATGCTTTAATGCAGAAATGTGAACCAGCCATTATCTCCTTTGACAGGTCCCTCGTTTCTATTTAAATTACAGTATTTGTCTCAAAACTGTATCTCCACATATAAATTATCACTTCCATGTTTGATGATACTCTGGCCTCTTTTTGGTGATACAGTTTCTCCTTTTTGACATGCATTACACCATTCAAATCAAATTTTGTTCCCCAACAATTGTAGTTTCTCTGTATTAGGTAATTTATTTCCTATATCCTCACCCATCATTCACAAAGAGATTCATGTTGTAGTACACATGCAGACACAAAAATGCTTGATAACTAGAGGGAGAAGAGCTCATTAAATTTATTTTTTTTCAAGTAGGTAAGCTAAATTATGACTAATTTATGTAGGTATTATTGTGTGATATAAAAAACATAGAGAATCAACAAATGAATAATCTCTAGCTCTGGCCAGTACTTAAGAGTGGCACCTAAAATGATGTTTAAGCATACAAAGTAATAAAAATATAACCTTTTCTTATTATACAAAATCCTGAATCATCAAGCAAGAATAATATGTTCAACAAACTGGCTCAACAGCATTACTACTATTATGTTTTTAAGGTGGATTTAACAGATCATTTTTCAAGTCTGTATTTCTTGTATTACACAGTACAAAGTTGATTTTAGTGTCAGATTGTGGACTTGGGCAGAGTCCTATAATTTTATTCCTCATGCTGAAGAAACATGTTAGAGTAAACATGGAGGACAATGAACAATAACTGTTTTGGAGTTATCCTTGTCCCTTCTGCACTCGTCTAGTTTATGTTGTTATGGTAACATATTACAAAACATGTACAGTTCATAGTTTATAATAACCAAATATTCATGAACTAAAACATAGATACATCTTATTCATATTATCCAGGTATTTTCCCTTTGTTTTCTTCCTATATCTATATACAAGTCTGTCATTTTCAATAATTTAGCTTTCAGTAGTTTACAGGGTAACACAAATATTGTGACTCATACCCAATGCAGACAAGCAAGCTGTACACTCCCACAGAAAAATTTAAAAATAGCTGTACCAATTATTTCTTTAACTAAAAAAATTAATTCCAAGCCAATGTACCAATCTGGCTCAAGAGTAGTATTTCTCTTTGATGTCAGCTTGAAATTTTATATAAGATTTTGCCTCATTTATCTGCCTCATATAAACTTATTTTGGAACTGAGATGAACTAAAATAAAATGCATCCAGGCTTTGCAAAAATTTAAAAATTCTATAAACAACACCCAGTTCATTCTCTCAGCTATAATTGAATTTGACATATCCAATTCTTAAGACTTAAAGACTAATCATTCTTCAGAAAATATTAGAAAATGTATTAGAAAATACATAACAGAAACTAGAGAGTAAAATATGGAAAAGGAAAAGATGCAGTTCTTATTACTATCCTGCTAATTGTACAGTAATGGCTTACTTTGAATTATCAGCATTATTGCCACTATCATTGTGAAGCACACAGTTGGCATTAAAACAGCTTGCAATCTGAAGATTGTACATACAGACCAGTAGTGGGATTCACGTTTTTTTACTCCCGGTTCTGTGGGTGTGGCTTGGTGGGCGTGGCAGGGGAAGCATACTGTAAAATCTCCAGTCAGAGGTGGTATTTGCTGGTTCTCCAAACTACTCAAAATTTCCGCTACCAGTTCTCCAGAATTGGTCAGAACCTGCTGAATACCACCTCTGATACAGACCAAACAGCTTTGCAGCAGTAACGTATGTGTTGGTAGAACCCTATCAGTATTTTTCCTAATGATAAAATATAAATAAGGCCAACAAGATGGATTAAAAGTTATTGTCAGAGTGAATCAAGAAAAAAAAGTTTCACTCCCTTAACAACAGGTCTTACTCATAACATTTATTCATTATTTACTCATAACATTTACTCATTGCTTACTCAAAAATCCAACAAAAACTAGGTAATTAATAACTGTCTGTCTAAAAAGATATCGTCTGCCCATTTCTAACATGTAGCTTGGGAATGAACTAGGAATATTCCCTTTTCAGAAAATTTAAACGGGAACATTTAGAGCTTGTCCTACAGCAGAATTTCATGAAGAAAATGTAAAGCACAGAACAAATTTATGTTGCTGTAATGCAGTAAAGAGACCTTGTCAGTCTAAGACAAGGTTGATGTTAAAAACTTATTCCCTCCTTCTGGCATTTACCATATATGCTGGAATTACACTCAGCATTGTTCTTCTAGAACAATGAATAGAACCAGGCAGGAAAAGCTGTCTTGGAATGGATAAATGTACTTCCACAAAAGTTCTGAGAACAAATCTTTGAAAATGTTCAATGTGAACTGTTTGCTACATCATGGACATCATGCTATTTGCTATGCAATATCAATGGACAGCAACTAATCATATATTTTTATAGGCAGAGTATGTAAAAGGTAGGCAAGAGAAAATGTTTGTGTCTCAAAACTAGGACCAGGGTTTATTAACAGAAAATTTAGAATAAATAGAAATGGATAAATAAAAATAAAAGTACATAGCAGATAATTAGGTTATTGACACAAGTGATGGCTACTAACTTAAATGGCTTAAAATGGGATTTGGAAAATAAGTTGATTAAGTACTATTAATCTTGAGGACTTGTGTTACTCCTAGATTGATAGGAACATGCCTCCAAACCCAGTTGTAAGAGATACATCCAATGGGACAGATGTATGTCTCCATCTTCCTGGTTGGCCTCTGTATCAAAAGTTAGAATAAAAAAGGTACATATTGGGCTGATGTCTATACATAACCAAATGGTTGTTTTATGTATTCATTTCTCTATTTCAATCCTTTTTTTTCACTAGACTTTATATTCCGTTCAGAATCTCCAATATATTAGATAATAAATTGCATGGATTTTCTCTTAACCCTATCTAAAGTCTTTTGTATCATTTTATCTAAGTCCATTGCTTTCAGACTCTTTAATAAGGTTTTGTATTTTTATAGAAACTCCTCAGATATCTGTTCTTCTAGCTATTTAATTTGCTAAGATTTTAACATAGCATTAATTATTCCTGTATCTTTTAAAATACTTCTTTCTGTCCTATGTCTTTTAAGACTGAAAGCCTATTTATTACATATTGCAGAATGTATTTTAAGTGTTTAGGAAGGCAATTATATACAACCTTTTAAAGGTTATAAACCTCAGCAGAAAGTCAATATATTCGTCCTAGAACACAATGGATGCTCTTTCTTCTTGGAAAAGATTATTCCAGAATCAATTTGATATTAATGGTTATGTAAATAAAATAGCTTGTATATCATAATGCCATGATAAAAATCACATTGGAAGAACTATTCTAAAGGTAAAACATACACCAGAAAATTCATTCATGTTTTATACTAAGACATAATGTGTATTGAACATTTTTGTTTTCTCACAAAAAAACTACATTCTGATTTCTATTGTTCATTGTTCTTCTTCACCAAGAAGCGGTATGGCAGATGTGTGAAAGCTTACAAGACATCCTTAAAGTAAATGGAGGCATTTTGCTTTACTTTATGAATGCTCAGCTTGTAGTGCTTAAAGCATAACTCAAACTATCGTTCACATCAAACAGCAGATTATGGATGGATTAGACTGAGAAATCATCATAGCTTGGCAAAACCCAGCCATAAAGGACAGTGTTCTTATAGGTTTAGGACTTACAGAAAAAGAGATCTTTCAACAAAGATTATATAGTTTTTCCCTATTCCTTATATCTAATGAAATTTAAACTATATAGTAGGTTATATTGTATGCAACTTACTGGTTTATATAAGTTTCACACAAAGGGTTTCCCTACAATTGCAAACCTTGGATTTTCTATATTGCATGAACCATTCTTTGTCTTTCCATCTATTGTAGGGTTCTGTCCATCTCTCTTATATACACATATATAAGGCTCACAGTTGTTTTCTTACTGAATAGGGATTCCTATTAACCAAAACTATATCAATTTCTACTACACCTTACAAAAACTAGCCACCCTACTTAGCTAAATGTTATAAACAATCTAGAACACCACTCTGTAATTTAACAACCTGTTCTCAGAGTCACAGCTAAAAAAGAACAGATGTCTCTTCCCTGGAGTTTCAACGCAAGACTGTATGAGAAATTCCTATTCCAGTTCCATTAGCATTTGTAAATAGAATTATGTAGTAATGGAAGGGAGCTGTCTGCTGGCCCAAACACATCAACAGAACTCAGGGATAGGTTCCCCTGACTGAGCATGAGATGCATTTTACATGTAGCCATGGTATTTCAGGTGCAAAAATCCAAACTACCATTAGATGACACAGTAAGATGTGTTTGCCATCCTGAATTTCGGGATGTATAGAGAGAAGTATGCTTTGCCATAATGGAATCCAATAGCTGCTGCACATTCCAATCGCTTCTAAAAGCCGCCGCCGCCGCCACAAATTTCTACCACTATCCTTATTCCACTAGATCCATATTTATGGGCATCAGAGGCAGGGAGGGATCAGGTACCACAACACCCCCCCACACCCATTTGTTTACCCTATTAGGCCGAGTAAAGCTTAGCAAAGTCCCTTTCCCCAACAACACCCAGAGACATCTTCGCCCGCTTGCTGGAGACCAATAAGGCAAGATCCGCATTACTGACAGATCGGGAGGGACAAAATAAGAAGCAGTTACGCCAGACTCTAAAATCCGAAACTAAAAGAGGGGTACTCCCCTCTGGGGTTTTTCCATTTCTCTCCCCCACCCTCCCCATGTGGCTCTCTCTCTCTCGGTCCCTTTCAGGCAGCCGCGGCAATTCTCTCCCTCCCCGCCCGCCCGCCACCCACTCACCATTTCTGCGCCAGGGACCCCTCAGCCGCGTCCTCCTCGCCTCCTGTTTGTGCTATTGTGGGGCGGGCCCCGACCACCTTGCAGAAGCGAGCCGGGGCCCCCCCAGCTTAGCTGTCACCCTCGACCTGGAAGTGAATTTGCCTCAGCCGAGCCGGCATTAATTAAATCCACACACACGCAGACACACAAGCTCTCGGCGAAGCTAGCTGCTGTTTGCCCTTAAAGGAGACGCGCTAAATGAAGCTGGAGGAAGGCTTTAAAAAAAAAAAATCCCCCAAAAGCTTCGGAGCCACCACGAAACTGCTCCGAAGTAAGTTACCCCGAATTCTCTTGAGTTTTTAGTTTCCAAATTGAGGGTGTATGTGTGTGTGTAAAATTGCAGACGGAATTATTGACAGTTGCCCCCCTCCAGTTCAACGCTGGAATTTATGTCATTCGTGGAGAAGAATGTCCCGGCATTTGTGCAGAATGCCTTCCTTTGCTACTGCATAATCGCAGTAGAAGAATCCCGAATCGAAAATATATCCTGAATCGCACCCTCCAATTTATTTGTGGACATCATGCTTTTAGGTCGCTTCTTTTTTTCATCAGATAGGTAGTTTGTGAATGCATTTTGAAATACATACAATATTAAGTTGCAGCACACATGGAAATGTAGCTATGGTCAGGAGCATGGTTAAATTAAAAAAAAAACACCATAGAATCCTGGAAGCATTTCCAGGTAATAAAAATATTGGTGTCTCCTTGATCTTTTGGGAAGAAATATCTTCGCAGGCAGGTTGCTATCACTAAACAGAGCCACTTGTAAATTTAAAGATCAAAACATTCTTCCAACAAACTCTGCCCCTGGTGAATTCACAGGACAAATCTAAGTAATTTTTTAGCAATATTTATTAATTTATTAATCAAGTTTACATACAGTAGTCACCCATCTCACCAAAAACAACTCTGGGCACTGAACAACCAATATTATTTGTCTTGTCTTTGCTTTCTGCCATTTTTTTTAAAATTTTGCCTTAGAATCCATATAGCTGTCCCATCAAAGTATTTATTAACCATGATTAACTTCAGACGACAAAAGCAAGTAGGTGCTGCCACCTGATGGCCTTTTTTAGATTTACTTCAAGTAATCAAAGGCATCAAAAGGTAGGCATCAATGCATAATAATCAAACTGGTTAAAGGATTTCTTACTTTTAATGGAAGCATTGTAGCCAGCAACTTGAATGCCACAGTATATGACACACACCCTTCATGCTGAAAAACATTCATAAAATTATGTTTTGAAATATGTTGGAAAGAAATTATGTAAAAGAGTTCAGGGCTCAGATCATCCACAACAGGATAACTCCAAAATCAGAACAGAATAGGATTAAGACAATAAAAAGTGAAAATTGAAAATCCACCGAGGGCTGCTGAGTAAAAAGAATTCCTGGGGGGGTGAGAATCCTAGGACCCCCCTTGGCCTGAGCCTTTTGATAGAAATTCAGAATTAGAACAATCCATTTCAACAAATATGTATACCAGAATGAAACTTACATGAATGCAATTAATAGGTAATCTTTTCATACATACACAAAATTATCCTACGAGTGTTGCTAGCAGTAATATTTTACTAATTGCTACACAAATACATAACCCATATATAAACTGGAGTAGGTGATGACAACAAGCAAAGCCAAATTCCTATTGTGAAAAGAACAAGAATGGAACAGCAATATACAGTACTAAAACAAATAGCAAATGTTTCTGTCCCATTAGGAGAAAAAAACACCTCTAACTTTCCCATTTTTTTGATATTCAGATCGTACTAAATCAGTAGTTAAATCCAGTAGCAAAGAAAAAATATTCAAACCCCACAGTATCGTACTTTTGTTATAACTAAACCATAGATCACAGTGAAGCCTTCAGAGTATTACTGTTCTATTCTCCTAAAGGCAGTCTGCACTAAAAAGACCATGGCGGGTTTTTAAAAAATATTTACATGTAAGAATTTTCAAGGCTTTCTGATAATCATAAACAACATTTCAAAAGAGTTTGTTCTTAAATGGTGTGTGACTGATCCCACTCTCCTGGGGGAACAAAGCCAGTAACCACTGAATAATTTTACTTCTGAGAAAGCATGAACAAGATAGCGTTGTCAGACACGACTATTCCTCGGGAATTTGCCGCTGACAGCAGCACTTTGCAGTGTTCCTGACAAAGGCTTATTAAGAAAAAATAAAAAACTTAATTTTGAGACAAGCTGAATTCCTAATACAATCATTTTTTGGAACAACTGCATAGCCACTTCCAGAGTAATTTTTCTACTTCCGGGTGAAATTTATATAACCACAATTCATTGTGGTCCCCTCCAACCTCGGTCCTTCCGATAAAATTGTGTAGAGGAAGTTGCCCTTTAGATTGCGTCCGTCCCCGATTTTCTTCCGGGTAACAAGAAAGGACGGTGAAAATTCAAGGACGCTTTCACTTTTCTCCCCACTTTTCCGTGCGAATTGCGCAGGCGGGCTGTGTTTTTCGTTCTCATTTATCTTTCTGTCGTGAAGAACAAATGTCCGGACTGGTCAATTTCGAAGATGAAGAGGAGGTAAAAGTTTATTTGGAAAATCTGGGGATAGAATATAGTTTCCAGTGCTACAAGGAGCACGATCCTGAAGGTAAGGTCGGAGCAGCGCTAGAAATTGATGGTCGCGAAGATTGCAATGTAATTTATATCTCAACAGGATTATACAGTGAATTCTGTAGATATTATCTGAGTGCTCTTAAGATCGATTCACTTAGACTGTAGCATTACACGTTGAATTTAATAGACGAAAGGTTTGTCTTTTTTTCTATGTCTATCTGGATGGAATGGACTTCCACTCCATTTACTTAGGAAATCTGCCAGACAGGAGTATAGAGATATGATGGTATTTAATATATGGATCACTATTGTGAAGTATGAATTCCTGTTATTTTGTTGAAGGCATGACTTAGGGATGTACCACTGAAAAATGCTTCTAGGAGGAAAGCAGACCTGCTATTCATGCTAATTCACATGATTTAAGTATTTTTATAAATATTAATTTCTGTACCCATCGCCAGGCATAACTATATTTTCTTATTATCTTTATTATGGAGTGAGTAACAAAATAAACCACATGGGCATAATTACACAAAAAGTTCAAATTAGGATTTAGGGATCCCAAATATATATGTTTATAATTCTATATCTTCCTTGGAAATTGTGGGCTTGTGCCAACACTGCTGTGGAAGTAAACCATGGAATAGGGAAGTATGTTATAATGGGAGTTTTGATTAGGTTCTGACAAGAGGCATTACATATGGACAAAATCTGAGGTTATTAATCAAAAAATAACATTAGCCATACTAAAATAGCATTTTAATTTATTTATCTAATTTCTGTTCTGCCCCAGTGATTTAACTTTTGAACTTTCATGTATTACATAACTATTTGATTTAATCTCCAGTTCAGAACTCAATTACAGTATATTACTCTTTGGGCCATTTTAGCAGGATAAATCCACTATTGTCCTAATTGAATATAATACAATCAAAAAAGCAAAAAAGAGGGAGGGGACAACTTGCAAACAGAAATATACGGTAGTATAATCGTAATTTATCATAGATTTATTCCCTTGAAAAATTGCAGGTTGCCATCGTTTAGCTGATTATCTAGCTGGAATAAAGGTCAACTTTAACGGAGCTGCAAAAGTTCTAAAGGAAAATTGTGAAAATAATCTGCACAGTGAGAGCTGCTACAAACTTGGAAATTACTATTTGACTGGAAAAGGTAATAATATGTTTCTTTTTCTGTTCCTGATATCTCTAAAAGAAAAGACAATTCAAATAAAGATGTTGAGGAAATATGTATTATGTGAGCAGGCTTATGTCTACTCACCCAATTGTATTTTGTAAACCATGGTTGATGGCTTATTGTGTTATATGAACTAATCAATTATAATGTCATTCAGTAACTGGTGCTTTTTCCCTATAGGTGGGCTTCCAAGAGATGTGAAAACTGCTTACCAATGTTTTTTGAAATCTTGTGAAAAAGGTGGGAAGAAATCCATCAATGCTTGTCACAGTGCTGGATTATTGCTACAAGGTGGACAAGTAAACAAGGATGAGAAGCCTAATGTCCCTTTAGCCAGGGACTACTATAGTAAAGCCTGTGACAGTGATTTTGCCCCCAGTTGTTTCAACCTAAGTACTATTTATCTTCAAGGAGCTCCTGGCATATCAAAGGATATGAGTCAAGCATTGCAGTATTCTCTAAAAGCATGTGACTTAGGGCACATGTGGGGATGTGCCAATGCTAGCCGAATGTACAAATTGGGGGATGGAGTTGAGAAGAATGATGCCAAGGCTGAAACTTTAAAGAACAGAGCAGAAACCTTATACAAAGAACAAAACACAGCTGTAAATACTTTAACATTTGGACAGTAAGCCTAAACAAATAATCTAGTTTGAAGAAGTGTACTTTGTTGAATAGGGCAAGTATTTATTCTCCAAGTTTATTATCTTGAATGTTCAAAATTTGTAAATGAAACTTTGTATAATTTATTACATAAGGCAATAAAATAACTTGATTTATGTTACTTTTTATTCTTTACAACCCGGTGAAACATTGGAAATAAATTAGTAAAGATTTGTCTATTATGAAGACAACAGAATCAATGAACTGGTTCTTAAATGAATTTTGAAATTACTTACAGAGAATGAACCTTAGTGGTGATGCAGAAATGCGTGCAAGGCAATAGAACCTATTCCTAACAAGTAGCAGCTCTGTTCTGTAACAAAGCCTTTTATTCAATTTCGGACAGCACCAAAACACACTTTAGAATATATCTTGGAATCTGACAAGTCATGGGTAATACTTGGTTCCACTGTGTGTGCTTGTTTGCACATTTCTGAATAAACAGCATGGAACAGAAATCTTAACTGCTTCTGGATCACTGAGTAGGAGAGAGATGTAATTAAAGTCCTCTTGAAATCCTTAAATCCTCCTAATGATCCTTGTGGGAGAAAATGTTTGTGTGATGTGCCAGCTTGACTATTGCAACATATTCTACACAGGGCTGCCCTTGAAGACCACAAAAAACTTTAATTGGTCCACAACACAGTGGTGGTGATGGACATGACTAAGTATTACAGAGCTCCTATGTGAACTGCACTAGTTGCCAGTTTGGTTCTGCGGGTGCTGGCCATTACTTATAAAGCCATACCTGATGTAGTGCTGGTTATCTCCTTTGTCATCTGCCCAACCTCTCCAACAGGGTCAGATTCTTTTTATTAAACAATGCCATCTATAAGAAGGAAGGAAGGAAGCTTTATAAAAAGAAAGGCTGCTATTCTATGCACACTTGCAAAACTTAGTATTACCTTGAAAAAATTACCTGTTAGATCATTAGAACTTTAAAAAAATATTAGATTAGTTTCTAATCAATTTTTTCAGTCCAAAAAATCATATTAATTTGAAAGAAAGACTTGTCCACACAAGACAGAAAGCACTAGAGTTTCTCAGTTATTCAAGTTATGGTTATCATAAAGGTGCTTTTTCAGGAGGCAACTCGACTCCTCCCCCCCCCCTTTTCTTTTCTTTGTCTTCAAAGAAGAAACAAGAGTCCAGTTGCCTCCTGAAAAAGCACCTTTGGGACAAGACAGAAAGGAGATGGACACAGGAAATATTTTATAGTGGAGCACAATCAGCACTATAAGCTAGAAAAAAATGGTGTGTTAGCCTATTTGGAGAAAATTTATGAAAAAAAAACTTGATGCACCACAATCAATAATCACAATTATACAATTATATTTGGCTGCATCTTCAGTGATCTTTTCTTGCAATTGATTGCTCTTGTAGAATGGCTCTGCAAAAATTAAGTATGTTGCAGTAATTTCAGCATCAAGCAGTGGTATGAATATTTTTGAATTACACTGAATTACACTAATTCTTTCTTTGCAAGAAAATAAGTATATATTTTTCTCCATTAAGTATGCTCTGAGAAGCATCTACAATAGAAATTATGTAGTATATGTCTCCTATATAGAATGTGCAAAGCTCATCAACTCAGGAAGCAACCACTCAACATCTGGCATGTTCTGTTTCCTTTTGGATCATGCTGTTCCCTCCTCCAGATTAAGTCATCCTAGGGACAAAGGACAGTTTGGCATATTCTGGAAGTAAATACTTCAAACAGGAAGTAGTTCAAAGTGTTCTAGAGGTAATGTTGCAAGCAAAATAATTTCAGAACTCATCCCCAGCTCACCTTAAAATCCTTTCAGTTCAGAGGAGGGTTTTTAATATAACCGAATGAGGCAATTAAATGGTTAACCCGGCAAATCATGAGACATGGAAACAGGGTTTTTCCTCGGGATGAAATGCCCCGAACCGAAATTCAAAGCACTCTTATTTAGCAAAAGCAAGGTTACACAATATCAGCCAAGCAATAATAACACAAAGTCAGTTCATTCCGTTACTTCTTTGTTCCAGATAAGACCACATTCCTGGCTCTACATGAAGCAAACTCCCTGTTCCAGCAGCCAAGGAATGGGTATTCACGTACTGATATTAACTTTCACCAATTAAGTATGAGTTGAATATGTCATAACACATTGAGCATCATTAATCAGAACAATTAATCCCACATCTCCCCCTTTTCTATTTCATAACCATCACGAGCATAATAAGTAGTAACATGTATTTCTTGCGTTTGTTGAAATAAACCTCTTACCATGGCTATCAAAGAAGGCAAGCACTGAATACAGCAACAGACACTTACCAGAGCAACCAGTATCAAGATGATCGATATAGCCATCCTTCGGATCCAAGACCCATCCGGCAGCCAGGACCACATGGCTCCCCATATGTCTATGGTACCAGAACCAGTCCCTACCAAAGGATTCTGAGCAATCAAATTTTCCATGGCGCTTACAGTATGAGAAATATTAATCTCATTATCATGAATATATACACAACAATGGGAATGTAATAAAGCACAAACCCCTCCTTTAGATGCTAATACAATATCTAAAGCATAACGATTTTGTAAAGCCACTTTCCGTACTTCTGCAAGTTCCTGATTAACCATTTTTAAAGCAAGGATAGTTTCATTAAACATTACTATAGTCCAGTTATTCAGTAAATGTAAATCACGGTAGTTCATAGCCACACCCAAAGGTGGTAGTAATCCACGGCTGAGCTGAGTGTCCCAATGGAAACCAATCGTCAATATTCCGACGATTGCGCAGCCGACCGACAGGTAGATTGTTAATTTTATATACGGTAGGGATCACATAACCCATTGTGCAAATTCCAGACCAAGATTTCGGCAGGACCATTATCTGTTTTTAGCTCCTTAGGTGGCCCTGAGGAGGCAAAAGTGCGGAGACAATGATTAATGACATGCTTAACAGTCTCCCCCCTTTGTGGGGTAGCCATAATAAACCCAGAAAATGTGTCAATACTAACATGTAGATATTTCCATGGGGCAAAGGAGGGATACTGCGTGACATCCATTTGCCAAAGGGCATTACGGTGCAAACCCGTAGGGTTTACTCCCATGGGTATAGCTGTAGCAATTTTACTGCAGGTAGGACATTGCTGGACAATTGCAGCAGCTTCTGTAGCTGAGAGGCCAAATTGTTTGATAAGGGCTTTTGCCCCTTGATGGAAGTAAGAATGGCTGTCCCACGGAGTTGTTTTAGATAAATGTAAGTGCTCCACGCGTGTGGAGGCATCAGCTCGCTGGTTTCCTTCAGCAAGGATTCCAGGAAGATGGGAATGACTACGCATATGCCCAACAAAATAAGAACATTTACGCTGCTCTAAAATTTGTTGGTACGATAAGAAAAGAGCAAGTAGCCCTTCCTCCGTTCCTGGGGATACATATGCCCCTGTGAGGCATATAGTTAAGTTGTAAACATATTGACTATCCACAATTAGATTAAATGGCGTGTCAGGAAAAGTTTGAAAAGCCAACATAGCAGCGGCCAATTCTGCTCGTTGAGCTGATTTTTGAGGGGGGGTAATTTTCGTATGCCACTTCTCATTTAGTTTCCATACGCACGCACCATATGTTTTTCCTCCATCCACAAATAAGGTCAAAGCATCTGGGAGAGGAAAAGAGCAGCGAACTTCTGCCAAAATTATATGTGTATTGGTGGAGCTGGCTTCCTACAGCAGCACAAGCTTCAATCATCTGTGCAATTTCCTTCGGTCCTGTAGCTATCAAGGGCTTCAAAATAGCTTTACAGTCTGTGTTAGCATTTTCTACGGCTAATTTTTGGAGTAATTCTGCAGCCGCCATATCATTATCTACCGATCTTTCAATTGCAGTTTTCAATTTAGTAATAAAATCCTGATATGGCTCAGCATTTCCCTGCTTAATGGTAACAAAACTGCGAATGGAACTACCCCCAGCCTCATCTACTTTAGTAAACGCAGCCAACACACAAAGGTTAATCATAGGGAAGACTTGATCTGCCAGATTATCTCGTTGTGACTCAACCGTGTTGAATTGACCTGCGCCATATAACTGATCGGGTGTAACTTGTCCTGTCCCTCTGGCTAATGCCTGCTGCCGATACTGAAAATCCCAAACAATATATTGACCGGAGGACAAGATCATTCTGGCCAAAGCTTTCCAATCCTCCGGTATCATCATTCGACCAAATGCCAAAGCTTCCAGCAAAGCAGTTGTATATTTACTTTTTAACCCATAATCTTTTACTGCTGTGGTAATTTCCCGGAGAGTTCTTAATTCTAAAGGACGCCAGATACTTTCCTGACGTCCGACTCCATCCATTTCTACAACAACAGGAAAAGCTGAGACCGGAAGGTTGATCAATTCCTCCGGAGACAGCTCCCCATTCTCCATTGCCTTTTCAAATCCAGCATCCACCGCATTTTTCACTCCGCGAGGGGCTAGCGAGGGCTCGCTAAGAGCAGGGGCAGAAGGAGGGAGCAGCAGCCCATGATTACGAACCGCTGTGGTATCAGCTGGCTGAACAAGAACCGGTTGATAGGGAGGTGGGTGAATGACAGGATCAGGAGGGGGTTGTAACAAAGGATTATTTTGATTTTGCAGTGCCTCAATCAAAGAACGCCATGTACAGAGTATGGGTGCAGGGGCGCGAGGCGCATTATGCAAATCCTCGCCTATCTTCCTCCATGTAGACACTTTTGTGCTGCCTGACAAAGGGTAATATGACATATGTTCCCATACATATTTCAAAAGTTCTTTGATCTCTTTTCCCTTAACTTGCCGGGCTTTCCCAGCTGAGTTAAACTGAAAGTAATTTCGCTTAACTATCTCTTTCAATTCCCTGACGTGCTCTTCTTGAGCCTGAGATAGATCATTCCCCATACTTACGATGAATCAGACGCGGTCCAGCCGTGTACCTGATGAAAGCGCTTAAGCCAATGCCTGGCGAAGGATGGGGACAAAGCGGACGTATCCCTTAAGAATCACGTCGGAGGTCACCACTTGAGGCAATTAAATGGTTAACCCGGCAAATCATGAGACATGGAAACAGGGTTTTTCCTCGGGATGAAATGCCCCAAACCGAAATTCAAAGCACTCTTTTATTTAGCAAAAGCAAGGTTACACAATATCAGCCAAGCAATAATAACACAAAGTCAGTTCATTCCGTTACTTCTTTGTTCCAGATAAGACCACATTCCTGGCTCTACATGAAGCAAACTCCCTGTTCCAGCAGCCAAGGAATGGGTATTCACGTACTGATATTAACTTTCACCAATTAAGTATGAGTTGAATATGTCATAACACATTGAGCATCATTAATCAGAACAATTAATCCCACAACCGAAGAAATTAAGACAAATGATGAGATTTGCAGTTAATAAGCGGGTGATTCTTTTTAAGAGCAACGTTAACTAAAGAAAATATGGATGTACATAGAAACTGCCAAGGCAGAGAAACTAATAAGAATGCTTTTAGAATTCAGGGCAAGCTCATATAATATGGGTTATTATATGAACTGGCCCTGCAAGTATGCACTAATATAAAAAAATAGGATCTGAGTTTTCCTGTCAGGAAAATAGGATTCTCTCACTGGCAAGAGTTTGGAATATTTATTTGAATACAGTGGGAGTTTAGCTTATATATAAAAGTCTTTAGAAAACAATCTGATACATTTCTCAATCTTATTTTGAAAAGTTAGCTTAAATAGTAAAATTAGTGATCCACAGGGTATAACAAAACCCTCATATTCTATCCACTGTGAAGGACCCCCGCCCAACTTCAGGGCATCTGAATGGAATTGCAGATTAAGATGTGTTTGCTAACTTTTTGGTTTTGTTTAGAATAGCACCAAGCAGGATGGATCAGCCCAAATGGCTTGTTTCTGTTTCCATGAATAGTTTTTTTTTTTAAATTGTATTTGTCTGTATTTTTTTTTCTGTCACTAGGAGGCACCCAAGGTTTAAAATCTGTACTTCATAGCTAGTCCTCAACAGGCTGATTTCCAAAGAGAGAAAAAAGTCAATTTACAACATGATTTTTACTGCAATTTATCATCATTAGACTTGGAATAAGGAACTAATTTAAGCAGTTTCATATCCCAAGTTTTTACCCATGAGGATTTCTAAATTACACTCTTTTACTAGGGGGCAGGGGAGAGGAATGAAGGCATTGTATTGTAATTGATGGACTGTTTCATAAATCCATTAACATCCTGTATTTTCAGACCATACTACCTATATAAACTATCCTTTTTCTGCCTTCTACTTCTTAAATTCTCTTTTTTCATTAATGTACATTTTGTTCTTTTATTTAAGTGTAATGTAGGTTTTATCAACATTATTAGGAAAACTATTACCGGTGTGACCTGTAAATTATTATTCTTGACAACTGAAGAGGGAAGATAAGAGGATGACGCAGGTTACAGGAGCAAATTCAACAAGTCCCTTGAAAAGCAAATCAGAGACAATGAAAAAAAAACTCTGCAGGAGGAAATAGGTAGTTCATTTGTTCGAGGAAATGGAAGTGATAAAAAAAGTCAGTAATATTTATTTTTATTTATTTAATTACATTTATATGCCGCCCTTCTCCGGAGACTCAGGGCAGCTTACAGTCTATGGAGCACCATACTAAGTGCTTGGCAATAGCTTTCATTCCATTGTATATACCTGCTTATTACTAGGGCTTTTGGCCCCCCAAACGGCATTTTTACAAAGTCAGCTTATTGCCCCCAACAATTCTTGGGTCCTCAATTTACCTACCCCGAGAGGATGGAAGGCTGAGTCAACCTATGACAGCTATCAGTAAAAGTTGGATTTAGAAAGAGAGTGAACAGCAAAAGCAAAGCCTCAAAATATAGAAACAGTGGAGATGCTACAGTTATGAGAAAGGGGGTACTCCATCAGATTCCCAATTTTTGTTAAAAAGAGAAAGGGAGACTCTCTAGGCATTCAATAAATGGAAGCCTAAAGCAAAATGTTAAGAAAAGTATTCCTGTTTTCAATGTTTTCTCTGGTGATCGACTAGGAGAGAGAGGTTTTTAAAGTCAAAAAATCTTACTTTTAACATAGAAGCAGGACAGTGGCTGAGTAAGACTATCATTTTAAAATAATTTATTATTGTTTTGCTCAGGATGGATGAAAAAAATATGTAATTATCCAGAGTTGTTACCCAGATTCCTGGTATCTGAGGAGTTTTTAATAGTATGGGCCTGAAATTGATTGCAACAGAAATGTAATTTACTAAGGACTGGAACAGAATTTTTGTATGTACTGTATTTACAGCAGTTTTTCTCAACCCTGGCAGCTTTAAGATATATGGATTTCAGTTGCTAAGTTTAAAAACACTGATTTACAGTGTTAAGCAAGGCTATAGATTTTCTTTTCTCTTACATTCTCAGTGCAACTTTTCTCTCTTGGTACTAAATCTTTGGTACTAAAGCAATAGAACATGTAGCAGCTTGGAAATAATGTTTTATCTTTTATTGTACACAAGATTATTGTGAATTTGCCTGGTCTCATCTGGGAGTGGTTTGCAAGGTACTCACTCTGGCATTACATACTCAAACAAAATGAGGAAAAGTATTCACTTATGAGATTTAAAGGTTGTGTTTCCCTCAAAAATGGCACTTCATATTTTATAATTAATTTCTGCCTGAATTAATAAACATTAAACATTGAAATTTCAATCCTACACAGGATCCCAAATTATCAGAATCCCAAATTTATTAACTGAAAAAGAATCACTGGACTTAGTATACTACTATCTCAAAATCAGGTAGATCTATTTTAGTTTAGCTTGCTTAGTTGCAAAGGTGATATGCAGCATTCAGACCGATTTTGCATACTGGTATCAACAATTTTGACTGGTTCGGAGAACTG
>CM042842.1:72565242-72741027 GCA_023653725.1 Bungarus multicinctus
TCTGAAGGAAGATGGGCTGACTGTGTTTTGTTTTTACCATATTTTTATATTCAAGTTGTTTGCTTTACCGCAAGAAAAACTATGAATTTGGGCAGGGGCAGCGATAACACCAGAAAAACCTCTCTCTTTTATTTTTGGCTATCGTTGTTTCTGGAGGTTCTGTTTTTGTTTGTTTAAAATAAAATAAAATCTCTTTTTTTTTTTTTTTGCTTTCCCACAGAGTCCACTTCCCTGTTGTTCACACATAGGCTCATTCATTTAACTCAACATTTTAGGTTCGCCCAAAGCTATGCCCGGTCTAGCTGCTAGGACTGAGCTCCTAGGACCAGTTGCTAAAGATTGGTTTGATTTATTTGCGGTCCTTGTGTAAACCCAGCCTTTGAATCTGGCCGCAGAACCTGCATTTCGGAGGCAGCATCCCATCCCTCCAAGCTGCTTCCTCCCCTCCTCTCCAAAAGCTCCTGCTACCACAAAGATGCCAGGGGGGTAGCTGCACCAATGGATCCATCTTTTTGAGTGAAAGCCACGTTGATCCCTGGCTCTTGCTCAAGCCGAGAGATGCCGATATGTCTCTGATACCCAATTACCGATATCCCTTTTAACCAACCATTGTTGCCAGGTTCATTCCAATGGCAAGGACCTCTTGGGTTGCCAAGGCAACGATAATGGCATTAAAAGAGAAGCCACGCCCTCCCTTGCAGGCATGCTCCTGGGAGGGATCCTCCCTTTTTTTCTTTTTTCTTTTGCCCCCTTCATCAGGCAGGGAGAGAGGGACCCTCAAGGTGGCATACTTTTCCCACGCGGCTGAGTCCGAGAGAGTAAAGTGTTGGGGCAGGCCGGGGGTCAGCTCTGCCACAAACCTCCCTTCAGTAATATGGACTGAAATTCTGTTCCCCAATTTGGGAAAGAGGAATTGGACCAGTAATCTCCAAACTAGAACCCTGCATAAAGTTACATTGCATTAGTCTATAGAGATTCTCAGTCCTCCAGGTTGTTTTTCAGGAGGCAACTGGACTTTCTGCTTTTTCTTTGAAGATGTTTCACTTTCTCACCCAAGAAGCTTCTTCAGCTCTGCTAGGATAGTGGGGAAGGGGGTGGGAGGGAAGCTGCTACGAGCAGGTGAATATTGCCTACACACATACAATAACTTTGTGTCAATGGCCCAGCCTGCCGTAGGTTAATTTTTTTTAATAGTTGTACTGCAAAGGGTTGCAATCCTTCATTCCCTTACCATGGAAAGAATGACTTTCTATTCGAGAAGGTCTTGTCAAGTAGGTAGTGGAAATCTCGGCATAACTTCAGAAACAGATGGTACAGATGGTGTGAGACAACATGGTTAGGAGCTTAAGGGTGAACCATCACTTGACAAGGAATAAAAAATCAAGAGCTTGGTTGTTAAGGAAGAACTATGCAAGCTTTTGCATGGGCTCCAGGGCAGTCACTAGAATAGTATCCAGGGCAATGTCAACTTTTCCAGATAGGGAGAAAGCCCCAAGTAAAGTATAAAACCAAGCTAGTTTTAATGAGAGATTCAAATGTCTATAAAAATGCTAGCTTCACACAATCTATTACCATCCTGAGAGAAAACAGCTTTTCAAAAATAAAAGGATTTTTTTAAAATGTGGTCAAATGTGGGTGATTGAAACACTAGCGATTATGTTTTAATCTGGGTGATTTACAGCGAAGCACTGTTGTTCTACTGAGACACAAGTCTCCTTTAGAATTGCAGCCCCAAAGCCTAGAAGTAATTCCTGCTGTGAATTTATTGGAATATTTCAGAATGCCTGGTTCAAACAACTGCAATTCTTTCTACCACTATTTGGGAATAAGTCTCAATAGCTTCTGTGTTATTTTAGTGAATGCTTAGGATCAGTGGTCTGGAAGCTGAAATAAATGGCCAATTCATAATTTTGGGAGATTAAAAGTTGTTAACATATGGACTCAAAGTTATTCCCCATCCAACCTGTGCTATAATGGAAATAAAATCCCATTGGTTGTATTAAAACAATATGCTTACCCATAGTTAAACTACAATTTATTCAAGTCACCCAGTTTTCTAGGTTCTCAGAACTTCACTCAGTATTGAGAAGTACCCAAAGCTCAAATTTAGCTAGTTAGTTTGTTGGCTCTCAGTGCCTTTTGCAAAACTAGACGTTTGAGTTAATTCAGGAGATTGAGAATTGTAGCAAAGGTCTTTGAGGACCCTTCTCTGAATCAGGATTAGTATCAGCAGACCAATTTGTTCTGGAGCAAAGGTTGCAATGGAAGGAGAACCAAAAAAAAAAAAAAAAGTGAAAATGCAGAAATACCTCTTTAAGGCTGTGATTGACAGATAACTATTATCCTAAAAATATTCTGATTTGGAAAGCAATGCTCCATCTTCTTCCAAAACTTTCTAAACTTCCGAAGTTTAGAAGCAGATAACTAGACACATGCTAACCAATAGCGAGATACTTTTAAAAAACGTGGAAAAACAAAATCCTATTTTTAAGACCTGAATTCAACCTTTCGTGGAAAAAACATGGGTGCCCTTACTGGAAGACAAGAATAAGGACAGGACAGGACTCAACTCATTATGACTGGACTGTTGTGAATATAAACTGCCCAATATATCTGGAGCAACACTGTAGGGGGGGAGGGCTTCTACAATAAGGTATGTTCTTTGTAAAAAAAAATAAAAAACCCTTCACTTTTCTTTCAATGTTGTGTATTTTTTCCCACCTACCTTTCCCTAACTTAGACTTAAAATCACTAGATGTAATTGTTAAATTTACCAAACCTATACATCAGAGAATAGAACTGGGAGTTCAACAGGTAGAGGGAATGTAAATGTGACTATCTTGCCTCAACCTCATTCATCAAGACTTCTGAATCAACATTTAACTCAGTCTCCAATGAGCAGGTGACATTCATCTTCCACTCAAATTTGTCCTAAAGAGATCAAGCTGCCCCAAATATTGCCAAGAAGACCTTCAACACATATATACAAGAAAGCGGTTCTTTCAACCTTAGCTATTAGGATGAAATTCAATCATGGTAACGTTTAGAGTTGTCCTCCAGGGGCAAGGAAGGAAGAAGAAGAAGCCTTGCATCCTTTATTAAAATATGAACCTATAGTTATCCCTGGAATACTATTTCTTCCTGCATGGCATTAATACCTGTTTGAAAGTTGTGGCCATGAGTTTAACAGAATTCACTTTCTTCCTTTTCATGTAGCATTAAGATTGCAATCGAATATATTTTCTTTTCTATCCCCCACCTCTTCAAGGCAAATGTGAATTAGCCTTCTCATTCTCATTCACTGAATTTACTTACCATGTAATTGGTGACACTTCTGAATTCAACTAAAAATATCAACAAATAAAGCAAAACAATAAGAACTCAGTCCTGTGCTGGTACAGGAGAGACAAATCTGGTGATTCAGATTTAACTGTTCATCTATGTCATTCTGCTTACTGCACTATATTCATTTCCCTCCAATTAGAAAGTAATGTGCATGAAATTTCTCCTCGAAATAAAGAGAATTCAGATTAGGTTAACTGGCTCCCATTCATTTTCTGAATACCTTTGTTCTGGTAAACATCTTCATTCCTTTACTGAGTTCATCCTTCACACCTTGTTTTTATTTTAAAACACATTCTTCCTGCACTCAGTTGGTGTCACACAGGGAACATGGAAAAGGCTGTTGAAAGGAAGGACCAGTTTCTTTTTTTCAATAGAAACCAATGAGCTTTTCAAGAAGTTTATTGAAACACATGTGGTATCATAGCTTTTAAAAATATGTATTTGGATAGCTGGCTTCTGATATGTTCCATGGAACTGTGGCCTTCCTCTCAAGACAGTTATGCAGACACAATAAATAAACAGAAATGAAAACAGCTACCTGAATAAACATATTAACAAGGGAAAGTCAAAAGAATCAGTGTGGAATCAGTGTTTTAGCCCAGATAACTGAGCAAATATGTTGGGGTTTATAGCAATCAACAAAGTTGACCAGAGGTCAACATATCTTCTTTTTGCAGTGGAAATGGAAGACAGTTTAAGAACTGAAGAATCAATAGGATACTAGAGCTGGCCTGGGGCTATGAGATCTTACTAAACATTGTAGCCTACTTTAGAAAGGTCACAGTCCCAAGTCATTAATTCAAAATAGCTCCATTTAGCTCAATAGATTTCTCTGAAATAGTTTGTGGGACTGCAATTAATGCCATGCAAGCAGTGGGTGGAAGTATGTACATAACCACACATATACTCATTTTATCTTTCTTCCCTTTTAATTTTTTTAGTTGACCAGTTTTTTTAAAAAAAATAGCTAAAGCAAAAGGAATTACAATTGGGGGAACAAAGTGAGCAAGCAAAAGATGGGCAGGTTTTAATTTCAAAAAGAAAACATTTCAAAAAATAGCATTTATACCTCCAGACTGAAGTTTTCTTACATGCAAATCATGCAAATGATCTGGGAAATGAGAGTTATTTCTTTATCTCAAAACCAAGTAAATGGTAACCCTAATGGAAAAACACTGATCCAAAAATGATTAGCCATTGTTCCAATTTGGAAATGACAATTTCCAATGTTCCTGAAAAACATTTTCCCATTGGCAAGGAAGCTTGTCATTGAACAGAAGAAAAAATATCCCCCTAAAATATATTTACAGTGCAATTCTATATAGGACTATTCAGAAGTAAGCCCTGTGAATTTCAATAAGGAAACTCACTAAGGTCTTCAGCAAAAATAGTTAAAATCCCTGTGGACCTTCTGGAAGTCAAAGTATCTATTCACACCAGGGAACAAAATCTTTGGAATATTCCAAAGAGTTGCTTGCAGTTGGCAAACTACATTTCCTTAGTGGTAAGTAATGTTGGAATAATTCCGATCGGGCTTCTTTCAAGCCAACGGTGCAGACCTGATTTGATGTAGACAATTTAAGCCACAGCACTGCTTAATTTTAAACAGAACAAGCCCCAAAGAGTCCCACTGACATTGAAAATTAAGACTATCAAATAATATACATCCTTAATCTCACCGGATTCCGCTGTACTTGGCCTTTGATCCTTGATTCTAAACTAGATTCTTGGGCTCGAACTAAATTGGTGAATGGAGCAAATGGGTGGAATATAAAGAACGTTAAATCTCCTAGTTACATTTTGGGGCTAAGGTCTTTATAGCTAGGGTGCTTTCACGTTTTATTTTGATTTATAATAATATGTCTTTTTTTTTTTAGTCCTTGCTATCATCGTTATTTCTTTTCCTTCCATAGCTCACTGCCTTAAAATCACAAAAAGCTGCGCTTATCATTCTGCCCTGGATAAATGAAGGCCGGAAATCTGCTGTCCTCTTAGCAGCCAAATTATTCCGTAATTGCTTAGTTGTAGCCATTCCCTGCTCCTTCGCTTCTGGTTGCTCCGCTCCAACTTCTTACCCGGGCCCCGTACATTTTTGGGTCCCTATGGAGCGAAGTCCAAGTCGAAAAACGACATTGATGGGAGGGTGTTGTTGCGAAACTTTCAAGGAAACGGAATGACAAAGCTGCTCCAGAAAGTCCGCAAACAAGAACCGATTGCGGGGAAGGAGGAAAGGGGCGCGTTGTGGCTATCCGGACAGGCAAAGTATGGCGTGGTGCATTTCCATTTCTTTTTGGGATTGGCATCCGATTGAGTCCCGCTTTCCCGCAAGTAAAGTACTTACTATTATTATTATTTTACTTGTATGCCTGCCTTTGAGTCAGTGCTGGCTCCTAGTTATAAGATAAGTCCCTGCTGGGTGTTTTTTTTCTTCAAAAGTGATTAGTCATTGCTTGGGGGAGAGTGACTGGCCTAAGGTCACCCAGCTGGCCTTGTGCCTAAGGACGGACTAGAATTCATTGCCTGCCGATCCCTGGTGTCTGGTGCACCAAACTACACCGGACTGACTTCTGGATTAACTCCCAGTTCAAGAAACACCAGACCTGGAGAAAGAATCCAATAAGGCTTCCTTTCCCCCCAGAGACTCCTGAAGTTTGCAAACAGGGAAAGAATAATCAAGGTGTAAAGTTCCTATGGGACTCCAGCATCCAAGGATAAAAGTATGTTGAGTTAGCAGACTTACTCCTGATCTGTTTTAAATTATTTAGTTCATTCTTTGTAATCTGCTCCCGTAAGTACTGTTCATAATAACAAATGCAACCAAGATCTGGAAAAAAAAGTCTCTGAAGGAAATTGGCTATTGTACTTGAGAGGCAGAACTTATTGTCTTACGGTTATTATTCAGCTACAGTTCCTCAAGTCCCTTATTGTGCTATTTGTAAATCATTAACAGTGGAAGTTCCTCGCCTCTTCTTTATAGTGGTTGCAGAACAACTAATCCATTCTGCTGTCCATCTCGGAGGGTTAATATCTGTTCTTCAGTGGCCATAGCTCTTCAAGCTTTCTTAAATATCTTTTCCAGCATTGTGGCCCAAAACAAGCTACAGAAAGGCCATTGAATCTAAATGAGACAGGCGTCTGCCTTCCTTCTCTGCTGTGGTACTACAGCTTCAAGGAGTTAGAGGTTTAGTAATATGGACTGAAATTCTGTCCCACAATTTCGGAAAGAGGGATTGGACCAGCAATCTCCAAACTAGAACCCTGCATAATGTTACATTGCATTAATCTATAGAGATTCTCAGTCGTCCAGGTTGTCCCAAAGGTGCTTTTTTCAGGAGGCAACTGGACTTTCTTGTTTTTTCTTTGAAGACGTTTTGCTTCTCACCCAAGAAGCTTCTTCAGCTCTGATAGGATAGTGGGGAATGAGGAAAAAAACAAAATCCAGTTGCCTCCTGAAAAAAGCACCATTGGACATTACATTGCATTATATATCTCCCATGGAGGAGTAGCATTCTATGCAGAAGTTTTTTGCAGGACTTACCTTCTCTTTTCCTGCATCTTGCAGCCAAGGTATACCAATGTAAGAGCTGGCTTCTGGTGAGAAATCCTGGAGAAATGTAGTCTGCAGTGAAGAGGAATAGAAGTCCTAAAAAGCTTTGGTGGATCAAAGTTGAAGATAAAGGTAAAGTCTCTGTCAAGGGGAATGCAACTCCCATTGACATCTGTGTGGTTGCTTTGGCAGTGGTGAAGAAATAGTTGGCTGCTTCCTTCTTTCAGGATACTTTTTCTACTTCTCAGTTGAGCCTTCAGCCCTAGGATTCCTTCAAGGTATCCCTTCCAGGTACTAATCAAGCCCGATTTTGCTTGAGCCCAGAAAAGGCTAGGTCTTCCACTAGTTTAAGGCTGTATTGGAAAAGACCCTTATGGACACAGAGACTGGTTTATGGAACATAAACAGCCACAAATTAGCCAGTTACTATTTAATTTTGAGTCTTGTGTGGTTGGTTTGTTGATATGTATCAGGCAAACCCAGAAAACTGGGTCCATTGGTTAAACAGTGGTTAAGTCAATCAAGAGTGTTTGTGTGAGTTCTGCACACACAGTGAATTTATCACCAGGTACATCCAGATAGGATTCGGGGAAACACATTTAGGATTTCAATCAGCATATTTTATAGGTAGAATCACATTAATCTCAGACTAGGCTACCAAGATTATTATTCAGTTAAGTAACCGCTGTTGCTTTCTTCAGTTTAAAAACCTTCATACTTTTGTCATAAGTTCAATACTGAGAATCAAACCTCTAGTTATCTGTGCCATAATGCCATCTATAGGATAATGGATATGTTTATACAACCCATAATTTACTTTATTGTTGCTTATTTATTTAGTAACTGGAGTTATATTCTGATTTATAATATTGTTTGGGGTCTGTGCTGCCAGTTGAGTAAGCTGCCAGGTAGCCCTGTGTCCACCTCCATTGTTATAGTCTCTTCAAAATATCTGACAAACTCCTTCCTAGTTAGATGAATGGATACCTGAGACTTGAAGTTGAAATGTTGTATAATCCCAAGTATGTTGTACCGCTATCAGTGATTTTTCCCCCTCAGTGAATAGAATTCCCTTTACATGGAAGACAGGATTGTCTCCAAGTTGACAACTAAATAACCCTCTTCTTTGCTGCTGAGGAAACAGGATTATTGGAACAAGAGTGAAGTTTCCTCCCCTTACACCTCACCAAAAGAACTAAACAAATAGTAGGTCGGAGGGTGGTCAGATGAGTTCTGATTTTCAGCCATTTGAGGGCAGCATGATGAGTATTATGAATATCAATCTTAATATCTTATTAATATTATCAATCAACATCAGTCTAAAAGTATGGCTTCCTCCAAAAGTATGTTACACTAATGAGACAGATACTGAAATGTGAAATATCCAGAGCCATACATTAATAACTATTAGGAAATCCATGACAGTTACTTCAGAGTAAACTTATCTAGGATTGGATTCTACTAAGTGCATAAATTATTGAAGAAGCTAAGGGTTAAATTCATAAGATGCTACACTTGACCTTTCCCAATTGTAGTCAAATTATGTTTCCTGCTAGTTTTCTAAACACAGTAGCAAAAGGGGAAAAAAAGCTATAGCACTCTAGGTTCTACTACTAGATATGAGAATCTAAGTTCAGTACTATCTGTCCTCTTAAGGGGAGGTGGCGTTGAGTAGATTTAAGGTGTCAAAACAGCGAGAAAGTCACCATCCACAAAAAGCTTTAGTAGGGAATATATTGCATTATTGTGCATTCGTTTTCAATTATATTTAGGGCATAGGAATTCAACAAACACCAATTTAAATGCCAGAGAGATACCCTGTGTGAATATCCATCCATAGAAGCCCATCTTGACTAGTTCAGAAAGGTTATGGTTAGGATACAGAGTACACAAAACTTTCCAATGAATTAGTGGCTGGCAAAAATAGTTCACCAAGCAAAAAACAAACCAATCCCCTCCAACAGCACCTCGCTCATCACAACTGAGACTAAGCCTGCTTCTCAGATGTAAGATTACATTGCAGCTATCCCAACTTAAAAATAAGGCGTATAAATCATGCTTTCCTGAGACCGCCCCACCTTTTGATTCAGAGAAACTTGAGTGCAAGAATAATTTCTATAATGGGACCTATTTCTGCCTTTAAATACATTGGCCTCCTTGCTCATATATGTTTGCTTCCATTTTGTAAATATGTATTTGTATAATTGCTGATTTGGGGTATAACCTGGACAGACATTTCCAGGAGACAAAAGCTTTCCCCTTAAAACGAGTCCTTTTATTTTGCAAGTAGGTGGAAAATGAGCCTTTCAATCTGTATGAATGTCTTCTCCTTAGGTTCTTGAGCATATGATCACGGCAATGAGTGAAAAGAGTAAACAGACTGGGGCTAACCTTTGAAGTAAATAAGATGGGTTTAAAGAACTGAAAAATTCCCATCTAAAGCAAGCAATGATAAAGACACACACACACACACACACACACACACACACAAAAAACCAGAAGAAACACTTCTCAGGTTTTCCAAATGCATGTGGGGCACCTTTTCTCAAAGTACCTCTTGAAATCATTTCCCCTGTTTGGAATTAAAGCCGGGGGAGATCCAGCAGACAAAAAGACACATGCCTTGAACTGCTCCACTCATAGCTCAAACCCAACATATTTAAAAGAGGAATGAGGAGAGGGAAGGTTAGACAGCATCAAGATGGCTTAAATACGTTCAACAATTCCAAACCTCCTGTGTTTGCAGGATTGACCAGGGCAGTTATAATGGTGGCATTTTCACAAGCTTCATCAATTATTTTGTGCCTTAGTGTTGAATGACCCTAAATTGCCTGGATGGTATAAGTTTCATGGTATGTGCAAACTCAGAAAATGGGGCAATTAATAAACACATTAAGTGTGTTGTGTGAATTCAGCCATTGCTGAAGGGGAAAGAAATCTTGCTCGTTTAAGGGGAAAGTGCTTTTTTTAGGATTACACTCTTAATTCCATATCATTCTAGAAGATTCTTTAGAAACACAGCAGTAATAAGAGAGATAGGATTAAATTGCAACTCTTGTTACATATTTCTAAAGTAAATCCAAGTTTTATATAGGCTCTGTTCACCCCACATTCAATTCATTAATGATTACTTACTTTATTCGATTTCTGGATTCACAGGAAAGATTGAACCATAAACTATTCATAAAATGACCCAGGTTCTCCCAAAAGACTGCCTAAAAACCGATTAGTTACTTCTGTGCATCGACATTAAACTACAACCACAGAATTATCTGCCTTGCTTTTGAAGGTCTGGAGTCAACTAAAAACAACTTCCATACAGACAGGCAAGGAAGCCTGAAAGAAGGGAATAAGAATGAATGAATGCCATTGTTCTCTTTGTTGGATGAACCTGAACAAGGTCAACCTCTGGATTAAAAAGGAAATTTAGGCTTATTTGGGGATGGCTAACTAGTTGGGGCAAAGCTCCAGTGACTCCAATCAGAGATACTTGCTATTTGCAAACTGCCAGTCTCCAGGCACAGAGCACCAAATGTAGTTTAATGAAGCACTAAATACTAATGCCCAGAAGTTGCCTGATGCTCATATCCTCAGCTCCCAAGTCCTTTGAGGGGCCCAAGATTTTAATAGAAACATCTTGTTAAGAGGGAGATGAGAACCACCATAAATGTGAGAGTAAAAGAGCTGAAATAACAAAATTTAGGATGAAATAAGGATGTTCTTATATTGCAAAAGATCTGAAAAAAACAATCCAGTGCATTGAGTGGATTCTTTTGTTATTTAGAATGCCACAAGAGCTTCATGAAAGTATATTTATTTAAATGCAGAGGGCAAAGAGGTGCAGATATTAAGACAGAGATTGAAATGACACAATTAAATGCTATGGTCACCCCTTCTTTCCCCTACCAAATGGGTAATAATGCAAAAGATGTCAACTGCCATAACCAACAGAGTGGAACTTCCATTATCTTGGGGTAATAAATCTGTGAATACAATGTACTTAAGAAGAAACAACAACAAATACCAGTTTTTTTCATGAACGACTTGGTAGGCTTCCTGGAAATTTAAAAAATGGCCGCTATGACTAGAAATATGTATACTAACTACAAAGTCTTCTCCTCAGCTTCACATTTTTTATGATCCTTTGGATCAACTTTGCAACTGAAATAATACAGTATTTCCTTTTTGACCCAATAGGTGGAAGTATTTATTGAAGGAAACTGTTTTCTTCAAAACTGTATCTTGTAATGGAAATAATATTAAGTTAATACTTTCAAATTATTTCACATGCCACTCCATTCAGGAGTTAAAACCCAGCCCCTTTCCATGCTAAAATTCTGGATTGATGTTCTCATTTTCCCTTTCTCTCCTTAGCGTCCAGTAAAGGCCTCCTGACACATTACATTCTGCATATGAATTAGGTCAGAAGATTAACAACTCTGTTACATACTGTCTTTCTTGTGGCACTTATGGTCAGGAGCTAGGCAAAAAGGCAAACATCAGAAAATGAAAATGAAAATGAAAAATCAGGTGAACAGGCCGTCAAAGAAACTGATACAAGTCTGTGGGGCTGGATTAAACCTATCCTGTTTTTCTGAAGAACTTTTCTTTGGTAAATTCAGAACTTTCTACTCTCTCTGATTGAGAGATAGCACAACATTATCTTCACTCACAACTGAAGCAAGGACAGTTCCACCTGCTTTTAGACAATCAATGTTTCCTTTCAACGAATCTATTAAAGTAGATGAAAGTTTGAATGTTTTCGGTCAGTACAATAATGTCTTGAGTCTTGCATCTCCCTTCTTTTTGTTAGCTAAATTGGTGTGCTTAGATGAGATATTGTCTCAGGATCTCACGCAAAGAAACCAGGCAGATCTGACTCTGGGAACAGGCTATATATGGTTTCACCCATAGGGAACTCTGAGGCCCAACCTTTCATGCAGACCTCCCAATTATTATCAAAGACTCTGCCACGTTCCACAGATTGGCAGGGATATCGTTCTGCAAGTTATGAAGGGCCCAAAGATTTGCACTGTAGGAAGTGCAATTAAAATGTAAATTTTAATTTAAAAAGGTGTTACGGACTGCTTCTACTTGACCCACAATCCTGTTGGTCAGCCTGTTCTGGCTTTGGAAGCCTCTGTTGATTGAGTTGGCTAGTATTTGAATAACATATTTTTAGGGATCCTTGGATGTATTGGTTAGACTGGGAAGTTGAAAAAAAAAATCAGAAGAAGTTAATGATAAATCCTTTCATATTGTTAGCAAGAAAATATCACAGTCTGATCCACAAAGTCAGCAAGAGTCAAACTACGTCAAAGACTTTGTCTACCCTTTGCCACAACTGCAAATCCCTCTGGGTCATTGAGTTCAATGAGAGTTAGATTTCATCAGAATTGTTGCCTCCCTAGGATGGAGTTTTGGAATGAAAGACCTTATTAAGGCCCTACATTTCAAATCCATCCTGCCCCAGCTCTAGAGAAAACTTGCACGGTTTTAAAAAAAGTCTGATTCCACTTTTCAAATGAATCTGTCAAATAATCAGATTCACATGTTAAAGAACTCAAATTCTATTCAGGACAGAAGCATTTAGATTTAAGCTGTCTTTATTCCATATTAGCTTCAGTGGAATCAAACCAGCTTTAGTTCCAGCACAAGAGACTGGAGAAAGCCAAGGCAGATAAACCCTGACAACATTCATTAAGAAGGGTGAAATTGGGGAGGACAGGGGTAAAGAACAGCCTTGCCTTAATTTGACCCTTCTTGTAAAAGGAGTGAAAATTTAACATTAGACAATGCAAGCTGTTCACTGCACGGTAAGTTTGAGTTCCAAATATACTGGAAATAAATCTCAATTGAACTTACTACCAAGTATTTGTGGGCAAAGAAACAAAATATAATTTCTCTTTATGGGATCCTGCCTAAAATCACAGGCTTTTCAACCTTGTTACAAGCTGCCTGGTTATTAAAACTCTGAACTTGCACTAAAATAAGCTAGGGAGAAATGTATAGATACATTTTCCAGGGATGGTGCCAAAAAAATCCATCCTCTGCTTTAAGAGCAGTGTTGAGGAGGGAAAGAATAATCAAAAACAAATCCCATTATAGGTATAATCAGAGAATTGCCCGATTCTCCAGGGCGATTTTCAGCACTACCAACTGATTGGTCTTCAGCTTTTTAAGTATGTGTGTTTATTCATATATACTTGTATATACTTAGGTGTGGCTCCTGTCAACCTGCTCCGAATAGTGTGCGACCCAATGTGTAAATGGAATTAAAAATGAATAGTATAAATCACATTAAAACTAATGGCTTTCCCTGCGACCTTTATTCTTTACTCAAAACTGGAACTATTACGGAACAAAAATAACTTGTGGATCAAGAATTTAAAGAGTTTTCTTTGGCGTCTTTCGATTTCTAATCATCCAGGTTTGTCCTGCTTATTACCAGGATAACTAAGTCTTTCCTCCAAAGATGCCCAAAGCGAAAGTCGGTGGGTGGTAAAACAATAAATAAGGCTCCGAGGGCGCTTGAAAACCACAATATTTCGATCCTGCAGGTCGCTAGATGATAAATCCTATAATTCATATAGCACCTCTGTAAAGGAGCGCAGCAGCCCGATATACATATTTTGGGAACACATTCTTGAAGACACTTGGCTCGTCCTATTCAATACCAAAGGGTGAAACACTCTCGGGAACAAGGTACGTTTCGCGACTCGGCTGGAATAGGAAATCAAATTCCAAAGGAAACTAATCCTGGCACAAATTCAGTCTGACCCCCAACACCGCCCGATAATCGCACGATGCAGAGCACTGCAGATTATTCTCTACTACTCCGGGGGGGACGGGACGGAGGGAGGGATAGTACCTATCCAAGAACAGTCGCCTTAATCATCTGTAGAGTCTCCTGCTTGGATTGGACTACTAGAAGACCTACAAGGTCCCTTCCAACTCGGTTAATCTGTCAATTTTCCGAAACAAGTTATGGGCGCCTGCGGTTCAAGAAGGGAGAGCGCTGTATTTGCTCTAAGCCCCGGATAGTTGATTAACATCCCAACACCTCCCCAAACAGCGAACTAACTACCTGCGCGTTGTGAAATGGGCCGCGCTCCCTTCGGTACGGCTAGAGCAAGTGCGGATTTTTTCAATGCGGCCTTCGCTTCCGGCCTCGCACCTGAAAAGGCAGCGGGACGGTCTAAAAAGAATGAAAATCTTTCCTGCCACTCTCTCTCTCTCTCCACCCCCACCACTCCCCATCCTCCCCTCCCGCCGCCTTTAAGGTTTGATCGTCTTAAAGAAACGAAAGACAGCCTGGGAAATCAGCAAACCCTGCAAAATGCCTCTGACCAACTGTTCCCTTGCATTATTTTCATGTCGGGGAGGGTCATCTTCATCTGCTTCTTCTTCTTCTTCCTCCTCCTCCCTCTCTCCGTCCCTTTTCATCACTACTGCCGCCTTCTGGCCTCTCAAACGGAGAAAAACTAACGATCTATTATTTCTGTTCAGGAATAATAGCTCCTCCTTCCAACCCTCTTTAGGACGGCGGGCCCCGGCTGGGAAGTTTTAGGAAAGAAATGAAGAACACCCCAACCAACCTTCCCCCGACTGGATTCCCGAGCTTTCCGGCAGCTGTTAACCCTTCAGAGCAAAGAAACGGAGGAGCGAGAGGATGTTTGATGCGCCGATATTTTTTAGCAAACGTTGCCGCCCCTTCCTTTCCCTGCCGCCGCCGCCGCCGCCGCAAGAGGCCGATGGAGTCGGTGGGTGGTCGGCGGGCGGTTTCCTCCCTCCCCGACAGTGGCGCTTCTAAGGACCTTCCCTCGGAACCCGGGGCCTCCTTAATTAATAGCCCAGTGAAATTGAAGTGCTTTTAAATCGCTTCATTTTTTTCCCCTCTTGCCTTTTAGGGAACGGCTCGTTGGAGATGAAACAGCGTTATAATTCGCCGGACAGGTTTATACATTTCCTCAGCAGCTTCTTTCCCCCTCGTCCAGTCGCCCAACCTAAACTCTGTTCTGAGCGGTTGCTTCACTCAGTTTTCTGTCTCTTCGCTTCTCCTACCCCCATCCTCCTCTTATACTCCGCGAATCCTATCCACCTACAGGTAGACGCTGGACAGGTGAAGGCCGAGGGGGCTTTGATGGCATTGGCTCGAACGAGCAAGCAGAAACCCAACCCGAGTGCGGCGGGAACGTCCCGCGGGCGTTTGAGATGAATCAAAAGTTCGGGTGAGCCTCTCCCACCTTTAACTATCGAAACCGACGTCCGCTCCCCCCCCCCTTCTACAGATGTTCACTAGGGAGAGAGGCTTATTTGGTAATTAATACAGAATTTCTCTTTTCTGAAATGCCTTTTAAATCCGCAGGTCTCTTGAGGAGGAAAGGAGATAGGGAAGAAGAAGATATTTTTTTTAAAAAAGTCTTCTCTGGTTCTGATTTTTTTTCCCCGAAAGGCAAAAGGAAAGATTTCTAAGGTTAAATGAAATTGTCCTATAATTAAGGCCGCAAATCCACCGGGCAGGTTTCTTCTGTGCATTAGAAGCGAAGGACACAGCGGTAGAAAAGATTCACGGAACAACATTTCACACCCGTCCCTTCCCAACCATAAGTCGCGCTCCAAATTTTTTCGCGATTTGCTTAGAAACAAACGGCACAGCTAAAGTGGGACGAGTGCGATCCTGACTTTCCCTCATTTCCAAATCGCTGTCAATCCTGCCCTCAAACCCGGTGGGTGCCAATAGTGTTGGAAAAGGCGCAAATACCCTCCCTTCTTCGCCTTCGCGCTCGCTCTCTGCCGCCGTTTTTATGGACTGACCCATAGACGAGGGCTCGTTCTCTCGCGCTTCCTTCCACGCACATTTCTTTACGCAGCAGCAACTCATTTCCTGGCCTGATTTTGAACATCTGGAGGAAAATGGTAAACGCGCTGCCTTCTCGAATGACCTACGATTGGAGTGAAATCTAGGATTCAATTCGGAAAGGCGCTGGACGCCTCCAACCAAGGCGACCCCTTTCTTCCCTTCTCTTCACCAACCGATCTTTCGAATCCGCAATATAGAAATCTCGGGTCTTTCCTATTCGGCTGAACTGGGCTGTTCGATATTATTTTCTGTAAACCAAGAGAGTTGAGAGAAGACCGAGGAATTTCTGAGCAAAGATCAATCAGAAGCGACAAGACAGAAAGATGCCGAGAAAACCGCTGAAAATAATTTCTAATATACACCACGGCGGTAGACCACGCTGCCTTCCCCATTCGGGCCCTTTCCAGATAGTTTGGACTACAAAGCCTATCACCCCAATCATCTAGCCGGCAAGGGTAGGATTTTGCAGGCCCAAACGTTTGGAGAGCACCTTGTTGACTCAGATTACACTCCATCTCGCGGAAATGGGAATGAGGTTCGTTTCAATCTGCCTTGCTGAGCGAATTAAATCCTTGGTTAACTAAATCCTAGTTTGTTCAATACGTGTTTCTCCTCCTCTGGGTTTGCACTACATGTTGAACCTGTTTGTACCCTGCTATTTGGAAAACGTAGTTGGTTAATTTATAGTTCATCTTGTCACGCAAACCCTGCTGGGGCGGATCTAGCTTCCGCGACAAAACGGTACTTTGCACAAGTCCGCAACCTGGCCTTGGCTCAAGACTTCTACGAACCGAGTGATCGATCCCAAAGGACTTGGGTCCTCTGAGGCCACAAGCAGGTGAAAATCAGACTTCTTTTTGTTTTGCTTTGCTTTGCTTTGGAGGCTACCGATCAATCACTTCACTACCCTTCTGGAAGGTGGAGTTAATGGACCAGGTTCTCAGGCGAAGAACCCTAACGTTCTTGTTCAGAAAACTTTCCAACCATCTCCCTAAGCAAAACAAAGGAAGCACCGCCTCTTGCCTTTGAAGTACAAAAAAGGAAGCTCCGTTTTCTACCATTCTCACCTCAAGCCTTCAAGGTGAACCCGAGCTCCACAAAAAAGAGATCGAGAAATTTTTTTCCGGGCAGATGCCATTATCTGAGGGCCCCTAAGAAAACCAGTTCCCCCCCCACCCAAGCATTCTGTCCCATATTCAGATGGAGGAGGAGGAAAGCGTTCAAAACCAGTTTGGACTGGGGGCGGGCACCATAGCTTCCTTCCCCTCTTCCTTGTTATTCTTGTAAACGCCCGCGCTATTATTGTTTGCCCAGGGGAGATGCAAAGCTGTCTCTCTCCCTGGGCAAATCCCCTCACTGGGAAGGTCCAGTATTCTGTTCAGTTCAAGGGGACCCCTCCCCACCCCCACCCCGGCTGCAGGGACCTGTGCGATCCTTGAGTTGAACCACTGAGGGGGAAATGAAGAAAAATAAAAGCCCATCGCGCCTGAGTCAAGACACGCGTCAGTCCTTCATAAAACGATTTCCTCATTCTGCCCCAGGGAAAACGGGCTGCTAACGATGGCCTCTGCAATGACAAATTCCAGATGTCCGTTCTTTCTCACTTTAAGAAAGAGAGAGAGAAAAGACATTAGAAGCACGCCACTAACTGGAGTTTTGGTAGACAGGGCCCAGATTCAGAAAGGAATAAGATCCTCAGAGCCCTTTTTTTTTTGTGGCTGACTCAGCAACTCCCACATTAAAAAGGAAGCGTGGAGGTGCGGTTAAAAACTGGACTCCAGCAGGGAAAAAGATTACAGATCCTTCCGACTAAATTTGGATTGCGACCCGATTCCACCTGAAGGTGATGAATCCATCAGGCTTAATTGGGAGCACTAAAGCCCATCTCTCTGCCCTTCCACCCCGCTCGCTCACACCTTGCCTTCCCTCTTTAACCGATGGGTTTAAAAAAAAAAAAAAAAAGCTTCGACGGAAATGCCAGGTCGAGTGGAAGATTCAGGAATAGGGAGGGAATCAACACCCATATTCTACCTCTAGATAAAAACTGTGTGGTCTTAAGATCCCAAGTGAGTGCAGCCTTTTCTATACCGCAGTTCAACGCGTTCCTTTCAAGCAAGAAGGGAGAAGGCAACGAGAAGCCAGAGGCATTCGTGGCGTGTAGTTTGCCAGAGATGCAAGCCAGGATTTCAGGGCTGCAGTCTGCTTTCCTGCAGCCCATCTACTTGACAACTGCGCTGCGTCTGAAGCTCCGCGCTCTGAAATAAGCAGCTTTCAGACGCCATAACCTTTAGCCCTGGAACTCCGCGCCTTCTCTCTCTTTTTTTTTTTTTGACGGCGAGTTTTAGCTTCCCTAGCTCTCCCAACAATACCTCAAAATGCGGGCGCGCATCCTGTAGCCTGTATTCACGCTAAATCTGTGGAACTCTTTTGGGAGCACTTCCGAAATTCGGGCAGAAAAGATCCGAGAGCAATTCCCACTCTGCGTGGAACCGCGGCAGGTTCAGCCGTACCGCTTGGAAATGAGTACAAATTCATAAAAATGAATACAAATGGAAACAAATCGCCACGCCTCTGAGAAAGCTGCAATCGCAAGGCCTCGTCAGGGAGATCGTGTGGATTGTGCCGACCCCCTTCCGTGGGCTTCTGCGGATTTTTTTTTTCCCCAGGAAAGATTACCCAACCGCTTTGGCCCGCCATTCAATGTGGTTTGTTTGAAAGTTTAGGCCCTTAACATTGGTTAGTCGAGAAGCAGAAAACCGAGCGCTTCAGCACTTTCCTTGTTTTCCTCAAGAAAATAAATCTACGTAAAGTATTAGGCTTGGAATTGATTTTACACGGTTGATGCGTCCTAACTGCACTTCCATACCAGTCCGCACTTACTCTTGCCTACTCTCCCAAATAGGGTGCTGTGCTGACGCCTTTCTTATTCTCACTCCCTCTTTTCACAGCCTAGTCACACACAAACAAAAAAAAGTGTGGGGGGGGAGGATTAAAAACTTCAGAACTGTTTGCTTCTCCCATTTTCCAGACATCCACCAACGCTGGCGCTGGAAATGGGTGCCCAGAACTCTCTGCCGACAGTGTTTGGTATAGTATATATAGTTTAACAATTTGGATAGATTGGAAGGGGGGGGGGAGAGAGAGAGAGAGAAAGAGAGCAGAAAGAAGCGCCCCTTCCCCAGATCAACAGAAAAAAAAGTCCCAAAGCTCTTTCCATTTGTAACCATGTGCTCAGCAATCTGGAAAATAGATTCATTTTGCCGCACCGCCTCTCTTCCCCCCCCCCCCCCCCCACCTTTCCGTGTCTTGCCTTGTAGCCTCTTTGTGGGGACTGGACATGAAAGGCAAGGACCAAGTGTTTGACAGGAGATCCCTTTTCAAAAGCAAATGTGGGCTGGGGGGGCGCAAGACCCCTCGCTGGGCCAGCAGGGAGGGCTAGACTCTTTTCAAGGAGCAACACCAACAAACTCGGGAAGGCTGGCGAGGAGGGGGTCGGGTCTGCATTGAGAGACAGATGGAAAATGCTACAAGAACCGTCTCTCTTCTGTAATTTCCTCCCTCCCCAGATAGAAAGCCAGCCACCTACCCACCGACTCCTCATTTACCTCTGCCTTCACAGGCCCTTCTCCAGGGGAGAATCTATTAGAGCCACAAAAAAAGCCAGTAAATGAATATTTTAAATTAGAGGGAGGGGTGAGTGGGTTGGTTTATTCACTTATTCAGGGTCACTCAATAATAATGATTTTTTAAAACCTGACAAGACATTGCTGCTGATTGGGAGATTAGGGGAGCATTTTGTTCAAACAAAGCCCTGCATTTTCAGATTTGGCCAAAATATAAAGAGATTTCAGGGCATTGGGTTGACTAAGAAAGAGTTTGTTTATTTTGTACCTTTTTTTCACTCACAAATTTAGGCAGAGATCTCGGATTTCAAATGGTTACTTCAACTCTCAGCTCAGAAAGAACAAACTTGCATTTTTTCCCCTCCACCACCACTCCTCCTTCCATATGTCAACATTTCCAACTATAACAAAAAGGGGAGTGGGAGTATAATTTTCCTCTATTAAGAACTGCCTAGCAATTTCAAGTAATTTTGGAAAACAGGAACTTAATTGCCACATGTGATGTCACAACACTAATGCACAAACTTCTTATAATAAAAATGTTATTTTAGGTTTACAACCCAAAATTATTACTTTAAAAGAAATAGAAGGATCAGTAGCAGTAAACTAATTAAACAGTTCATTAACAGGCAAGGAAGGAAAAGTTCTGGCAAGCCCATATTTCACTGGTAAGCTACAAATATTTACCTGGCTCGTTTTATCTTGTTCTACTTAATGTATTTATTGTATAGATTATATTTCTGCTCAAAACAGCAACTGGATCCTGGCTTTAATTGTTATCTGTTGTCTAGTACACCAATTCAAGATATGTATTTTAAGACCTCTTAAGGAGCCTCTGATTTTGAGAGTGGTTTGCCCTTGCTACAGCAAAGTTGAAGGCACTGCTTTTTCCCTCAGCTTTTAGCATTACCCAAATAAATTCATCCACTCCACAGGTCTTTTTTTACTTCCAAAGTTCCAATACTAACACAACATTTTTTTAAAAAAATTACAAGAGCAAATAGCAAGACCCACTGCATTCCTTTTAAGAGAATTCACAGACATTTATTAATTTACACCAGAGGTGGACAAAAAATGTGTTGCCTTTTCCACATCTAATTATTCACAATTCTTTCAATAAAATAGGAGGGAAACACAACTAATGGGAAGAGAGGAAATAGCTCTGGTGCACAATGTATGCACGCCAATGAGTCCCGATACACTGAACACACACATACACACACGCTGCTCGCGCACATACTGAAGGGGTGGAAAGGAGGTGGGAGTTTCGATAACAGAGGGTTTGCTGATATGGCCTGGCCTTTAGAGATATGCATTTCAAATCTCACTTAAAACATAAATTGATTTATACATTTTTAGGAAACATTGAACTATTAAAGGATGCCCAAGAGGAAAATTTTAAAACCTTCATTCAAAAATGGGGAAAATACAGACATCAGGACCATTCAGGGAAACAGTTTAAATGTTACAAGTGCATTCTCCTCCCCCCCACACACACACCAAGGTTGCTATCCAAGACACACCTGGGAGCACATACAGAATGCAATGGGATTTGCCCCCCAAAAGGATGTGTTAACACCCAACATTATCAGTTTAATGTTATACCCTTGGAACAAGCCCATCTTCAAACCAACTATCTGGGAATCTGCGTTCTACTGCACAAAGAACTCCACTCTGACAGACTTAAATTGAATGGAGTAACTTTACAGAGTATAAGGCAGTTACCTCAGAATAACCGAGTTGCTAATAGATCCATACTTGGAAGGCCATTCCAATAAATCCAACTAAAATAGCACCACCTGGACAGCTTAGGACTGCAGCCCTAATTAAATTTCACTTTTGCTTCCTCCCCCCACAAGCTGCCAGAAATCGTTTCATAAGAAAGACTCATTTTAAATAGGCCTTTTGGCTCAACAATTTCTCTCCCCCTACTCACATACCCCACCATTTGCTAAACCACAACTACTGAGGAGATAGCGCGTGCGCGCGCGCGCGCACACATACACACAGACAGATTCAGATGCCACCCCCGAAAAAAAGTTCCTACCTTTCAAAACACAACGGGAGGACAATAGAGGGAGATAGATAGGAGGGGGAATGTTGATTGGGAAGGGGTCATTGTGGCTGCCTTTAAAAAGGACAATTGTTGAGGTTTGTGAGTTTACTGGAAAAGTTTTGTCCCGATTGCAGGAGGGATTCGTGGGTGAGGCTCAAATGGTTCGGTAAGGGAGTCAGAGCTGGAGACAACATAGCCAGAACCTGCGCTTGGCTCCCAGCATGGCCCGCCGGGAAGGGCGAATCTGTTGCGCTGACCGCGGAGCTACTAGAGGGCGGAGGGGCCGCGCCGCCACCGCCTCCAATGATATTGTCTATGGAAAAGGAAGGCCTGCTGCCTGCTCCCTGGTCCGTCTTGAGACTCTGCAGAAGGGAGGCGGTAGGGCTAAGCTGCCCCGCCGGGTAGAAAGCTTTCCTGCAGCTTAGATCACCTCCCAGGAAAGAGGAGAGCCCACTGGAGAAGACGGACGGGGCGGTCGCCGTGGCCCCAGGGCCCGGCGGCGGTGGCAGGCTGCAGGAGGAAGTCTGGAAGGAAAAAGTCCCCGCCGCCCCTCCGCCTGCGGCAACCGGGTGGTGGTGATGGTGGTGGTGGTGGTGGAAACTCTGCAGCTGCAGCCCGTAGTTGTAACCATAAGGTCCGTAGGCGAAACCCGGGAGGAAAGCCGCGGGGTCTGCGGCGGCGGCCGCGGCGCGCAAGAGGAGCTCCGGCGGCTGCGGGTGGAGCTGCTGCTGCTGCCTCTTGAAGCGTTTCCTCCGGCGCAGGAAGGAGCCGTTGTCGAACATATCGGCCGACTCCGGGTCCAGAGTCCAGTAGTTGCCTTTGCCCGGGTTGCCCGGTTCGCGGGGGATCTTGACGAAACAGTCGTTGAGCGACAGGTTGTGGCGGATGGAGTTTTGCCAGGCCGGGAACTTCTCGCGGTAGTAAGGGAAGCGGCCGCTGATGAACTCGCAGATCTCGCTGAGCGTCAGCCGCTTCTTGGGGCTCTGCAAGATGGCCATGGTGATGAGCGCGATGTAGGAGTAGGGAGGTTTCACCAAGGGGTTTTTGCCGGCTCCTGAAGCGCCGCCGGAGGACGAGGAGGAGGAAGAAGAAGAAGAAGACGAGGCGGACGCCGGGCCGGCCGCAGACCCCGCCGGAGCCGACCCCGCCGGAGCCGCTGCAACGACGTGATTGTCGCCCAGCGTGGCCTCCGGGCCTCGCTGGTCTGGGGACAGCCTCACTCGCACTGCCTGTTTGGGGAGGAGGCGCAAATCGTCGTCGTCGTCTTCCTCTTCCTCCTCTTCTTCCTCCTCCTCCTCCTCCTCCTCTTCCTCGCTAAACTTAGTCTGCCCGTGCTCGTGAGGGGGCCCCACCACGTCGATGTCGGCATCCTCCACGTCGGACGGCGCCTCGTCGTCCTCCTCCTCCTCCGGCGAGGGGGCCGCCAGCAAGCCGCAGGGTCGGCTGCTCCCGCTGCTGCAGCCCAGGGTCATGGTGGTGGTGGTGGTGCCGCCGCTGCTCCACCGGCCGACTGCTTCTGCCTCCGGGTCGGGCTGCTCGGCTAGGCCACCCCCTAGCGGCGGAGCGAGGGAGGAGTCCAAGGAGGAGGAGGCCGGGCCGAGAGCAACAGGCGCTCTTTGGCGTTTCTCTCCCTTCGGGAGGGCAGGGCGACCGGTGCGGGGGGCGGGAGGAGGAGTGGCGGGAGGGGAGGGGAGGGGACTGGGCCAGGGGTTGCGGGTGGCCCCGGGCGGGGAACAGGGACAAGGAAAGGAGCGAAAGGACGGGGAGGGGGGAAACGGGACAGAAAGGGTGGGGGAAAAGCCACCGCCTTCGCGCAAAGCTCCCGCCGGCCGGAACGTCGCGCAGGCACTGAGCCGCCGAGGCGAGCGCCAGGAGCTTTTATAACGCGGACAGCGCGTCACGTGCTGGCGCGCGCAAAACAGACCCTCCGCTCGCGCTCCCCAGGCTGCTAAGCGCTTGCAGCCCCGCGCGCCCTCGCGCTCCACTTCCCTCCCTTCGGCCTGTTGGTTGCGTCGGGCTTGCTTGATAAGCCAGCTCAGCGCTCAGTGGATTTCTTTCTTTCTTTCTTTCTTTCTTTCTTTCTTTCTTTCTTTCTTTCTTTCTTTCTTTCTTTCTTGTTATTGTGATGATGATGATGATGATGATGATGATGATGATGATGGCGGCAAGCCCGGCCCGCGCACGCCATCTTCCCTCTTGGCGAGACGGGCCACTAATCGTCAGGCTCAAATCTGAGCCCTTCAAAATAACTGACGGCTCTCTGCTGCGCTTTTGATGAACCACAACCAACAGAGTAGCATCAACGGCGTTTGGGGAATCTCCTGTAAGCGCTTCTGCCGCCTTTCCAAGTTCTCTCGCTCCTCCTGATCCCGAACACCGATCAATCCGGCTGCATTTCTGCAAACATCCTTCTCGCTTCCCGCAACCCTTTTTCAACTTTCGTGTTTCTCTCGGTTACTTCGAGACCGTGTACAAACTCGTGGCCGCAATTCACAAACGGCTGCAATTCTGCCGTCTCTATTAAATCGTGTTTTTTTTTTTTCTCTAGAACTCGTGCGTTGCGCTTTTAAATCCATAAAGCCGCTTGGTTGCTAAACCAACGAGCGAATGAATTTAAAGGAGTTGTTGTCTCCGCAGGACTTCAGCAGCCCCACTGCATGTAAACCCAAAACGAATTATTGCTTTCAAAACGCATGCGGGGCCAGGTGACATCTATGGGAGATGGAAGCCTGAAGCTAGAAAGCATGTTTATTTATTCCCATTTAAGAACGGCCTTTCCCGGAAAGAGCTGAAAAATGCCGTTTCCATTTTGTCCTCTGAGGGGCTGAAAGAGAACGGCCGGCTCAAAGTTACCCTGGAGGTTCCTGATCCAGGATTTGAACTCAAGATTTACCCTCATCCTTCATTGAAGCGTTTTATTGCTCACAGCCAATATTGAGAGTACGACTCAAATGGATTACACTCAAACTCGCAGGATTCGCAGTTTTCTCCGGAAGAGTGTACTTTCTAATTCCAGAAACCAACACAAGGCCCAACCCGCAGGTTCCGCTCAGGAAAGGATACCGTTAGGATAAGAAGCGGGGTGTCTGTATGCGAACGAGTAAGCCAGCGTTGGCTTCGCCCCTTGAGCACCATGCAAATATGGGTTGACATTTATTTATTTGTTTATTTAGCGTATGGCATATTATATACGTGGACCAACAATATGTTGAAAATATCATAGCCAAGGAAAGTGCAGAAAAAACAACAGCAGCGCGGAATTCTGCCCCTCCCTCCCACCAAATTGTGAAGAGGGTTACTTTTAACCACCACCACCCACCCGAAATTCTTATTTGCGCATTGCTTTAGGATCAGAGCTGCGCACTGGAAGTAAATTCCCTTGAAAGCAATTGGAGGATAGATACTCCCTCTTCTAGGCTGAGGGGTGGATTTCTTCAAAAGAAAAGAAAAAAAAGCATTAGCCCATCAGGAAGAGTCTAAATGGCTCAGATGCAAGTCCCGCTGCCCAGAGCCGAACTGATTTTAACCCCCCCCCCTCCCCACACACACACAGATTGAGACGAGCGGGCGAGGCCTTCAGCTGAGCCCTTCTCATTCATATTTCGCTCTTAGCTTAGAGGGGAGCGAAAAGCGAGCGCTTCAGTTCTGAGGAGAAAAACTGTCCCCCGAGGCTCTTCAGGCTCGAGCTGAAGTACTTCCCCCCCCCCCCCCTCGGCAAGACGTCTTTTTAGTCTCGGACAAACAGCAGCTGCCGGAGAAGGCTTCAAACACCCCCCTCTTGTCCGCTCCACTCCCACCCGCCCCCCTTGGAAGTAGTAGAACAAAACGCGGCGTATAAATCGGTTTTTTTTTTTAAAAAAATCGGGTTTTGCCTTGCAATTTGGGGGCCGGTGGGGGGTGGCACCTTCATTCTGGCTTCCCAGCCTTCCTACCAATCGATGGCCTTTGATTGACAGTCCTACAGATTTTCTAACAAAGCGCCTTCGAGATCCGAGGGGACGATCGATCGATTACATTTGAAGGCTAGACGTTCTTGAGAAAGGTGCAGCTCTCCGCTGCTTAAGGTTGGGCATAATTTTCAGGATCGCACGCAACCGGATACAGAGGTTACGCCATTGATTAAACAAAAACAAAAACCAAGAATGATGTGGTGACTAGTTTAAAGAAATGTACATTTTTGCATACCGCTATTTTGCATATTCCTTTGTATTTTTGCATCTTCGTGTTGACTGCCGTGAAGTTCCAAACTGTTCCAACAGGGAAACGGGCGAGAGTGGGGGGGGGGGGGGGAGAGAGAAAGAAACCCCACACAGCTGTTCGCTCAGAATTCAGTCCTGGTCTTTTAAAGGGATGCAGCCGTTCTGAGTTTGTAGCCCTGGCCCAGTGGCGACGGCGAGGCCGACCACACACGGCGCCACGTGTCTGCTTTGTGTCCCGACTAGAGTTTGTCAAAAAAAAAAAAAAAAAATTCACGGAAGCAAGATAAATTCCCAGAGAAGCCGGCGTCCAGTTTTGGCGCAAGCGAACCTGCTCTGAAGTCTACACCTGGGCTAGGTTTCTGTCCCGGGCCTGTTCCTTTGCAGTTAAAAATACGGAAGGTCTCTGGAAGCTCACGGCTGAGGTTGCAGCCGGCGAGAACCGCAAGGTTTTATCTCAAATTTATGCAGGGGAAAAAGGGAAAGTTGAGTCAGCTAAAGTGTTGCCCTTATCAGTGGAGCCCTTTTCCGTTTTACAACCCTGAGGAGGTTCTGTGTGAGGCTAAACCTTCAAAACAATTAAACCTCTAAGTCGGGAGCCCATTCATCCTCTTATCTATCCGATCTCTCTGTTTCTTTGGGAAGTCCGAGGAAACTTAATATATTTATCTGGCTGTACAGTATAGGTGATCTGACTTCTTCCGAGAAGGCTTCGGCTTTTTTCTATAAACCGAATTAATGCCTTTAGGGGCAATTTGCGTCTTTGCCGCGGGCATGGTGTGTCGTGCAAGCAGTAATGGGAGGAAAAATAATTATCATTGCCATACTTTGGGATGGTTGAAGGATCCCATGCCTGAACTGGGAGTAAAGCTAAGTTCCACTCACACTTCGTTAGCGCGAAACCGGTTTCTGCCTTTCGAGCTGAGCTAGAAATTAGAGCCAATTTTCCTGAGACCAAATCCGAGAATTGAGCCCGCTTTCATCGCCTTCACTGAAATCAATGGCGTGGATTCCTTGGGCCTGCGCTGAATTTCCTCTAGAATAGGCAAGCTGCTTAACGTCAGTAAGCCTGCATCAGGAGCAACGCAATAGAAACCTATTCCATAGAAAAGTATGGCAACCTTTGCACATTTTCTTTTTCCAGCGCAGTGGTTAGAATTGCGTTCTTTACCCAACTTTGATTGGTTCGAAGAACAGACGATAGATAACTTTATTGCGGCCATTAACCAGTACAGGGAACAGGATAGTGTGGATGTCTCCCCGTTCTCGTGTATTCATTGCCAATAAAGCAAAGCGGGTGCCAGGTATTGTATAGAAAAAGCAAACTTGGAAGCTGTATGAAGAGCGTTGTATGTAAATAGGGGGAAAGAGCCACAACCGGTAATTAAGACAGAGTGGTAGAGATGGGACTACTCTCTCTCCAGGATCCTGAGCTTATCAATGGCTGTGAATAATAGACACCCTGGCCTTTTAAATAAAGCTGGCAGAGGGGTTGTGAACTTAGTCTGGATTCTCACCCTCTGCTGTTTTCTAACATTGGGTTATATAAACGCAAGCTCTATAACATGCCATGCTCAAATAAGTAAATAAAATTATGAATTAATGGGATGATCTGGTGCCCAGTAACTTGACAGTTGGCTGACCAACAAAAACCTAACCTTATGTCAGTTTAGACCAATGGAACTCGAGTTTTAGAACCTAATTCATCCTTAACTATTCCTCTCTAACTTGTATTTTGGACTGCAAGTTGTATAGCTTCCATCGTCCCAAGCCACAGTGTCTGAAACAATGGGAAGGATTCCTATATATACTATAGGAAGGCAATATGTTTGGAGAGGGTTCGGCTACGCTAGAATTGTAAAAAGGCCCACAGCTGGAGTTTCAAACTATTTCCATATTGATGGATAGCAGCAGGACCCAACCATTGCTCTGCATATGTATCATTTACGAATAGAGACTGGCTTTCTGTCATCACAATGGCTGAGTTAAAATCACTAGTGTGGAAACTGGAGGACTGATCATTTTGCAAGTTCTGTTTGTCTCAAGGTTTGTTCCTCAATACGTGCTTGATTGGGATGGGTGTCACTTACTTTCTGTTCTGTTCTTTCAGGGACTAAATCAGGGGTCCCCAAACTTGGCAACAGTTGAAGTCCACAAGTCTTAAAGTTGCCAAGTTTGGAGACCTCTGGACTAATACAGATGAAATCCCAGCATTTTTCTCTAGCCAATCCCACCCCCTCACAATGCAAACATCCTCTAACATAAAAACTAACCCTATTTTTTGGGTGCTGAAACTTGTTGGGGGAGGGAATCATACAACCCCCAATCGGAACGCGTCAAAGTTCCGAGATAAGATGCCCAAAAGTTGTGTTGTGTTTTCTCTTTCATATAGGTGGTGAAAATTATTATGTATACATGCCGAAGTGTTAACTGGCCATTAGTAAAGCCAGAAAGAAATGAAACGCTTACTTTTCAGAAAGACTTGCCCTAAACTGAAATAAGGCAAAAAGACATTTGCCTGAATTGTAGAAGAAACTTAGGAATGCTTTGACTGATTAATATGGCGGTTTGAAAGCCACTGGCATTTAGTGAAGACGGAGTAATATTTCCTAGGATGGAAATAATAACTGGTGACGCTCCTCACTCAGATAAATGCTATTTTACAGTCAGGGAAGGCACTATTTTGATTTTAAACATATATATTTAAGAAACCTTTTAACTCGCTAATGGATTCTTATTCAGCATAAGAATTAAAGCTTTCCAAATGACCTTTCCCTTTTATTTGCCAAGTCCATCCTCCTGATTTCAAGCTGGCCGTGCTTTCAAGTAACAGCTTTCTTATAAATACGATGAGTTGATTGTTGATATGATTTTTCTCGATTTTTTTTAAACGATTTACAGTTAGAGCGTAACTTAATCGTGTGGCTGAATTAAATCATCCTGTCCACCGCCATACCAAAGCTTTCAAACTGTTTGCTGCACCTGGCCGCTTTTGTCCTCCAGGAAAGCTCAGAAACCCGAGTTTACTTGGATCAATGGAAAAATCTCAGGATTGTAAACTCGATTAGGACGTCGAAAAGAATGGATTGGGCAGAAGAACCCCTTTGCTTAGAGAACTGCCTCTATATTGCCTTTGCCTTTAATCCTAAACTTGAGGTCTCAAATCGTCAGTTTGCTCTCCAAGGCAACTAAAATGAAATTCGCAGGAATAACCGGCGCTTATGATTTTAATCGACGCGCCGGGAAGAAATGGATTCATATTCATCTTTGCAAAGATTTCATCAGAAAAAAAGGAAGCATATTCAAGAACCCGGCTCAAGCTAAATGAACACACCGACTCGGTTCCTTTCTCCACGCTCAAGGTAACCCGTGTTTGTGGACGCTCCGTTGTTGTTTTTTTTGGCAAGGTGAGTTCGTTCATTCGCAGCTCTTTTATTGTTGGAAGTTAAACGTTGCGGGGTTCCCCGCTTTTTGGGTGGGGGGAGCAGGCAGAGGAACAACTAACCCCGTCCCATCTTTCCTGCAGCGGTGGGGGGGAGGGGCAGAATTCCTTCCTTTCAACTCCCCCTTCCCAGCCAGTCGTGGGAGAAACCAATGGCGGCTCGCGCAGACATTGCTCTGAAACAGGTGCTACTTAGAGTAAGCGTCAGGCTGCAAACTCTTCGTCTTGCACCGGCTGACTACTTTCACACACAGGGCGCCCTTCCCCATATGCTGAAAGACCCTGACCCCGAGCTGTGGAGGAGAAAGAGGAGGAGGGGCTCCTACTACAACAGGTCCAACCTGGATCTATTTCAACGGGGATTTTTCGCGGCATAGATACAGGAATCTCCAACCGTGGTAACTTTTTAAGCCTGGAGGATTTCAACTCCTAATGGAGTTGAATTCCTCCAGGCTTAAAGTTGCCAAGGTTGGAGAGCCCTGGTTTAGAAACCTTTTGTTTGTTTGTTTTATGTGAAGGGTCTCCTTTCTTTAAAACAGGGGTCTTCAAACTTAACAGCTTTAAGACCTGTGGACTTCAACTCCCAGAATTCCTCCTCCAGCCATGTTAGCTCAGGAATTCTGGGAGTTGAAGTCCACAAGTCTTAAACTTGCCAAGTTTGAAAACTCTTGCTTTAAAAGGATGCTTGAGGTGCATTTTCTGAAAGGTAGCTAGTTCACCTGGAAGGAGCCATTTTTTTTACCCCTTTTTATCCCCTTTTTTTACCGTATTGTGTAACGTGTCCCCCTGCGAACTTTCTCCTGATCTTCCCTTTCATCCAAGAGGCTGGAGGGAGGCGGGCATTCATAAATGATAATATTTATTTATTTGTTATTATTTATTTATTTGTTTGTTTATTTATCAAGCAAGCAACTATTTAAGTGACACGGGGAGTGATTACAAGTAAAAGATTCAAACATTTATTTTAAAATACTCTTGCTTCCTCCACATTGCCGGTGCGCAGCCCCCAAACTCATTTGTCCAATCTGTTTCCGAGAAGATGCAGGGAGTGATGATGTCTTATCATCTTCTTGGAGATGAAGTAATTCCTGCACGTCGTGAAAGTAATTTCATGAAAGTAATTCCTGCACATCGGTAGGAGTCGTAAGAGATTCAGATTCTCCATCTTCACTGCAGGTATCCAAGAAGAGGAGTTGCAATAAAACCAGAGGCGCTTTCTTCCTAACTTTTCTATTACCCATCAAAAAGTTAAAGGGGGGGGGGACTTAGAATAAGAGTTGGAAGGGACCTTGGAGGTCTTCTAGTCCAACCCCTCCTCCACCCCCTTAGGCAGGAAACCCAAAACCACTTCAAACAATCAAGTTATCCAATATCTTCTTAAAAACACCCAGTGTTGAAGCATTTACAACTTCTGGAGGCAATTTGTTCCACTGATTAATTGTTCTGTCAGGAAATGTCTCCTTAGTTCTAAGTCGCTTCTCTCCTTGATTTGTTTCCACCTGTTGCTTCTTGTCCTGCCCTAGAATAGCTTGACTCCTTCCTCTTTGTGGCAGCCCCTGAGATATTGGTTTCCTGTTCTTCTGAATAGCAGCACTTAGACTTATACCGTTCACAGTGCTTTCCAGCCCTCTCTAAGCGGTTTGCGGAGTCAGCCTCTTGCCTCCACCCCACACCCCAAACAATCTGGGTGGCACCTCGAAAACAAGCATAGGAATGTTTTGGGTCCTCATTTTACCGACCTCGGAAGGACGGAAGGCTGAGTCAACCTCGAGCTTGGTGAGGATCGAACTGCCGAAATGCAGAGAGGCAGCAGTGCCCTGCTTGATGCCACCCCTCAGGGGCGCTGCCTCCAGCATGATGGGAAGTCCCCCCGTGGAGGACGCTTACCTTTTAAAAAAAAAAAAACCTTTGGGCTTGGCAATATTGGAGCAAGCTCTTCAAAAGCAGGAAGAACTGCTTGGGACCAAAGGGCGCCGCCCTTGGCCTCGGGGAAAAAAAAAAGTCTGACATAACGCAGCAGCAGGTCTGATTTCCGGGTGCTGGAATGAAAGAACGAATCTTCTTCCCCAGATAGGGCGCCTGGCATAAGGTGTGAATGAGAAGGCTGGATGAGGCGGGGACCCGGAAGAGAGAACAGTTCTCGGTTGCAGCCATGTATCGGATTTCATTCAAATGTTTTGCTTGTTTTCTAGGGAAGGGGGGGCAGGATTCCCCAACCACGCCACAAGAGCGCGAAAACATTTCTGAAAGGTGAGATTTCAAAGGTTGTAACTGCCTGATCTTGAATCAATATTGCAACCGGGCATGAATTTTTTACCAGCTTATTTTCAGACAATGTGGATCCAGGCTGTTGGCTTGACATCTTGAGCAATTACAATTTCCCATATCCTATCCCATTCACCACGCTGGCTGTGGTTGCTGGGAACTATAATTCATCAGCCTCTGCATAGGTTCCCCAGGGATGAGATCTTCCACTTACCATGTATTGAGTTCTATAGGAAAATCCTATGGCTACTCTGATTCAGGATTCAGCCAGAGTCCCTAGTAACATCGCACTGTCTAGAGGTTGAGCCATTTTGTACAATGAAGGATTATGGACATCTATCTTAAGGCAAGCTTTACCTGCCTGATATAAAATTGACCAGTCAAAACTCACCTAAATCATTCTGCAATCACAGACCCAGAATGTTAGCTTAAAGTCTGATTTGTCACTAGTTCGGCTTACAAGTGATATCAAGATCTTAAACTAATATTCACTAAGTATAGAGTGTATTGACTCCATTATTAGACCTGTTGTACAATGCAACAGAGTTTGGGACAAGCTGTGTGCATAATACGTTGAGTAGATTTTGTCATCAAATCATTTTCAACTCTTAGCAACCATATAGATAAATTGTCTCCACTATGATCTATCTCTGATCTGTTATTTCCTGTCTTCTAGTGAACTTATCACCCCTGTAACTGAATCCATCCACCTTGCCATTGGTCATCCCTTTCTTGTTTTTCCATCTACCTTTCCCAGCCTTTTTCAGAGAACTATGTCTTTGCATAATAGATTTGAAGTAAGATAATTGGAGCCTGACCATTTGTGCCTCTAACTCCAGGTTGAATTGTTGAATGATCCATCAGTTTATTTTCTTGGCTGTCCATGGTGTTGTTAGAAGTCTTCTCCAACACCAAGTTCAAAAGCCTCAATACTCTTCCTCTCCTGCTTCTTTAAAGTCCAAATTTCACTTTCCCAGAATGTCACAGGGAATACCATTTTCATGATTCTGATATTTGTGGGTATGAAAACATCACAGCATTTGAGTATCTTTTTCAAGGCCTTCTTGGATACTCTACCAAGTGCTAGTCTGTGGTGCATTTTTTGACAGCTTGTTCTTTTACTCTTGATGAATGATACACATACCCATCTAATTTGCAATTCAAGATATTATGGACTGTGTTGGTCTGAGCCACCCCCTAGCTGTGATTAGGTGCAGACCTGCATTAGTTTCAGACAAAGAAGGCAACTGTCAGGGTCTCAAGTAATCTCTCTTTTCCCAAACAATCAGTTACGTGGTCCAATCAAGGTCTCATCTGGTTGCCAGGTGACATCGCTCCTCCTCTCCCTGGCCACCTGTGGGAATGTCCTTGGTTCCCAGGAGAAGGTATTTTGTTTTCGCTACTCTCTATTCCCCCATCCCTATCCCTCAGCTCCAGTGTGGCAACACTGAAGCTTCAAAATAGCCTGGATCAGGTCAGCTTCAGGGTTGACAGCAACAGCTTTTCGTTGAAAAGAGTGGGGAGACGTGTGCTCCACTTAAGATGCAGGTGCCATGTTGATGCAACAGTGTTTTTCAATTAACTAGGACTCTCCCCCCCTCCCTGCCCCCACATCACCTACTTTCTCTGCTATCTTCCAAGTCCTGATTACCTGCCTATAGCTGATGCCACCTTTTGTGAGGTTGGGCCTTCTAACATGCTCTTCCACCTGCAAACCCCACTAAAATGAATGGGAACATTTTTTTTTTTGCATGCCCCATTCATTCCAAAGCTTCTTATTAGGAATGGGTGTGTCTTCTGGAATATCATCTAATGGCTCATTCGTACAGGTGAGGTTATTCCCTTAATTATTACAACTATAATAAAATGAAATGCTCTTCTTTTAAATACTAGATACTGCAGTAATACCCGATCTTCCACTGGGGATAATGAAGAGGAACTATTTTTAATTGTAAACAATAACAACCTCTCTTTGTAATGGATTTTCAGCAAATGCTTCCATTCACTTTCTCAAGTGTGTCTGGTCCTCTGGGATGAAGTTATTTAGTTATTTCTAGGATCCTGAAATATACAAGGTAGAAATTCAGTCTAGCTCCTATTTGTGTATTGCTGGAGCAACATTTTTGGCCAGCTTTCCTGGTCTTTGCATTTAAGACAAACTAAATTCATTTCATTCAAGTGCATCAAGCTTCCCACTAGCTACTCTCAGCTTCCCGTCCTTCAATTTTTGCTTGTCATATCAGTTTTCCAAGAATCCTGTTGCATTTCCATTTCCATTCGCTCAAATACATCACTCTTGCCAAACCTGTTGCCTTTTATATATTGCGATGACTATTTTCACCCTCCCAAGACAACATGGCTGGCCATGCCTTCTGGAAATGATTTGGAGTTGTCACATCTGGAGGGCCATATTCTCATGCATACCCTAAGGAGTTTTCCATTGAAATCCTTGGCAGTTATGCAAATCAGAGAAAGCTTTATTAGTGGATCCAGATATATTCTCTACTTAACTTGAGTGCTCAATGGTTTTTGGAGCATGCAATGATCAACACCCTCTACAGTTTTAAAAACATTGCTTCTTTGAGATATGGAGGCCTTGAACCACCCACCATTTCTAGAGAGAAGTATTAGCTGTTTTTAGATGTCACGGCGGTTTTTGGACCATTTCCAGCAATTGATGTGAGGATGAGCACTGATGCAATGCAGTGAAACAACTCCATTTGGAAAGAGTCATTTATGCTACTATTCCAAAGTCATTATATTGGATAGAATGGAAATATGAGGCACATCGTGTCTCTATAATTTTCATTCTTTGCTGTCAGGTAATATACTGATTTCTTAATAATCATGTTAAGGTGGTCGAGATAGTCTATGAATGTACTTTTTAAAGAAGTCTTGCCAGGCAGTCAAAAATAATGAAGATGGCAGGCACAGTCACAAAACTGAAATTCTATATCTTTTTTCACACGCATTGTACCCATGGCACTGATTTTAAAAAGGAACGGGACTTCAATTGTGTAGTTCAACCACCATAACTGACATCTTTTACATAATCCATGGACTCATTTGCAATCCAAAAGATATCTGGAGTTGATGAGTCTAAACCTTTTTGGTCCTACGTTGCATTTTGGGAAAACTAGAGGTCAAAACTGCATCCTTGAAGTCTCTCTTCCACTCAATGAATATCTGTTGTATCATTATTGCAGTCACTGAAAAAATATTTTATAAGAGTTTTGTAAAAGATTAGAAATGTCTTTTAATAGAAAAGAATAAAATGATTCCAGCCATCAAACATTAAAATCAAGTAATAAATACTGAAAAAAATATTATTTAAAATGAACTTAATGAATTATGAAACTACTTCATGAATAAAATACTAAAATGTTTTAAAATACTAAGCAAATAAGGTGAAACACACACACAGAGAGAGAGAGAGAGAGAGAGAGAGAGAGAGAGACAGACAGACAGACAGACAGACAGACAGACAGACAGACAGACAGACTCACACACCCCTCAGGTTCCAGTTCTCCCCAGGCACGAAAAACCAATTGGGTGCTTTGGAAAGTCAGTTTCTCCCAGTTCAAGCCTAGGAAGTTGAAAACCATCTATCTACCACCTATGCTGATGATGTGGCCAGCCTTAGAAAGGGTTTAGAAGAAGTCTTTGAACTCTAGTGCCTATGGATAGACTATTATAGGAAAGAAAGACTCTCAGTAAACTATCCTAAATTCAGAAACTTGGCTTATTTGAAGGGACTCAAATGCTACAAACCTCAATGAAATATTATGATGATGATTTAGAGCAAGGGTCTTCAAACTTGGCAAGTTTAAGACTTGTGGACTTCAACTCCCAGAATTCCTGAGCTAACAGGACTGGAGGAGGAATTCTGGGAGTTGAAGTCCACAAGTCTTAAAGCTGCCAAGTTTGAAGACCCCTGATTTAGAGCAAGGTTTATCCTTCAAACATCTTGGCCTATCTATATGTACACTTTCTATAAGCTTCTGGGTGGGCTAGAACAGGAGAAATTTCTAGCTAATGAACAAGTGGGGTCTGGGGAGGGAAGGTCAACTATTACCAATGTGCTAACCCTACAGTTTCTTGTAGAGAAATGTATGCATACATATTCCTCTTTTTACTCCTCTTTAAAGTCAGCTTTAGTGATTTAAACTCAGCTTTTGGTTTCACTATTTAACAGATAACAGATAATCAGAGTTGGAAGGGACCTTGTAGGTCATCTAGTCCAACCCCCCGCCCAAGCGGGAGACCCTACACCATTTCTGACAAATGGCAATCCAATCTCTTCTTGAAAGTCTCAAGTGATGGTGCTCCCACAACTTCTGAGGACAAGCTGTTCCATTGGTTGATTTTATTCTCACTGTCAGAAAGGGTTTTTAAGGCTGGCTTTGTATTTTTTGAACTTCAGTGGCTCTGAGATGCATTGAGTTTTGTGTATAATAATGCCTCTTGGTTCAAGAGCCATTTGCTGCTTTGCACACCATGCTAAAAGCTACAGTCCTTTATTATTTATTATTTTGCTCTCCTGAAAATGCAAGGGGTCTGAAAATGTTAACCCCCCAATATTATTATGACTCCATCCAACCCCTAGCTTTCTGTAAAACATCTCAGAAACCACATATGCATCCTTTCCTTGGACTTTTAGGAAAAGTCTCTACAATCATGCATGATCTATTTTTCCCCCTGACCTTGTGCTTATTTACACAAAGCAATATTGATTTTTTTTTTGTCTCAGCCTGCAAATATCCTGATTGAAATGCTCGCTCTGAGAGTCAACAGCAGACAAACAGCAGCACCTCAAGCAAATATTACATCCATATTCATAAAAAACCGAGCCCTTTTAATGAACTTTGTGGAAAGAAAAAGTTGTTTTTTAATCCAATAAGATTTGAAGCCACTGTAGACAGATTGGAAAGGCGTTTCCATCTATATCTATTTCTCAGCTCCCCCATCTCCTGTGACTCATGAGGAAGTTGAAAATTGCTTTAACCCCGGACAAAACCCAAAGCTGTTATGGGTTAAAATAATCCTCTGTAATCCCAGAGTTGACCCAGGTTAACCACCCGTTTGCATGACACACAAACCCATTATGGCCTCCTGATACTTAAATTGGCTTATGCCTATCGACACCATAAATTTAAATGAGAAAAAAATATTAGTTTCAATTTAGGTTCAGTGTCAGATGTTGCAGGTAGAAAACATAACCAATCTAAAATTATTATCTAAACACAGAGACCTATTTGCAGTTCTTTTCTAGAGTTTTTCACATATGAATGAAGTGTTGTTTGTTTGTACAGGTGACAGAAAGAAACTTGGTGCTTTCAAGCCTTGAATAACCACATTTCTTAAACATTTCACTCTTTGCCATTACAAACATGTCAGCCATATTACAGAAGGCCAATTTGGACTTGGCTTCTAGACCCCAAGTAAAGCCTATCATGTAAGTAAGAACTCTAATTAAAACAGAACAAAACAGACGTGTGAAATTACCAGTTAACAAAATGATAAAATCAGGCAATATTTCCCACTTCTTCTGCTCACTTGCAGCTGCTCTCAGTTTTCCTGTGGCCTGCATGGTGCAATAGGGCAGGAATGGGGCCGCAACAGGGGAGGCAGCCATATGGCTGCATGACTCAGCCTTCCCATGACCCATGCGGTGTAACGGGGCAGGAACAGAGCCGCAATGGGTTCGCAATGGGGCCGGAGACCGCATTGCTGCACAACACTTGGTTTTCCCGCTGTCTGTGCATCTGGATCATGTGGCTCCTTCACCTGCTGCTTGGACAGGAATCAACTCACCTGCACTGTGCAGGCTTGCGGCTACTGTCAGACACTATCAGCTTCCACACCTTTGCCACCTCCAGTGCTGGCCATGCCCTGGTTGATGATGACCTTAACTAGGGCTTATTTTGGGGACAAGGCTTATATTAGGAGCATGCTAAAAATTAGACTAGGACTTATTTTCTGGGTAGTTCTTATTTTGGGGAAAACACGGTATATGTTACACACCTATATAATTATTCAATGGAGACAGCTCAAACACCCTGCATTTGGATCTCTTTATGCTTTGTCAACCGCATTCAGACAATTCATTTCATAGTCGCTTGCATTGCTCTTCTCCCTCCCACCAATTTTTGGTGCCTACAAAATGATAACAATGCCACCTAGAGGTTTTTGTCTTAATTGCCAATGAAAATCTTCAAAAATTCAAGCAGAAAATCAAATGCATGAAAAAAAATAAGGTGAATGCTTATCATAAGTTGCACATACATATACTTAAACGTTGAATGAGATTATAGACTTTGACGAACTCCAGTGCTCTGTCTGTATTGATTCTTGCAAATCATAATATTGAATGGAAGAAAAAAAAATATCTGTGTGTTGTGCATTAAGCACAACAAATGTCCCACGGAAAGATTCACTGATAATTTTCAACAGTGTGTATGAAAAGACTACAAAAATATAGTCTGTATTGAAATTTTTGAAAATTACTGACAGAGAATTGAAGGTAGAGTCTCCTTCCTTTGTTGGAGTGGTGGCAATCTAGTCCACTGGCTCTCAAATAGGTGGAATAATTGTTAAAGTTGAAAATTCCTTGAACAAACCCTCACATCAAGCTAAAGAAACTATGGGATTATTAATCTGCATGATCTCCACATGTAGAAGTTATTTATCATTCCTATTTCCCTGGAACATCAAATTGTAATGGCAGTGCATTTAACAGAAGGACAATTATATTTTTAAAAATTGTGTCAAATTTGAGGAATGCCTTGATAATCTGTTTAGAAATTAGTGCAAACATAAAATATAGGACAGAGTTCTGCAGTTCCATTGGAATGAAAACTCCAACCAGGCTGAGTGGAAATTCTGGCCAAGTGATGACAACATATCTGGACTAATTAAGCTGATGGGGTATCAGTGCTGATTATGGCACTGGAATAGGCCTGGGCCAAGGGTTCCAGATTCCACATCAGTTATGGAAGCTTAAACATCTACATTTAAACATGGAACTTGCAGGCTAATTCCTTGGAGGATAAAAATTGGAAAAGGAGGACTATATATACTATATATACCAGACTGTATATGCTTATACATCTGGAGGAAATTTGGGATATAATTAATTATTTAATGATTGTTTGTCTCTTAATGATACAATTGGCAATTCTAGGGAGCAAATGTGATAGGATGCTAAATATTAATTCACATATCTTAGATTTATGTGTGTACCAAATACAGAATCAACACCATGGCTGTTCCACCAGGTTTCACTTCTAGTCATCAGAGTGTACACCGCAAGAAATTTTCAGGTATATTGAACACCACTTGGCAAAAGGATACTACTAAGATTAAAAACCAAAGTAAACTCAGCTGAGGCACTTCCATAATCAGTGAAAGTCAGGAGTTACAGACAGACTAATGATGTAGCAATCTGAGCATCCAAGCATGGGAGGAAATTGGCAGTGGAATAAAAATTTAAGTTAAAATTGATTCAAAAGTATAGGAAGAAATATAAAAGATTGCACTAGGGAAATATGCATTGTTAGGCTACCACCTAGTGGTGAAATGGATCAAATATTAATAATAACATAATTACCAGCTTCAAAAAGTTGCTACTAACAAAATCAACAAAAGAACAATTCCTTTTGAAGCGCTTTAATAATTTAACAAAAAAAACCTCAATATTTTGTATAAGGGAAACATAGTTAATTAACTAATATATTTATCGCACTGATGAAGTTTAAATATGTAGGCTTGTTGTAATCCTGAAATGTAAGTGCAAAACAAGGGTGAACAGGAAGCAGAAAGTGAGCAAGGAATTCTTGTATAAAGAACCTTTCCAGATGTATCCCCAACATCAGGTACTCTGTTAATACAACTGCAATAGAACTTAGTCAAAAATGTAGCTGTATTCTAAACTTTGTCCTTTAATTTTCCTTACCACAGAAAGCCAATACTATGTGTGGGTGAGACAAAACTTGGTGGTCTCCTCTTCCCATGAATTTCCCAACACTTTCTCTGACTCATGGATGGTTGGATGACATGATTAACTGGCTCAATGGCTGTCGGCCCTCCCAGGCATACCAGACAGGAAACATAACAATATGAATTAATTCTACTTTATTGTAAGGCTACATTGACAGAATCATGGAAGACTGAAGGTACAGATTTCCCACAGCCCCTTTTAACTACTTAATCCATTAGGGTAGAACTATCCCAAGTTTCTTTCTCTGACCGTAAGCAACTGCGAGCTCTTCCCTGTCCTGTCTGGTTGTTTCCTAGGCAGTATTTTCTCTTTCTTTTCCTTATTCTAGCAAATCAGAATTTAACAAGGGCTAATGGAATGGTGGTCATTCTTGCCCGTCTCATACTCTGCTGGCTTGCTGTATTTCCATCTTTCCCAACATTTAGAACCTTTTCCAGAGAACTGGGTCTTCACACAGTGTCTGAAATTTGATAATTTTGATGTGTGATTTGTGCTTAGAGTGAGAACTCTGGCTTGACTTGTTCACTCCATTGGTTTGTTTTCTTGGCTGACCACAGTATTCTTAGGAGTTTCTCCAACACCACTTCTTCCCCAACACCAGTGTTAAGATGAGACTACTGCAAATGTCTCAATCATACAACCACTGGAAAAATGCCTGCTGTGCTATTTATGTGTTTCCGGGGCACAAGGACATTGCTGCTCCAAATGAAAAGCCTTCCTGTTTTGGCCTTCAAAGACAGCTGAGGAGAGGACATGATGTTACGGGACTTACGGGACCGCCTGCTGGCACCATCGGCCTCCCGCTGGCCAGTGCGCTCCCACAGGGTGGGCCTCCTTGGGGTGCCGTCAACTGGACAACGCCGGCTGGTGGCCCCGAGGGTGCGGGTCTTCTCTGTGGGGGCCTTCCGGTGTGCGTTAAACCCGAGGGCCTTCCGGCACGCATTAAAGACCCACCTTTTCCAACAGGCCAGTCTGGCCTAATATTAATTACTAGGGTTTTAAATTTTTGGTAATTTTTAACTTTTTTACCTTGCTTTTATTGCATTACTGTAATTTTATATTTCCAGCCACCAGTTTAATTCTTTTAAATCTGTTTCAAATTTTTTACTAATTGTGTTGTTTTATCTGGGCTGTACACCGCCCCGAGTCCCTTTTTGGGAGAGGGGGCGGTATAAAAGTTAAATAAATAAATAAATAAATTATGCTATAATAGTGTTTCTCAATCTTAGCACATTTAAGACGTGTGGACTTCAATTCCCAGAATTCCCCAGCATGGTTGGCTGGGGAATTCTAAAAGATGAATGAAGTCTACATATGAAGTCAACATATCTTTAAACTTGCCAAGGTTGAAAAGCATCATGCTAGAGTGAAGGTTCTTCTATGTTTAGGGATTTTCAGTTTAGTAAGATAAGCCATGGGGGACCTTGGGCACCTGTTGGCTGCACTGAGAAGAAAATTAACTAGGTTCAAATAAATGAGTTTGTTGCTTGCTGTGGAGCAGCGTTTCTCAAACTTGGCAGCTTTAAGACATGTGGACTTCAACTTCCAGAATTCCCCAGCCGGCATGGCTTTGAAGTTCACACATCTTAAAGTTGCCAAGTTTGAAAAGCACTGCTCTACAATTAGGTGGAAATTCTTTCCATACATTATATTACGAAATATGGATGCAGAAAATGTTCATTAAAAACAATGGATTAGCATATGAAACAAGAAAGGTGACCCACCCCCCTAGAATGTTAAGTTAGGGTAGAAGATGCTTACCCTCAAAGTTCAGTTGTTTCATCTTTCGTATGTGTTGCCCTTCTAGTGATTAATGTAGCAAGAAAGAGAAAACTTGTGGGGCCCATTTCAGAAGAAGCAAAGGACACCAGATTATATCAAATGCTTATTTTATTTATTTAGGTTTTATATACCGCCCTTCTCCCGAAGGACTCAGGGCGGTGAACAGCCAACTAAAATACATGTAGACAAATATAAATAGTTAAAAAAGAATTAAACCCTAGGCTGTCCCTATAAAAATCTAAAAACCCCCAATTAAAATAAATTAAAACTTTGTACACCCATCCCAACTAATCTAAAAACCCCATTTAAAAATCCCATTTGAGTCAGCTCAGGCCGGCCTGCTCGAAGAGCCAAGTCTTCAGGTCATGTCTGAAGGCCCTCGTTCGTAGTCCAGGGGGCATCCCGTTCCAGAGGGCGGGTGCCCCCACAGAGAAGGCCCTGTTCCTCGGGGTCACCAGGCGACACATAGAAGGCGTCGGGACCCGGAGGAGACCCTCTCTGTGGGAGCGTACCGGTCGGTGGGAGACTACTGGCAGAATGCGGTCTTGTAAGTATCCTGGTCCGATGCCATGGAGCGCTTTAAAGACCAAAACCAGTACTTTAAAGTGAACCCGGAAGGCCACCGGCAACCAATGCAGCTCCCGCAGGAGGGGCGTCACGTGGGAGTATCTCGACGCCCCCATAACTACCCGCGCGGCTGCATTTTGTACCAGTTGAAGCCTCCGGGTGCTCCCCGCAGGGAGCCCCATGTAGAGGGCATTACAGTAGTCCAGACGGGAGGTATTGGTAAAGGAAAAGGAAACAGCATCTTAGATAAGGCCTCTCAAGAAGCTTTTTTTAGAGTGGGAAACTTTTGTTATGCTATATATTGCATTTCTTTCTACAAGCAGGGCCCTGCCCATAATAATAGAGAAGAGAGCGTTTCGTGATCCTTTCAGGTTGGTGAGCTCTTTAAAAAAGCAAAGAAAATGCCCGAGCAAAGTTGTGTTTTCACATAATGACTGCTAGAGTCAGCACAGACTTTCTCTTATACAAAAAGATACAAACATATTACACACATCTCTTCCCATTCACACACAAACACATATGCACACATACAAAACCTTCCATAGATGTAGAAGCAAACTATATAGGGGCAGATAGCCTTCCAAGTAAGGATCACACTTGAGCTCAACATTTCTGTCACCAAGTGAAACAGTTTGTTAAGAAAATTTTGCTCCGTTTTATGATCTTTCTTTCCACAGTTGCAATGTTAAGTTAGTAACATGTTGTTAAGTGAATCTGGCTTACCCATTGATTTTGCTTGTCAGAGGATTGCAAAAGGGGACACCACAACCATCATAAATATGAGTCAGTTGTCAAGCATCCAAATGTAAGACAGGTGACCATGGCAATGTCTGCTATAATTGTCAGTGTTAAAACAGTCATAAGTCACTTTTTTCAGTGGCGTAACTTTGAATGGTCACTAAATTAACTGTTGTAAGTTGGGGGCTACCTGTATCTCAAACGTCTCCTCACTGTTTTTGCCAACATTGCCTTCTGCTGGTTTTCTTCAGTCAGTTTTAGATCACTTTATTGATTCCTCAACTCCTCTGTTACTCTCTACTACTGCTTGTTCAATCCAACAGATTTAGAAACTATATTATCAGTGAAACTCCTTTTTTTCTGAAAGAAAAGGGATGGATGGATGGATATGTGTGTGTGTATGTGTGTATGGATGGATGGATGTTACAAAAAACATTGCTGGTAGATTGTATTTCCTTCATTTCCTAAGAACACCATATGAACCAATAAGCAATTAAGCTACCTAAAAGAAAACGATTATTTTAAAGGGGCATTGCATTTCCAGAGAGGATACACTAGAATCCTGGGGTGCATTTTGTACTAATGCATCCCTCAATTCAGTTCCCTTTGCAAACCTTCAACACTTTCTCTCCATCTGATGAGATCCAATGTAGAGAGTGGGTATCCCAGCTTCAAGTCCATATTCATGCACAAAGCTCACTGGATGATTTGAGGTTAATTGCTCTCTTTTAGCCAATCCAGTAGGCAAGATTTGTATTATGGGCCTAAGATTATGGGAGATCCTTGTATAAGTTGGCTTGAATACCTAGATCAAAGGACAGAACTAAATGCAATAAATACCAATTCAATTAAGCTCACCTTAAAGCAAGAGCATTTAAATTCTCTCAGCTTCTGGGCTGTAACAGTTTTAAGCAGCCTGTCCAAACACAGAGAACCATTATAAAAATGGCCCTTCCTGTTTATTTTCTCCAATATGTCCACAAACAGATCCTAAAATCCTTTAAGATTATTTAAGTCTATAAGTAAGCATGTAAGTAAATGATTTGGAGTTAAAGGAAAGATCGTCCTAAAACACAGTACTAGGGGGAAAATCGGATTCACATATCTTTTACAGAAGACTGTGTGCACACAAAAGTTAAGAAATAATTTGGATTTCTCTTCCATATCCCTGGCAAGCAGAAGAATTAAAGCAAAGCAGCACCTCAGTTGCTATTTTATTTTATAGCACTAGGGGTTGCACTTGAGCTAAGCTATCTCAATTAACATTTTTAGCAGTGAGAGATTCCTGGTGTTGTCTGATCTTGGCTGTTTTTTGGCAGATGTTTTATTACTCAGACTAGATAACATCTTCAGTGCATTGATAATGTTAAGTAGCTTGGGTGATGAAATGTCTGCAAAACAACCAAGTCCAGAGAGCACCAAGGATCCCTCATATCATCCCTAAACTATAAATATTCTTTTCTATTTAACAGTTAAGGTGTTTTGTTTTGTTTTTTGAACAGTGGAAAGGGACAAATTGGGTGAAAACAGAGACAAAGGATTATTGCAGACATTTTATTTCCAGAAAGCAAACAATGTTCCCTCATCTTTGGCAGGTGATTAAGTCAGGAATATATATGGTGTATCTGTGTATCTCACCTCAGATGCAAATTTGACTTAGTATAAACCCAGTGAAATCACTGGATTCTGCATGCTTATTATTATTATCAAACCTCTATGATTTCGGTAGACCAAAGTATCTGGAACCAAGCCATTAATATGAAATCATGCACGCTAAGAAATCACAACAGTATAAAATTGTACAGTACATTTTTACTGTTTGCAGTACAATAAATTTACAGAATAACTTCATAACAATAAGTTGATGAAAGTAAAGGACATGATTTTGGCTTGCTTCATTGGTTAGCTGCAGAATTTTAGACACAATTTAAATGATTAATTAGTTCAATAATGCTGTTTTCTTAAACAGGAAAATATTTTCCATTCCTCATAAGCCGGGGCCACTGAACATTTCTTTTACATATGTACACAAGTCTGAAATTTCAGTCTCTACAAAAAACATTTTGAGAATTTCTAAAAACATCTTTAACTAAACTGCTAGCTTCCTTTGGTAATTCATGGTAATATAGTTTTTGCTCCAGATTATGACAAATAAAAGACTTGAGGGGGAAAAAGTTCCCTCATAATGGCATAATTTGAAAATGAACTGCCCAAATACAGGCAGTTTTGCTCAGAAAAAGCATGTTGAAAAACATACATCCTGCAGTATAAAATCACAGTCCATATTCACTCATCCTTTAATCAACCCATATTCTAAGTGATTTAAGAAAAATAAGAAGCTAAGTGATTTTAAAAAATATTATTATCAAAGCAAGGCAAAAAAATCCAGCACAGCTGGAAATAGGGGGATTTGGGGTAATTTATAGCAAAAAGCCAGGATTTGTATAAATTAACTATAGGTTTGCAAACACCTTTTTTGAATCTTCCTTCAAAGGAAGAACACTTTGCTTGATGAGATTTTCAATTCAATGTAGTAAAAACCACTCATTATTTTTGATATGTGATTTTTCTTAAATTATAGTTCAGTTATAAACTATTAGAGATAGTATTTGATCCAATTTTGCCTCCCTTTCTGTTTGAATACTTTTCATTCCTTTAAGCCACATTTAACATCTCCATTTCCAGAACTGAGGAAGTTTGTTAGCACGTTTAGTAACAAAGCAGTTCCCCAAAATTATTAAATTAATTGAAACAAACTGTATTATCTACATATGGTTAAGTAAAGGAAAAAGCAGCTATTTATAATTTGTTTTTCTTTGTTAGTAACAATTATTTCCATTGGAGTTTCACCTATCTAAAATAGCAGAGTTTTATGCCATCAGCAAGGCATCCATAATTTTTTTTTTGTCTCAACCTAAATCCATCTTGGCCCTGCTAGGCTTATGCCCTTCATGACACTTTAATCCAACTCATTTGCTTGATTCATCCCTGTTATAAACAAGCTTTTGAAATGAAAGCTTAAAAGGCTGGTTGTGATACATTAAGATAATCAGAATGGCACTCCTTATATTTGTTTAAAAGCTACTCATTGCCATTTTGTTCATTTTCTCAGTTAAGGGGGAAATTATAAAATTGCCACCTTCAGCTTTTCCTCTCTAGGCTATCCCCCAAATTCATCTAAAGTCAGCAAGATGTATGTTTATTCACATTAAGTAATGTGGATAAGCTTTGTTCCTGATGGGAATGTAGGTATTTTTCTAAAAAGTTTCAGAATATGAACATGTATATAGGAAGGACTATCTCATGTCCTTCAAGTCCAGATTCCAATCTTGATTATGATCAAGCTGAATGTCAAAGGTGAGAGTCCTCTGTGACTAACAAAAATCCTTACCTTTGGAGCAGAATAATTCCCTTAATTAAATACAAATATGATGCTTTTAGTGCTTTGCATACTTCAGTCATTGACTACTGATCTCTTTGGAAAATATTAAGCTATTTAAGTTTCTTAAAACAACATATCATGTATAAAACACACACACACACAAATATTAAAATGGATGGGCTAAGTGTAGTATCAGAAAATAAATACTGCAACATTCCAGGGAGGGCTCAGTTGGAAAAAGTTGAGAGTCTACAAGACAATTTCAAGGGTACAAAAAAGGAGTCAGGTAAAAAACATAAGAGAGAAGTAATGCGGCTCTTCAGACAACTGGAGCCCAGCTGTCTCCGGCCATACTTCAGAGACTAAAAGCCAAAGCTTGCTAAGATCTTCAAGAGCTTTCAGAGAAGCATCCCAGACAGATCTAGCTTTCAAACTTCCTTCTGGTTTGTACAAATGTGAGATCAGCTTTGAATAACTAAGTTGTCATTAATCAAAGCCAAGTCAACTGAACTGAGGATTTTTTTTGGTAAATGCCAAAGACATCTCTGCCCTACATAGATATTGATGTGTAGGTGGTACAAATGTATTATTAAGTTGGAGAAATAAATGAAAGGATGGTTTGTTCCTTCAGACAGTTGTTTTATGAATGCTGTTATTTTTTTTAATGGAATTACGGTACTGTCCTTTCAACTTTGTGGAGCTGCCCAAAATAATCTGGAGTTGGGTAGTCTAGAAATTAAATAAATACATACATATTTTAAAAATCTTTTAACAGTTAAAAATCTTTTTAAAAAATTAACAGTCTGAGTATCCACAAAAGTGTGCGGATTACAAGCTCCCTGTTTCATTGGGATAAGGGGCAATTAATATGAATTGGCTACTTGTTTCTTTTTTTGACCTTCATTTATGTCTTTAGCAACATCTAGAAAAGACCGAGCAATAAGAACATATCTGATTAAGATGTACCACCTAGATCTGTATCCAGAAAAGGAGTTGCACCGAACCTGTTTCTAAAAAGAAAATCACTTTTGAAAGGTCAAAGATTCACATGTGTTCACAGAAGATCACAGAAAAAGTTCAACTTTTTCTCTTTCTTTAATTCTCATTTGGCCTTTTCTTTGATCACTTTTTCCATGTGTAAATAGAACAGATTGTCACATTCTAACTCTACCATGTCCTGTTATCAGGTCCTGGAATCCAAAATCTAATAAAGTGATATACTTGCAATTTTCATCTATAAAGATAAAACTTCTCAGACAGCTATAATTCATCGGAATGTATTTGCCTAAGTTGTAAGTTCAGTGAAACTGAAAGCAACTTCTTAGTAGATACGTATAAAATCATTACATCAATTATTTATGGTTTCCACCAAAACATTTTAATATATTTCTGTATAGAACAATTAAGTGACAAAATCAAATTAAGAAAAATAATCTGTTAGTCTTCTGAATTGGGCAAATAAAGTAAATCTTCTTTAATGCAGGTTTTTGTCATTAGTATTTTGATTAAATGTTGCTTTACCTTGTCACTGCTCATTTACTAGAGACCATCTAGCTGAATACAGGAAGACTGATTACCAAATCATAAATCTTTAAAGCAGAGTCCAAAGTTGACTATAGAAACAGGGTTCTCTGAATGTGGAAACAAGGCTGAATCTCAAACATAGACTCAGAACAACACTCCCTATTAATAATTGTACACATATTTGCCTTTTTAGATGCCTCCATATTGGAAAACAATCAGCCATATTAAACCATTCTGGATATGATAACGTTCTGAGAAAATAAACCCCTCCGCACCCCAAACCTAAGGATTGATGAGTCAAAATTTAAGATGTTTTTAATGGATTAGACACATTATGTGCCACAAAAAACATTTCAACAAGCATAATTATTCACTTTATATCTTTTTCCATTTTAATGATAAAGTATATATTCACATTTTAAGAATAAAGTATACATTCAAGGTACATATTCAATAGGCAAAACAGAAACAGCTTTCTGAAGCCTTCCAAAAGGAACACTTAATTTTTTTCTGTTGTTTTTAAACTCAATTGAACAAAAAATCATTCTTATAGTAAGGCTTATTCTTGTAGAAGTAATAAATCCATGGCTAAACTTACTCAGTGGTGAAGGTGGGATTCATATGATTAAATATTTCTGCAAACACACAGATAAAGTCATAAAAAGGTCATAGAATAATACCCCATCTAGATAATGAGAGAAGAAGAGTTCTAATCCTGATTTCCTGCCTAACATACTAGCTCTGTAAAGAAATTTTATTTTAATGTATTTTTAGTAATTCCAACAAAGCACAGTTCAGATATTGGCTTGCTCCTCCACCCAGGACTAGTTTGAACAAAATTAAAAATTAATACTGAAAATTCTGATATTCGATATTTTCTATCATTGACAAAATCCATAATCCAATTAACACACAAGTATTTAACTTGAAGACAGTAGAAACTCTGAATTCAAAACTCTGACTAGTGTGTTGCCAGAAAAAATGGAATCCTAGTGTTGTAAGTTAAAAAGGCAGGTTTCAGGACTGCCACTAAATCATTTAAATCATAGAACTTTAGTTTAAGTAAAGGAGTTTACCAAGATCTTTATTTGGTTACAGGTTTTCAGTACTTAGTGTATTATTCAGGAGGCACTATTGTTCAAAATACAATATGTACAATTAGTTATTCCGGTACTATAATATGTCATATCTACTATACATACTGTACAAAATTCAGATATAATTTTGCTGATACATGGTACAGCAATCCAGTAAACAAAACTGTCCAATTCATGTATATTGAAGCATTACCATGGTGTTTCATGGACACCAAATCACTTCCATACCCAATCTTTGTGAATATCAGTAAATAATGTGCAACGGTGCATAGTAAAGAGTAAATAATATGAACAACAAAATTGTTGCGTGGTGGGGGTTTTCAAAAAATGCACATTGCACAGAACTACTGTTTTTGACCCAATTACAGCACAGCATATGAAAATTTGCTAGCCCTTAAAAGCTAGGATGCTCTCAAGCATATAGATCTAGAACCAAAATGGAGATGTAATGGCCAACAAACTCATATATTATCATTAGTGCTCATATATTATCACGCTCATATATTATCTTAGTGATCCGGACATTTTCCAATGAATATATTTTGCAGAAGATAAAAGTTTTGAATTGGACTTGGGAAGAAGGTACTTAAATTCCTACAAAGCTACTAAGTTAATTGAGTGGCATTCAGGCAATCATCATCTCATAGGTCAACCTGCCTAACAAGACTATTGTGAGGATAAAAAGACATAATCCCATAATTTCAGCTTTGACAAATTGCTGTTGCTTGGATTAGTTGCTAATTTTCAGGCTAACCAATGATTAATGTGAAATCATGACAATAAGGATCTGCTGTCCCAAAACACCTTGGAGAAAAGGCAAGATGGAAATGAAAATGCATTCAGCATTAAAGGGAGTCTTGGAAACTTCACTGACTTTGAGCCTAGAACTCTTTCCCTAGCCTGGTCTGTTTTTCTCCACATATGGTGGACTAAACAATCCCTCCAGCCACATCGATGATTAAAAATTAGTTTAAAACTTCTACAGCTTGATAGGGAGGCTGTTGTAAACATGCTAGATCCCACCTACTAGCTTTTAAAAATACTTGGGTGGCTTCTTTCCCCTTTTAGCATTTTCATTCATTCAGATTAGCCAGCAGCAAAGAACCCCACAGAGAAACAGCCAGAGAGAAACTAAGGGACCAACTTCTTTCTTTCTAGAGCAGGGCTCTCCAACTGTGACAACTTTAAGCCTGGCATACTTCAACTCCCAGAATTCCCCAACCAGCTTGCTAGGGAATTCTGGGAGTTGAAGTCCGCCAGGCTTCAAGTTGCCAAAGTTGGAGGCCCCTGTTCTAGAACAGCTTTCCCCATCTCTACAAGCAACAGAGCATTCAAACTGAAGTGCAGAGCATTTAAGCCCCAAAGTTCACACAGTGGACTGAAAATGAAAATCTCAGAAAGTGAGAAAGTTCCATGAAATAATAAACACTTACTCCAAAAAAATACCTTCACAATTTCTTTCATACTTCTCCCTGAAAAACTGTCACAAAGAAGGCCAGAGTTTTAAATTACTTCTTCCCTAGCTAGCTTGTCTTCCCACTTTGGATGCAAAGGGGTGAATTTATGCTAAAGTCACCCATGGCACTGATTTTTATTTGAATCTGAGACAAGGTTTTAAGCCTGCTTCAGTCTTAACTGCCACTCCCAAAACTTGTTGCACAAGCACAAAAAAGCCCTATTTGTAAAACAACTCTTTGGGCCAATTGAACATACGGAAAGATTGTGCATCAGATGAATGACAATACTTTGGCCTTTAAGGCCCCAACCCCAGTATTTCAACTATGGCTGACTGCCCATAACACAAGATAAATGCACTTTAGGTACAATGATTGAAGGCACGGAATATATATCCAATCCTAAACAGCCAAGAAGCTGCCACAGACATACAGAAAAAGTTGTATTTCTTTGAATCCAATTATGGAATGATTGCTAATTAATAATAAGATACAGACTTCCATCTGACTATTAAAGAAAAGAGTTCCAAAAGAATTTTTGGGTGTCTTTGTAGTTTTGGCTTCCTCCTCTTTACAAATATTTCTCCAGGCCGGAGGAAAAATTTGACTGTCTCAGGTAGGCACTGCTGCCGGCGGCGGTGGCTCCAAACTGGCCGAGCCCATTGAGCTGCGAGGCTGCAAGGCCCACCAGCTGCTCCACGTGTTCCGGGCAGGAAGAAGCAGGGCGGCTGGGTTGCACAGCCAGCCTGCTGGGGGCTCCGTACAGCTGCGAGTGGGGTGGGGAATAGGCGCTGGGAGGCACCGCTAGGTGACCGGAGGGAGAGGCGGCGTAGGGGTAGGTCGGGCCTGCGGGCTGCCGACCCATTAAGCCGGGACTCACTTGCTGCGCTTGGAAATAGGTCTCCGTCGGGTTGCCCATCGGACAGGGGCCTAGGTCGGCCACGCCGTTCAGGCCCAAGGAATGGTAAGGCCCCAAGTCCATGCCCATCGCCGAGGAGGCCTGCAGGGCAGCTGCTTGGTGCTGCTGTTGCTGCTGCTGCTGCTGTTTGGAACTGATCAGGCTGTCGATGCTGAACATTCGCGAGGGCAGCGCAGGCGGCGCCCCCGGGTATTGGGGAAGGGCGGAGAGCTGCGGGCTGTAGGCGCGGACGGGCGAATAGACGGCATCGCCGCCACCCGGGTAAGCTAAGGCTCCGGAGCCCCCGCAAGGGCCGGACCTCACGACTGGAGCAGCGTTGGGGGTAAAGGCGCTAGCGCTGGGCATGTAGCCCGGGTAGGTGGTGAGGTCGGTGCGCTTAAAGCGCTTCCGGCGGCGCAAGAAGCTGCCGTTGTCGAACATGTCCTCGGCGGCCGGGTCCAGGGTCCAATAGTTGCCCTTGCCCGGGTGGCCCGGCTCGCGGGGGATCTTGACGAAACAGTCGTTGAGGGTCAAGTTGTGGCGGATGGAGTTCTGCCACTTCTTGGGGTTCTCGCGGTAGAAAGGGAAGCGCTCGGTGATGAATTTGTAGATGCCGCCCAGCGTCAGCCGCCGCTCCGCCGCGTTGGCGATGGCCATGGCGATCAGGGCGATGTAGGAGTACGGGGGCTTCCCTCGCTGCACCGGACGCTTCCTTCGACGGCCTCCGCCGCCTCCTCCTCCTCCCGCGCTGGCCGAGGTGCCGGCACCGGGGGGCTGATCGTCCGCCGGCTGCTCGTTCACTCTCTCCGCCGGGCTCCCTCTGGGCTCCAACTTGATCAAAAAAGGCTCCACTTTGCAGCTCGACGGGGAGGCCCGATGCCCAGCGGGGGAATCCGGGCTTGTCCCCTGACTGGGCGAGTGGAAGGCGTCGGCTGTCATGGTGCACTTACCCGAGAAGAAGGAAAAACCGGCTAGATTCATATACAAAGAAAAAGAGTGAAAGTGAGAGTGAGTGTATGTGTGTGAGTGAGTGAGTGAGTGAGTGAGAGAGAGAGAGAGAGAGCGCCGGGGCGGGGGGGGGAATGCCGGGGTGGAAGGGAGCAACGGGGCGAATGAAATGGAGCAGCTCCCGCGGGGACCAGGTAATGAGGTCGCCTTTATATAGCTCGGTCCTGGCGCCACCCTGGGGCTCCCCCTGAACGGGGCGGTGGCTGCCCACAGCCACTACCTGGGCGATTCCCCGCTCCCGACGGACCAAGCGAGAGTTTTGAGAACGAGGCGGGCAGCGAGGCATTTCTGTGCAGCACCGCTCGAAAACCCGAGTTGGGGATGTCTTTGCTACCTGCGCTAGGTGGAGGGGTACTTTTCCTTGCTCCGTTGCAAGAGCAGCCCCATCCTCAAGTGCAGAGGTCTCCAATTCTGGGAGTTGAAGCCCACCAGTCTTAAAGTTGCCAAGTTTGGGGACACCTGCTCAAGTGGGTTTCTCAGCAACTTGTCCCAGGACTTTCGGCGGGAGTTTACGCAAAGCCGATGCTGGTAGGATCGCTTGGCTCTCGCCTTTTTTTTTGCAATAAATCTTTAGTAATGGATTACTAACTTGCGTACTTATCGGAGGCTTTCCCAGAGCACTTCACCGGCTGCTAAGCACCTTTAGTTTTCGAGAGAGACGTCTCTGGTTTTGAAAGCGGAACGGCTTTCAAAGCCAACCCGCTTTGGAGATTTGGAAAGGCCGAATAGCGAAATTCACCCGTAGAGGCGGTGGCGTGAGAAGAACGGCATTAGTTGGGTGTTTGCAGAAGGCAAACAAAATTTCATCCGCGGCAAATTTCTACACAATGGGGGTGGTCTTCGGCAAACACCCACCCCTATTGTGTAGAAATTTGCCGCGGATGAAATTTTGTTGAAAGGCACAGGTATCAATAAGAAAAAATGTCTTGCAGTCCGGTTGTCTCCCCTACGCAGAGAGATTTGGGCAGAGACTAGAGAGAGAGAAAAATGAGAAGATTGTTTTGTTGTTGTCAGTTGAAAAGTTGTGTCTGATCCATCTCGACCCCATGGACAATGTTCCTCCAGGCCTTCCTGTCTTTTACCATCCTCCAGAGTCCATTTAAGCGCAAGCTTACTGCTTCAGTGACTCCATCCAGCCACCTCATTCTCTGCTGTCTCCTTCTTTTGCCCTCAATTGTTCCCAGCATTAGGCACTTCTCCAGTAAGTCCTTCCTTCTCATTAGGTGGTGAAAGTATTTGAGTTTCCTCCTCAGGATCTGGCCTTCTAAAGAGCAGTCAGGGTGGATCTCTTCTAGGGCTAATCAGTTTGATCACCTTGCAATCCAAGGAACTCGCAGGCATCTTCTCCAGCACCATAGTTCAAAGGCCTCAATTCTTTGGCGCTCAGCCTTCCTTATGGTCCAACTTTTACAGCCATACATTGAGGGACTTAAACTGTTCGTGAGTGAATTGGCCAATTGCAGAGTTAATTTTATCAAGATACTCCCATGTCACTTAGCAGTATCAAAAGATGCTTCCCCCCCCCCCCCCGAGAATTTTAGATGCATGGCATCCACACATGTTTTTCCCATTTGGCAAAAGAACCATTTCCCCTGTGCATTTTTCCCTTGGGTCCATGCAAAATAATCCCAACCCAAACTTTTGTCTTCCCATTGGTGATTTTCTTCCTGTCTTCACTGGCTCTCTATTGGTTCTGTTTTAAACTGTTGCAGATGGTGTCTTCTTGATTCGTGTGGAGCAAGGATCAGTTTCCCTTCTGGCTTTCTGGCTTTTTTCTTTTGGCAACTGGGGTGGGGGGGAGTGGTGGAATCTCCCAATAAGGGGACTGCAGAATTGGGGAAATATCAAAATAGAAATAGCCTTGGAGAAAGGAAAAGCCAGTTCCTGTCCTAAATGTCAACTAAACTTGATACTTACATCCAAAAGACTGCTGTATCCATGGCGGTGCAGTGTTTAGAATGCAGTATTGCAAACTAGTTCTGCCCACTGCCAGCAGTTCAATTCTGATCAGCTCAAGGTTGATTCAGCCTTCCATCCTTCTGAGGTCAGTAGAACGAGGACCCAGATTGTTGGGGGCAATATGCTGATGCTGTAAACCGCTTAGGGAGAGCTGCTTATATTAAAATGCACTCTATATCAATGCAGATTGGGAGAGCAAACAGCACTCCAATTGGATTATTCATTCTTATCATGTCCTATCTGCTGAAAAGATCTGCAATTTTTTCAAAGCTAGTTAACTCTTTTGTGCCAAAATACTTTGAAGAAGGGAAGGGGGTAAGAAAAAGTATTGGTACTTCAGAATTTTGGTATTGGATGGGACTCATAAGAACTCCATGGATAGCCAAGAAAACAAAGATATGGATAAAGACTAGGCTCTCCTTAGACTTCCATAATACTGGAAAAAATGGAACAGAAAGAGAACCAAAGAATGGCTAACAAGCAGATGATGAATCAACTCAATTATAACAGTGATGAGTGCATGGTTGGGAGACCTGAAAGCCAGGATGGGGACAGATTATCCTGGAGAGGGTCAACTTAAGGGCACATTGTCTATCAAAATTGCAGAAATTATTTTGTTGAAAATGTCTCCCTCCCTCATAGGCCAAGACACACATTCCTATACAAATTTGGTTCTTCATTTCTGAGTGCAGACTGATGACTTTTTAAAGCATCATCTAGTTCCAAACTGAGCGAGTCCAAGTGAATTTTTGGAACCTAGTCTGTAACTACAAAGAAGTTACCTGGTACATACAAAGGCTGTTTCAAACTTCTATCCGTAGTTTGAATCAGCATCCATATAGCATTCTATCAAGCAATATGGATCACCCATTGTTGGCCTTGTTGCTTCCCAGCTTCAATTGTAGGTAGTCTTCAATTAACAGTTCAAATTTTGAATTGAAATTGTTTCCTGGTGAAACCAACAAGGATGCAACACAACAAAAAGATGTATAAATCTGTGCTCCTTGATTAACACTTTTCAGGACAATCAAATCAAGTGTCTCTTTGGGATTTTCTACAGATGTGAGCTTATTCAGTGGTGTGATGCTATGTCTCTGCAAGATAGCTACACCAAAGCAGATCTTGTTGATTTCAAGGAAAACATTCCACTCGCACATATGTACTAGTCATTTCTGGCTCTAGGGGGCAGTGCTCATCTCCATTACAAAGCCGAAGAGCCAGTGCTGTCCGAAGAGATCTCCGTGATCATGTGGCCGCCAAAGTGGTCCCTATTTTTCTACTTGGATTTTTACATGCTTTCAATCTGCTAGGTTGGCAGAAACTGGGACAAGTAACGGGAGCTTACTCCATTATGCAGTGCTACTAGGGATTCGAACCTGATCAGCAAGCTCAGCATCTTAGCCACTGAACCCCCCTCCCCCCTTGCATCCCTCGATTTCAAGGATGGGGGCTTCAGAAGACTGCCATCCTATGAACAGCAACTTAGAAGAAAACCTCTGGATATGAGGTTGGACTTGGTATGATAGTTCTGTTGTGCACATGCTTAAACTCAGAACTGTGCATTTCAGTTATATTATCTTAGGAAGAGGAGCAAACAATGCCAATCAAATTGGCAGACAATGGGAATGAAATTTATAACAAGATGCTGATCAAAAGCCCTGCGATTTACAGGATTTTTATATAGTTATCTGAGGATGCTGAGCACATAATTAATATTATGTTATAGCCAACTAGCAGTTCTGGAATCTGCCAATTGTCAAAGCTTTCCCTCTGTATCCAATGGACCAAGTAAATGAAACCCAAACTGCATGACTAAATGAATTTTAGTGGATTAGTTGTAATAAAATTGTCTGGGAATAGTTCTTCCACATTTCTATATTTACCATTTACTCAGTTACTTACTCATTGCTTATTTAAGCATGAGTCCCTTCCTGCATATTCTGGGCTTTGCTTTTCAATTGTTTGGGGTTCCTCTTGTAAATCAAGCACCCACTGATTGTTACAATAAACATGGTTCTTCTCAGTGCTGTGCTCCATACTTCTGAAGTTTACTAAATATCCTACCTATGGGATTCACCCATGCTGCTTTCACCCTGTTTTCCTTTTGTCCTAGAACTGGAACTCTAGTCACCATCAATCTAGCTGTTTCCATCCTCCCTGCACATCCAGAATGAGAAGATGTCCTAGAACTGTATGGCAAATTGTCCTTCCATGAGCTGCAACTATATGCTTGCTTTCCTGTGAGCCTTTCTTCAGGTGCATCTCTAAGTGCAGCGCAAAGATGTTCCAGCACTTGTCCTCTTTTCCTGCTGAGTCATCATTGCCTTAAACTGCCTTGCATAGAAGCAATCTGTGGGTTGAACTAAGAGATAGGGTCTAAAGGAAGATGGAAAGAATAAGCAAACTTCATCCTTGATTGGTTCCGCATGAAATAATTCCTGGATCACACATACTTCCAATAAACAACATCAAAATGTATGACCATATGAAACTTTGCAGAAGCAACTGAAAATGTATAATATATGCACTGATAATAAAAGCAGCATTACACAGAATCCAACTCTTTCTGCCTATTGAAATTGAACTTCTGTGTAGCATAGAACTAGAAACTTTCAAAAGAGAGTTAATCTTGCCCCACGTACACATACTGTACACAAAGATGTTCTAATGCTCTTTCAAACCACTAAGTGTATGTATATAAGAAGCCTATATAATAGTTGACAAATGCGCCAGACTGCATCAGGAGAACACTAGTGGTGAAGCAATAACCACAGCAAGAATTGTGTTGGGAGAAAAAAACACAACAATGAAAAAGAAAAGTGCTGTAAGAACTAAGGATGACTTTAAGTTGACATTGGGCTGTGGATATTATAAGGGCAAGATCATGAAGGTAAAGATAAAGGTTCCCAACTCTAGGGGGTGGTGCTCATCTCCGTTTCTAAACTGAAGAGCCAGTGCTGTCTGAAGATGTCTTGTGGTCATGTGGCTGGCATGACTAAATGCCGAAGGCATACAAAGCACTATTACCTTCCTGTGCTGTTCCAGCACAGGGAGTTAATTGGTTAATTATTTAGGAATTATGAGTTGTCCCCTTAAGGGAATGCATCATGGGAAATTTAAATAAAGGTATCCTGGGAAATGTAGTTCATGTCATGTGGCCACATCTGTAATCCTGATTGGTCACTAAATTGACCCTCGAGGGGTTGAGGGAGGTTGCCCTCCATTCTTGCCTGGATTCATGGACTGATAACAGCTTTCTTTCTATCGCTACATGATGGGTTAGGAAAATAACCATCTTTTACCTGCAATGCTGATATACAAAGGATTGGTCATTATAGAAGAGCTTCATCACAAATGTGAGTTATGAAGATACCTGATGTACCAATAAATGTACTTTGTTATGGATGTTTTGTGGAATTATCTATCTGCATCTGCACAGCCACAAATCCTCCTCTATGCATGCGATAGGACAGATTACTTCCCACCAAAGGCTGTCCCTATTTTTCTACCTGCATTTTTACATGCTTTCAAACTGCTAGGTCGGCAAAAGCTGGGAAAAGTAATGGGAGCTCACTCGGTTACATGGTGCTAGAGATTTGACCGCTGAACTGCCGACCTTCTAATCAACAAGCTCAGCATCTTAGCTACTGAGCCATCACATCCCCATCATGAAGTTACATCACATTAAAACAGTTAACATGACATCTTTGTTCCACTTTTGAAGACACCTGAGGATGGACATCTTCCATATGTCATTGCAGAGGGCCTTCTAGAAAACGTTGAACTCTGATGTTCCAAAGGTGCTTTTCAAAAGGCAACTGGACTTCCTTGTTTTTTACCTTGAAAATGTTTTGCATTTATCTAAGAAGCTTTTTCAGTTCAGTTCTTCAATTCTGAACTGAAGAAGTTTCTTGGATGAGAATTGAAACATTTTCAAATTAAAAAACAAGAAAGTCCAGGTGCCTTTTGAAAAGCACTTTTGGGACAACCATGACCTGGATGATTGAGAATCTCCATAGCTCTGGTGTTGGGAAATATGAAGTTGACAGATTTGGAGAACTGAGGGAATCATGCACTTGCTAAATTGTAGCAATGTGGAATTAATCTAGTTAGTAGTAGTAATTTCTTTCAATATCACGTCTCATGTGGAATAAGACAACTTCCAAGTGTGACAATATCAAGTATGAAATTCATGTTTCTAACCTTGGTGGACTTCCATTTCTACTGGACCAATTGATGGGTCAGTAACCTATGCCAGTGTTATAGTTTCTGGGCTGCTCATTATCATGTTCTCCATTGTGGTCTTCACCTGCCTGTTTCATTTCTCCATCTAATTTTCTTGACAGTAGCAATAAAGTTCATTTGTAACAAGATGGGCTCTTCCTGCCCCCAAGGCTTCAAAAATCTCAGTGTCAGTGTGCGTTTCCTTCCCTGTCTCAAAGTTTACATGTTCTAAGCCTGAAGCTAATATTTTGAGGTTCCTTCAAAAATTGCTCAATGGCTTAGAAACCAAGATCTCAAAGTCCACCTATCTCACAACAGTTTCTGTTGCCGTGTTCCCAATTGCATACAAATAAAACTAATGGGAAATTCATTTTCATCTCCATTAAATAAAATGACAAAAAGAAGAATTATTTTTGCTTTATACTGCATAGTAGATGAAAGGGGCATGCTAAAATAATCCTGAGACAATGCTGACTCCGAATTCAGAGATCGCTGTCCAAAACTAAGGATTCTTATAGAGTTTGATAATATTAGTCCAATATTATTAAAAAAAAAGCAACCTAATGATGAATAACTACAATTAGGTTTTATCAGCTAATACTGTGGAAGGAAATAGGTGAGTTAGTGATTTGAAACAAGAGCAGGATAGGGCTCAACCACAAGGACTTCAAAATTCCTTACAAAATTCCTTGTAAGTCCTTGACTTACAACCATTTGTTTAGCAACCATGTGAAGTTACAATGGCATTGAAAAAGGGACTTATGGCTGGTCCTCACACTTACAAATGTGGCAGCATTTCCAACATAATCAAATTTGGGCATTTGGCAACCAGTATGTATTTATGAGTCCCATAGGGTCATGTGATTACTATTTGTGACAGAGGTGGTATTCAGCAGGTTCTGACCAGTTCTGGACAACTGGTAGCAGAAATTTTGAGTAGTTCAGAGAACTGGCAAATACCACCCCTGACTGGAGATTTTACAGTATCCTTCCCCTGCCCACCAAGCCACACCCATAGAACCAGTAATTAAAAAAGATTTGAATCCCACCACTGATTTGTGACCTTCCGGTCACAGCTTCGGGTAAACAAAGTCAAGGGGGGAAGCCATAATGAACATGTGATTTAACAATTGCAATGATTTGTTTAACCACCAGGGCAAATAAACATGAAATCAGGCATGAGGAACTGAATAACTGGCTCCCTTAAGTATGGAAATTCTGGTCATCATTGTGGTTATAAGTCAAAGACAACCTGTACTACATCATTTTTTGTCAGCTCCAGAACCTGTGGGAAGTCTTCAACTCAGCAGTGGGGGAAAGCTTAAAGGTCTGTAATTGGCAAAGAATTAGCATTCTGTAGTAAGAAATTCTGCTCCAGTTTCTCTTTCTTTTCTTTCTTTAAATGACTTTAAGAACTAAAACACAATCTTGTTTTAAAGAGGAGATAATTTTATGATTCTCTGTACAGGGCCCAATTCTTCTCTGGTGAAACTGCTCTCTCTCTCTCTCCCTCCCTCCCTCCCTCAGACAGACAGACAGACAATTGTCAGTCTATTCCAGTTTAGAAATGAGAAGATAAAGGAGGGAGATGAGGGAGAACAAGGTGGCAAGACAGAGGCTCATTGCTAAAAGCTGGATGATGGGCCTGTGATGAAGCTTGTCCTCTCTGGCCTGTGTTGATCCAAAAGGAGCAGGTTCATGGTTTGGGACTGCTTATGGACCTCCAGCTTTTCACTGGTTATGGTAAAAAGTGTGTTTGCACAATCACAGCTAGTGTAGCCTTCCTGAATGTTTGGACACACCATAGTAAGAGTTATCACCCATTGGCTGCAGTTGGTTAATGGGTTAATCTGTGAAAAGTTTTGAAAAGTTGCTATTACAGGGGAAAAATTTATCTGCTCAAACTTACTGAGAGACAACTATTATTTCTCTCTCCACCTGCCCCTTTTAATTATTAATTTGGCTTTAATTATCCCAATAAACACTTTGGGAAGCATTGTTGAAGCATTGACCTCATCCTTCTTAATGTGAAGATCTGCATTGGCTACCAAATTGTCTTCTGGACACAATTTGAGGTGCTGGTTTTGATCTTTAGGGTCCTAAATCATTTAGGACAGGAGTCTCCAAACTTGGCAGCTTTAAGATTTGTGGACTTCAACTCCCAGAATTGCTCAGCCAGCATGACTGGCTGACAAATTCTGGGAGTTGAAGTCCACAAATCTTAAAGTTGCCAATTTTGGAGACCCTCAGGTTATCTGCAAAACTATTGTTTCCACTATGAACCTATCCAATTACTTAGATCAATGGTTCTGATAAGAAGGTCATCTTCAGAAGAACTTTCCCTCCACTGTGGGGAAAGGCTCTCCTGAAGACAACCTTGTTGCCAAATTATTGGATATGCAGGAGACCAAATTCTCCTGTATGGCTCCCAGACTATCGAATGTATTTTTCTAAGGATAGGGAAATAGTAAAAGCATGAGTCTTTTGCTGAACTAGTAATGTATTTTGATGTTGATTTCAACTGTATTAATTTAGTTTTACTTTATGCCTCATAGACCTTAAATGTGGGAACAAACCAAGAAGCGGATCTATCAATGCAGTAAAAAAAAAATAGAAGTGAGATTTCCCAACTTTATTCTGAATTTAATGGGTAATTGACTGACTCAGCTGTTCATGGTACACCAACCTTTCCATGCCTCTGCAAAATAATGCTGTCAATGAAGCTGCCTCTGCCAATAGAAAATTATAAAGGGGGCAGTGAATATGACTGGCTGACCTTCAAGTCAGATGTTAACAGCTTTAGACAAGTGTGGGAGTTTTACACCCATATCTGCAGAAAAATCTGATGTTTAGTGCCCTAACCGTGAACAGGTCATCCTTAAAGCTCTGAACATCCTAGGGAAAAAAGCAAAAAAAGAAAAAGAGAGAGAGAGAGAGAGGTGGGGGAGGGGAGGGCCTGGGGGGATTGTGCAGGTCTTAATCCTTCTGCCATTCTGCATATTCATGGAACATTGTCATAACACATCGGGCAGTTCAGTGGGACAAAAGATCTGTCGGCACCCCCCTCCCCATTCCTCTGATGAGCCACTGAGACAAATGCTGAGTAAACACTTGGAAACCCATTCACTGAGCCATTCTCATCTGGGTGAGAAAGACCTGGCTCTTTCTTGCAGACCCAGAGCTGCTCAACTTAATAAAGTACGGGCCATGGCTTGTGAAAAGAGTGGCCTGCGAATGATGAAAACATGGATTATCTCATTGCGCTCTCCTTGTAGCCAGCAGGGCTTGCATTTGAAGTGCACTTGGTCTGACATGCAATTACACACACACACCCCAAAAAGGAGGGGTGGCTGGCTGGGATGGCAGAAGCGACAGGGTGCGACTGCATTTGGAGAAGGTAACAATGGTGCCTGCAGTTTCTCCCCTGAAACCTATCTGCTCCTTTTTTGGCACCAAGTTATTATCGAGGTTCTAATAAGTATTTTGGCAAACATTGATCCAACACACCTTGCTCAGTAACAGAGACTTGGAAGGGACCTTGGAGGTCTTCTAGTCCAACCCTCAAGCAGGAGACACCTTATACTATTCCAGACAAGTGGTTGTTCAGTAAATTGTTAAAAACCTCCAATGATGGGGCACCTCCAATTTCTGAAGGCAAGCCATTCCTTTGGCTAATTGTTCTCTTAGGAAATTTGTTCTTGCTGTTAGGAAATGTTAGTAAATTTTAGGAAATAAGGAGCAACAAATAATAGTAGTGGTAGACACTCTGTAACTTATGGAGTTACTTATACTCTCTAAGTCACAGAGTGTCTTGCAATATTTGATTTTGTTTTGCTTCCAATTTACAAAGGAAAAACGGAAGATGATTGATAGTGAATCCAAGCTACTGAGCACATTTCATTATTTGAACTCAGGATATTTTAATCTAAGTCCAGTTCTCTTATTATTACTCCGAGTATAGCTATACATCAAATATAGTTCTCCTTTGCAGTACTTTCTTCCTGATAAGTCTTTGGCACACAATGGGCAAGCATATTATACTTAAGTATATAATTAGGTCTACAAAGCCTCTGTTTTTTATATGTATATGTCCACATGCTTACCAAAAAGCAGATTAAGGCGACCAAAGAATTCAGATGAAACATCTTGCTGTCTTCCCAAACTGCTTTTCATTATGTTGAAAGAAATATCCTTCTGGGTTCAGTTCCAAGTGGGGAAAAAAGACACTGGAAACATGGAGGCTGCTTGGAAGGTTTAATGGTTACAGGGCCACATGGCCTAGAGCTCCAGAGAAGAATGATCACATGCTTCAAGATGAGAAGAGAAGGGAAAAAGGGAAAAGGGGAAAAAGAAAAAAGGAAGTAAAAAAGTGTTGAGGTGCTGAGAGTACCTGGGTTTTATACTCTCTGTTGGGATTTGAATTGGAGCTTGTATTCTAATTGGTTGTCAGACTCCAGGGGCGGGGGTCTTAACTCTATAGGCTTGGTCTGGCCTTTCTGGGTGATTATGCCCTTAAAAGGGCTTTTGGCAATTGCTATAGCTTTTACCTGGAGTTCCTTCTTATGTAAAGTATTCTGGCCCAGGCCTTAATGGCCCACCCATTGACAAAGGTGGGGGTGAGTTTCTGCTTCTTGAGTGAGTTTCTGCTTCTTGAGTTTCTACTCTTTTTAGAAGAAATATTCTGCCTTTTAATATTTCCTGGGCTATTTCAATTTTTCTAGGAGAGGGGTGGATGCTAACTTCCCACAATCCCTCATTTTTTTTTTTTTTTTTTTGAAAACACGTGAGAGTTCTGACAAAAGATTAAAAGGTGTTCAGATCAGGGAAACTTGATGGGTGCTTTTAAAAAAAAATTTTTTTTTTCTCTGATGCAAAGGAAAGGCATTTAAAAAAAGAGGCAACAGAAAAGGATTCCTTCAGTGGCTCCCAAAAGCTTTCAACCATAAAGGTCTGGGAAAACTTCTGGTTTTTTTTTTTTTAGCTGTATCCAATTTTTCTTGCCAAATGATTTTCAGATGTTTGATATACTTTTTGTGAGCTTACAGTCAGGTTGTAAGCACATGCCTCTACCTTCTTCACAACCTTTAAATTACAGGCTGCTCATATCCAAGGTTATGGTTACTACCTGCCTAGCTCTTAGCTTCCAGGGTTTGTGAGGCCAAATTGTGGTTAGCCAGTGTGCAACCAGGCTATTTAGTATTTTTAAAGTTACACACAATGAGCCCTGGGACTTCTACTCATGAAACCACCAGTGCAACATATCCTGCTTTACTGGGCAACTGGGCAGCATCATTTGTGAGTCACAATCAGACTTGGGGTTTGGAGATCTTTTTTCTGCTATCTCTTCAAGAATTACCTGAGGGAGATGCCCTCTCCTCCATGGAATTAGCAGGGCAATATGACTGCTTGGGCCTTAGTGCCTCAGAGCAGCAAACAAAAACAAAACAAAACAAAAAAACACATTAAAATTGAAGCTAGGAGCAGCTTTTTGTGGAGGTAGGTAAAAAGGGTTTAGCCTCTATCTAATTCTGAATGGTGTGTCTCTGTGTATGTGCCTGTGTATGCAGCTAGTTTTACAATACAGATAATACAAACATGGACAATTTTCCCTCCCACCAGACAGAAGTACAAGGTGTTCAGAACTTGCTGGGCCAGCCACTCTCAAATACAATCCTTACATGAGCACATTAAACTGGTTACAACATAAATAATGCAAGAAAGAAAGAAAGAATTACAATAGATTTCACATTACAATGAATTTTCAGTTACAATAAATTTCCATCCTCCCCCCATAATCTTTCTGTCTTCTGGGGATTGAAAAGAGTCTTTTAGTCTTTTACTGGTCCATCTCAGGGTCCTTTCCTTCACGTCTCTGGGTGGCATAGGCTTGGCCTGGTGGTATGGGTGGTCAGTCAGGCTTGGGAAGGTCTGCCCACTCTGGTTTGCTGTAATGACTTTCAGTGGATGCTGGATCCAAACTCAATTCCTGGCTCCAATGGATGGAATGTCTCTAGGGGCAGTATCTGCTTCCACATGTGGCAGGCCTGGAACACACAGAACAAGGGTCCCTTCCCCCTTCACTGGTAATTCTACCAGGAAAGGCATTGTAAAAGGATTAGAGATTTTTTTGGGGGGGGTAGATAGCTTGCAGGCATGGTTTGAGGATGAAGAATAACACATTAGTATTGCAGTTACTAAAAAGATAAATCAATTTCAACAAAATGGAGACACAGTAGATGAGAAAGGAAAAAAACTGGATTCACAAGCTTCAGGAAAAAAGGATGAACAGGTAAAATCATTTAAACACACAGTATGAAACTTTTCTTCTAAATGAACTTAGAACATTCACTAATAACCTTGGGTTTTTCTTAAAAGCACAGAGAGGAAAGAAAATTTACTGTTCCTCATCCAGTTTGGTTGGCCAGACCAGACCGGGAGAAGACAATTTCTCTCAGCGTTTTTAAATCTTAACAATTTAAAATTAATATCTGAAGAGGTCAGACACTTTTAACAGTTGCAACAGTTACCTCGAGGACACACAAAGACTTAAGACACATACACGTACGCGCGCACACACAGAAACAAGGACAAAGAAAACAAAACTCTGAGATTTACACACACACTGATCATTCCCACAATAAATATCTTAGTTAAATTGGGGAAGGCATAAATCTTAAGGAACAAACCACGTGGTTGCATAGAAGACAAAGAAAGAAAGATAGAAAGAATTAAGAAAATTCCATGTGATCCTGTTTATACATTGCCCTTTTAAGTACCTTTATTTACCACATTGGTCTTCCTGTATCCCTCAGCAAAGCCAAATCCCTACCTATACATTTTACCTTTTTCTTGCTCATGCCGGCTAGGGTCAGCATCTGCTGCTCATCCCAAGCCTCCAATAGCTCTCCCTGGGGGGTTCCATCCAGGACCCTCGAACTACCGCTTCCCATGTTCCCCTTCCGATGTGGGGTTTCACACTTTGGCTTAGTCGGGTCAGTCAGCTAGGCGAACCAGTTTCAGACACAAGCAATATCCGAGCAAGAAGAAGAAATAAAAGAAGGGTGTCTGGGGGAGACTTTGGTCGTTGCTCCTGGCGCAACAGAATCAAACACTTTTCTTAAACCTCAGAACAAAAATATAAAAGAGACTGGTCGTTGCTCCTGGCGCAACGGCATCAAACATTTTTCTTAAACCTCAGAACAAAAATATAAGAGACTTTAGTCGTTGCTCCTGGCGCAACGGCATCAAACACTTTTCTTTAACCTCAGAACAAAAATATAAAAAAACTAGGTGTTTCCCAAAGTATGCGCGCTCCCCTTTTTAGTAAAAAAATTCCCGAGAGACTTTTCTCTCTCTCTCTCTCTCTCTCTCTCACTTCACCACGGTTTTCGGACTGGGGGTGTTGCTGTCAATGCAGCCTACTTTCCTTTCCCCAAAAAAAACAGCCCGTGAGACTCTCTGCCCCCCTCAGACAAGTACGAGTACTCCACTTTTCTCTATTCTATTCTTTTCTTCCTAGCCCACGTTTACAGATCTGGAAGAGCTCAGATCCGAGGAAAACTTGCTGCTCTTATGCATGCAAGTACTGGCGCTCCTAATTTAGTGTCCAAATTACACTAAAACTACCTAAGTTTACCTAAAACGCTGGGGTTTGCTTTTGGGATACACTGGACAAAAAAAATGACAAATTTTCCTTCCCTCCCTTCAATCATAACCCGCTTGGCTTTTCCTCTTATATACAGAAGGTCCCACACTCTGATGGCCCCCCCTTGCTTTTCCTGTCCTGATGGTCATGGCTCTGTAGAGCTAACAACAGGCAAGAGGGCGGCTAGAGGCCAAACAAAGAAATGAAATCCAGCTGCTGTCCAAGGATGAAGCCACTCATAAACATGCTCTTCCTTCTTCCCTAACAAAAGGTCCTGTGCTCTGGCAAAACCCCCATGCTCTCCAGACTCTTGGTCTTTCTGCGGTTAGGAAATGCACAGAGGAAGCAAGATCCAGTTGTGTTTGGGAGAAGGATCCTCTCACACACATGCAAGCATACACATATTTCCCATACTTTTCCATGCTTTAAAATTAAAATTTAGAGGTACTCACCTTCTTTCCAAGCAGCCTTTGAGCTCAACACTCAAAACCCCTTTAAAACCATTTTTCCAAATGGCCAAGGTCCAGGAAAAACTCACCCACAGACTCAATGGGTCTGTTTGCTAGCAAGGGAATCTTACCTGGGCCTGGTCCATTGGTTAGGTTAGCTTGGAGTCCCATCTGGGGTGCCAATTGTTGAAAGAAATATCCTTCTGGGTTCAGTTCCAAGTGGGGAAAAAAGACACTGGAAACATGGAGGCTGCTTGGAAGGTTTAATGGTTACAGGGCCACATGGCCTAGAGCTCCAGAGAAGAATGATCACATGCTTCAAGATGAGAAGAGAAGGGAAAAAGGGAAAAGGGGAAAAAGAAAAAAGGAAGTAAAAAAGTGTTGAGGTGCTGAGAGTACCTGGGTTTTATACTCTCTGTTGGGATTTGAATTGGAGCTTGTATTCTAATTGGTTGTCAGACTCCAGGGGCGGGGGTCTTAACTCTATAGGCTTGGTCTGGCCTTTCTGGGTGATTATGCCCTTAAAAGGGCTTTTGGCAATTGCTATAGCTTTTACCTGGAGTTCCTTCTTATGTAAAGTATTCTGGCCCAGGCCTTAATGGCCCACCCATTGACAAAGGTGGGGGTGAGTTTCTGCTTCTTGAGTGAGTTTCTGCTTCTTGAGTTTCTACTCTTTTTAGAAGAAATATTCTGCCTTTTAATATTTCCTGGGCTATTTCAATTTTTCTAGGAGAGGGGTGGATGCTAACTTCCCACAATTATAAAGAACTCCACTGGATTTAGATATCAAATAAAACCAGCTTTTTACAGGACAGTAGTTAAAGCCACTTAACCAAGATCAAAAAGGTTTATTTTGCACATGCCCAATAGCAGTAACATTTTTCATAGGGCATCTTCTTGTCATATAAGAAAAAAAGCAGCTCAGGCAGTAAGCAAAATCTGTGACATACTAAATTAGTATTCAGGCTCTGTAAAATACTAAAATTGCAGCTCCCGGTTATCACAACTATCAATTGCATTAGCAGCCATTGTTGTTTGCTCAGGAGAATCAAAGTTTTCTTAAATTCAATTGTTTAACATTGAAGGAAAATAACATTGAAGAGGATGAAGCAGCATTAAATACACAGTGCTTAGACCATGCTATGTTTTCTAAGGCTACTTCGAGCTGACATAACAATATTTATTTTTCTTAAATAAATATTGAAGTGGTACACTTCTTAATTAATTGGCATGATAAAAGACAAAGAAAGCAAGGATCTCCTAGAGAAAGAAGACATAACTCAAATATACAGAAGAACCGAATATAAAAAGATTCCCCAAATTGCCGATATGTATGCACAACTTGATTATAGAACTGGACGTAGACTTTCAAAGAAATAAAGTTAAATGGGCTCTAAAAATATTGCTTAAATTGTGGGAGCTGAAGTGTTAAAAATTTGCAAAAGGATAGTGTGAGAAATACTTGAGGTTTACAGCTGGTCTGAAATATATCCATGTCTATTCCAGTGACAAAAAAGAGCAGTGCTAAAAAAAACCTGACAAACAGCTATATTTACCTCATAGGCTAGTGAGATAATTCTGCAATCCAGATTTCAAGAATTCAGTGAACAAGTTTGCCAAATATTCAAGCTGAAGCTATCATAAATGTCTATTTTATACCTTTACTGATTTTATTCACTTAAAAATATATGCTGCTAGAAAGTTTTTGACTGAAAATCAGAACAATTGGGGGACAAATCTGGGTGCATTAGTTCATATGCTTATTGAAGAATTTAGACTAGGATGGAAGAGTTCACATCAAACATGGAGCAACAGCATCGTTCAAAAACGGGAAAGAACTACCAACTGAAGATTACTATCAATGACCCAAGCATGAGTCTACAGGAAATTGAAGAAACAGTTGCTGACAAATTATGTTCAAGAGATCCAAAGAGCTAGAAGCAATTGAATGAGTGAGGGCCAGTCATTTCTGCCATCTCTAGGTTTTAACATTCTGTGAGCTTTTTGGATGGTAGGCAAGTGACTTGGTGTTTGGGAACTGAAGGGTCATTTTCCAGTCACAGGGATCCTGGAAGCAGCCTAGTTTGGTTTGCTCTGTAGTATTCAGCCTGTCTGGAGGTCAATTACAATTGCAATAACTCCTGGTATATTTTTCCATGGGACAGTTGTAATCTTGCTTTTGACTAATAGGTTCCAAACTCTCCCTTCATCATCCCACTACTGACAAGTGTGGTAGAGGATAGGCAGAGAGCAATCAACAGTTACAAGCATATGAAGGTAAACAGAATACCCCAAAGGAGTAAGAGGAAAATGAATTTCTTTGCATCTATCTCTTTGAACTTTCAGGGACAGAGCTTCGTAACAAATATAACCTCCAGCTGAAGATTCAGATTCTGAAACCACACTCCAAACTATAATTTCAGCTAAAAAAGATGGATTGACCACAGCAAATCAAACTTTATGTTCTTTGTATCTTCTCCTCCACTACCATCAAGTCTCATTGCCCACCTCAGCTAAGGAATTTAGATAGTCCTTTTTGCCTTCCAGCTGACATTCTTTCAAAGGATTGGATCAGAGTCTAATTGGGGGACGAATTCTTCCAGAACTTCCACTCTTTGAGGAGTTTTACAGACCTTAACAAAAAGTCCAGTAGCAGAATTACTTTGCCATTTTGCTCCCAATAGGTATCCTTGCAAAAAGTAAGTTCCTGAAAACAGTTCAGGCAATTTCAAAATCTCTGTTAATATTTTTAAGCAAACTTTTATCAATTTAATACCACTACCTTTAATGTCCCATTAGTCTATGACAGATATGAGTCAATCTGAGCAGTCTTCTCAAGGACCCATAACTGAGACCAAATGGGTATTTTCATCCCTCAACTCAAGTTGGATTCTGATACCTTGGTAAACATTTGCAGCATGAGATTTAATAGCCATAGGCATGCCTGCTGTTTCTCAGGTGGCTCTTAAATAAACAAGTCAGCTAATCTCAAACGCTAAATTCAAAAACTGTCAGTCAACCCAGGAGGTCTTGTTACAGGGTCAGCTATGTTCTAAAAACTTTCAAGGTTGGGTTTGACATGTCAGTCTTTCGACATACAACAAAGCATTGTTTTTCATGTCAGTGTCAAATATCTAACATTAGGGATTAGTAGCCAGGAACCATGTTTGTTTTTTTGTTATTCCTTATGTCTTACCAAAAAAATAAATAAGAAGGGATGATATCATTCATCTTATTATTACACAATAACGCAAAAGGATATATTCTGATTATAAATTACCTAGCAACATATAAGGGCTTAGCTAGAAGCCAAATTCTAGCTAGAAGCAGATGTGTAAGTACAATCTATAAAGTTATATTTAAACATAACTCATACTGAATTCAGCAGATCTTATTTGTTCCCAATAAGAAGTGTATAGAATTAGAATCTTAATATTCTTGACTCCTTCTTCTCTTAATTATAATCATTTAGGCCATTTGGAAACTTCTAGAGGTGATTTAATTTGAAGGAATTCAATTGAAATACCCCTTTCAATGTTCAGATTTATATAATATGCCAAATTGAATTGCCAAGATAAAGTATTTCTATTTCTTAAATGAAAGAAAACTAATGGTCCCATCTTTTTGAAAACAGACCTCCCATTTCATACATTTTGGTTATTAAAATCAGAAATACTTTTCTGAAAATATTTACCTTATTTTTTAAATGGCTGCTAAAATAATTAAGTCATTCCTTTTAATTTGTATTTGGTACATTTGAAACTTTCTGAAGGGCTAGCTCTCTGATACGCCATAAATTTTCTAAATATCATAAAAAGCACTTATTCCAAGCAATGTGAGTCTATCTGTATTAGAGTTTTCCTAATTGTGCAATGTACTTCCCTTGGGAAGGTGGAGGCAGAATCCAGGAGGAGGTGTGAAGAATCTTATTTTCCAAGTTTCACTTGTTTTGTTTTCATTGTTCATTTGGGTTTATTTTGGAGTTTATTTTGGATTTTTAGGGAAGATATGTACACTGAGATTACTTGAAAGGGAGGTATGATGACAAAAATGTAGGAACCGCTGATCTACATGGAATGATGTATTTAGATACCAAGAGTGCAGCTGAAATGTAAACTAGTAGATGTTCCCCATATGAAATACCTGGAAATGATGAATATTCACACAGATATACAGTACATACAAATGACTTTTATAGAACTATGTTTGATATCCACATCACATTTTGAATATCCCATTTTAGTCCATATCCCATTTTAGTTTCTTATCACAAAGAAACTGCAGTCATGGACTATGTGTCCTTCCAGAATTGAACAATGGGCCTATAATTCATTATTGGTTATAACATTATGATTGGGACTATCCATGATCCATCATCTTCATGATTGAACAGAGCTTTGTTGAGGCTCTATTTCAAAAGTATCCAAGGCTCAAAAAAGAAAAACTGATATCTTTAATTGGCTGAAATGATTGACTTCACCCTTAAGATGGATACTAGATGTTGCAAAAAGAATGTTAACAGGCTATATGCAACTTCTAGGTGGCACTTTTTATACTTCTAAATTAGGTTTTATTCATCCTGTCCTCAAGGCACAAAAAACTATACAGAATTATAACATTCAGTTGAAGTCAGATGAACCTGAAAAAGTCTGTCTACAGTATATGGCCACTAAATGCTAAACCAATACATTACTACTGTAACAAACTATAATATGTAACCAAAGAAATGAAAATACTATAATAAATAATATTTTATAGCTTAGACATGTATCTTGTTATTGTTTTTTCTATAAGGGCAGTTTATTATGTGTTAAACTGGTACTATCTTTGGAGACCTCCTTTCAATGCAGGCTTACAATATGATTTTAGCAGAAAACACATCAACAGTATCAAAGGAAGTTGTAATTAAAAATTAAACCAGCAAGATGTAAAGCCGAAAATCAAACAAAATATTCCTCCTCAAGTATGCAGAGGGAAAGGCTCAGTGAAATACACTGTCAGTATCTAACTTATTCTGAAACACAGGACACTCCCTTCATTTTATTCTGCTTTGTTTCTTGATTAAAAAGCTGTTCTTCACAAATTTGGTTAGGCACAATCATGGCAAGCAGCAGTCCTGGGTGAGCAGAGAAAGGAGAAGAAAATGACAGTGAATGGTGACCTGAATGTACACCCTCCTTCCCCCCCCCCCCATCCTCCCCTCAGCCATCTTTTATTAAGCAAGAGAGACAAGAAGTATTGAGGAAGACTTAAAAGATTCTGGGATGTGATGACAGCTTTTATTCGGGAGAAGAAAGAAGCAAGGTGATGGGATTTGGGTCCAGACTAAATCTTTAGGGCAGATAAGTCTTCAGTATAAACCGAAAGGCCAGAAATAGAGAGCAGCTCATTTTAGAATAATAAAAAGCTTTTGACTTTATTAGGCTTTTATGGCATCTTTCTACCCAGACACATGAGGAGTGCACTTGGATTTCTTCTTTTATAGAATTTGGCTTGCAGCGGCTTGTGACACCACAGCTGAGAAGCAGTATCACTTCTGCACACCAAGGACAAATTGTTGGTTCCGTATTGCCCACCTAGCCCCACCATACCTTTAAACAGGGGTGGGATTCTACCAGTTTGCACCTATTCGCTAGAACTGGTTGTTAACATTCTAAGCATTCTAAGCAGAACCGGTTGTTAGAAGAAATTACTGGCCTAATCCTGTAAGGAAGGCAGGAAGGAAACATTCTGATGTTGCTTACAGAAACTGCTTCTCCGTTAACCCTTATTCATTCTTGGCAGGACTAGATTTCCTATCTCAGGAACATCTCTGGAGTTTTTTTCCCTTCCTTTGCTGGTACTTTGCTTGTGTGGAGTGACCATTCAAAATCACAATGGCACTGAAAAAAGTGACTTATGACCATTTTTCAGACTTATGACTGTTGTAGCATCCCAGTCATGAGAGGCCAGGCGAGGAGCTGCGTGCCTCGATGTGAGTGATACTGAGTTGGCCACACCCAGCCAATAACATGAGCACCAAGCCACGCCCACCACCTAAGCCATGCCCACAGAACCGGTTGTTAAAAATTTTGAATCCCACCCCTGCCTTTAAACATGTGCTCTTTAAATCACCCCAAGGCAGAACATTGCTGAACTCCCAGTGCATCTCAGAGGCTGCATTTCATGCTTATCATGTTATGCCAAACAACTTTCCTTCTGAGAAACAGGTACTTTATAAAATTAATATTTAGCCTCTCCTTCAGACAGTTCCAGAGATCAAATCAGAAATACTGCAAAATCACATGCCATTTTAAAATACATCAACGGAGATACAGAAAGTGCAGTTGGATCATGGCCAAATCTCTGAGAATGATGATTCCAGAGGGTTTTCTGGGATCCCAGAGCCACAACTGGATTAGAGGAAGAGGAAAGCCAGAGTCAAAAGCCTTCGTGCCAATGTCTCAGATTGCCAAACTCAAGAACTGCACATAGAGGAAAAACCTCAGTGTCTTAGTGACATAGACTAGACTACTAGTATTTCTGAAGATAGATAATGAGTATATATTAAACTTATGTAAGGCTGAATAAAGTTCATAGCATAGGCAAGCAGTTTGCAGATTGTCTATTAGATTACTAAACTATAGCAATTCCTATGAGGAATGTTTTTCACACAGCATTTATGGCTGCTGGATGCCAATTACACCTTCAAATGTTGCAATTCACTTCTGAAAATGCAGTCTGCTGTCCTTAGGTCAACTCTTTTAAAAATGTAAAGATTATAAATGCTATAAGATTCAGCTACCAGGGCCAGTTGGAGATTTCCACTCTCAACATTCATCGGGATGCAGCTAATTTACATTAAAGCATCTCGTTTTATCAAAGAGGCATCCAATTCCAGAAGTGAAACACATTTCCTGCTTATGCAGTTCCTGTTTTAAATTATATTACTTTTATGGGATAGTGAGCATTTCTGAGGGAAAGGAGCACCAAGAACATAAGGTTTTTCCTTTATCAGCTTAGTCCATTCAATACACAGCAAGTATTCCCCCTTGTGGCCAACTGCAGCAAGGAGAGAGAGCACCTACATTTTTATCAAATTTGCAATATTCATGCCTTATTTTTTTAATGACAGTGTGCTGCTCTACAAACTAATATTCTTTTCCTGCAAGGCTATCATACAGAAAAAGGAGTGGTTTATCTTTCCCTAGAGATATTTTAGTATATTTTCCTTAAAATTTTCACTAATACCTAGAAATTAATTATGAGCCTCAAGTCATTTTATGGAGATTCTGAGTCATCCAGATCATGGCTGTCCCATAGTTGTTTTTTTTCACATGGAAACTGGACTTTCTGGTTTTTTTCTGAAGACGTTTCGTTTCTCATCCAAGCTTCTTGGATGAGAAGTGAAACATCTTCAAAGAAAAAAACAGAAAGTCCAGTTGTCTTGAAAAAAGCACCTTTGGGACTTCAGGTCATTTTCAACTGCTAGTGACCATATAGGTAAACTTTCTCCATGAAGATCTATCCCTAATCTGTTCTTTCATGTATCCCAATGGTGCACTCATTGCCACATAACTGAGTCCTTAACTGCTGCTTTTCTTTCCTTCCACTTTTCCCATCATTACAGCTTTTGCAAGACAGCTGGGTCTTTGCATAAATGAAGTAGGATAGATTTATGTCCTTAAAGATCAAAAACAGCAGCTTAAACTGTGCCTAAAAGACAACTGGTAGCCAATGTAGATCTGCATATTAAGAAGTGACACTTTGGCTTGATTTGTTCAATCAATCAGTTTGTTTGAAAGGAACCTAAATATAAAAAGGGGAAAAAATACCCCCCAAAAATATTCAGTTGTATCTTCTTACATAAAATTTTTAAACTTTAAAAATGCAATCACATCAAATGAGGAAACATGCAAACTATGTTTTATACACAATTATTTATTTAAAATTTGTTTCTCCTACCAGTACAGCATATGTTGAATTAAAAAATAAAAGGTATCATTTACATTGGTCAAATTATATCAAAAGTATAATTGAACAAAATCTTCAAGTTATGGAAAATTATTAGGATAAAACAGTCATATGAATATTTTCCTCCAGCCAATCTCAAACACTTCAACTTACAGAATAAATAAGCAATTTGTTACAAAATTCCTCATCATTTACCATGCAGCAAAATATGTGACAGAAGAATGTTGGTGTCATAGCTGCCCTCAAACATCAGATCGCAAAATTCTACCTAGTCTTTGAGTATCACAAATACTCAATGCTCCTATAACTGGTAAACACATGTACAAATAAATGGCACCTACATAATCTGAAAATTCAATCTTAAACACATTTAAACACACTGGTTTGTAGTAGCCTATCTCCGAAAATTACATTTACCCCCACTAAAATAATGAGACTACAAATACCTGTGTCTCCCTGTGATCTGTATGAACCATTTCTGTTAAACCCAACCCACATGGTTGGGTCTGGGCTGTTTGTTAGTCTCTGTGATCCTCATATTGCAGCACCCCAATCAGTTTGGCCAAAGAACCATTCTCCAAACACATATAGGAAGTTTCCATCCTGTGGGTTGAATGACCACTTTTTGGAAGGTCTTTAACTAATTCTTTTTCATTTCCTAGCAATCCTTTAAGCAAAAAGTATGACATCAGAAAGTATGCTATGTCTAAACTGAAACTTCCTTCTTGAAAACAGCAAATATGTATTTATTTTTAAGCAGTACAAAATAAAACTTCCTCATACAACATCCTATATTTGGTACAAAACTATCAAGAAACTAAATGGGCCCTTTCATTCGTATTTACAATTTCAGTTCGTGGGATTCTAAAAAACAACATGGCTTTTGGCAACAAGGAAAAAAGCATGCTTTTCAGAAATAATGTGTTTGCTATTTGTTTATTAGTTTTTTTCCTAAAATTAAGATAGCTTCCTAATTTCAAGTCAGTTTCAATGTCGATATTTTAATGAACCACTTCCAAGTCATATTTTAAATGCTGTTTGAAATAATATTTTTAAAAATTATTTTAAACACACATTTTAAGAGGCATATTTCATTACTATTATAAAATGGACTGTAGTAGCAGCTCTTAAAGCAAAATTCAAGCATTCTAGAAGGGTGTTCAAGGAAAAAGCTAGCCTTCTTTTTCAAAGATGTTCATCACTTTTCCAAAAACCTGAAAGAGATATTACAAAACAAGGTTGGTATATAATATCAATAAGAACACAGTATACATTGTGAAAAATGAGCAGCATACAGAGAGTTTACAGAGCAATTCTGCATTCAGTTCTTTGATTCTTCTAACCACTCTGCACATTACATTTAGTTTTCTATTATGCAGTAGTGGACTGGCATAACAATTGGGATAAGATAGCTGGGGATAACTTTCTGAGCAAAGTTTAACGCAATGGTGAGTTTAATTTGGAAGCCCTGTCCCAACTTGTTCAAATAAAGAAAAAATGACTGCCGATGTTGCACATTATATTGTACATTGGCTGAAGAAATGCATTTCATGAAGTGTTTATTAAAATAAAATAACGCATTCACCGCAGTTTTGTATTTTAAAAACACCTTAATTTTTCTTTTTTAAAAAAATCATTAATGGGAAGAATGGACACTTTATAGAAGTATGTTATTATTTACTATGCTTCTGTAAGCCATTAACTGAAACTCTCTGGACAGATTTAAAAATACACATACATTGCAATGTTTCTAAAACACATAAAAAGTAGACAACACACACACAAATACATACATACACATACACACATACATCCCTAGTGTGTTTAAAATAGCCAGTTGGGTATACTATTAAAAGAACCAGACTGGAACTCGGAGATGATGAATTTGAATCCTGTCTTAGGCACAAAGCCTGTTGGGTATCTTTGGACCAGTCACTATCTGTCAGCTGTAGGAAGCAGGCAGTGGCAAAACTATTCTGAAAATGTTGCCAAGAAAACTTTCAGATTGACTCAAAGTCGAAGAAAAAAGTGGGCTTTAACATTTTTTAAAAGGCGTAAATATAGGCGAAACAAAACTTACTGGTAAATTAACCTTTTATTGATAAATATTTGCATCTCACAAAGAGAGAGAATCTCCATTTTCACTCTTAAAAATTGTTTTCTCTACTAATAATTTGTTCACCATTTTGGAATGATTTTTTTGATTGATTTTTTGAATCAGATAGTGTGAACTCTTTCCAACTGTCAGCTACAGAGAAATATACCAAAGCTCTTTGATTAGATATCAGGAACAATTTCTCCTTCTCCTGCGTATCATCATTTACAGTGATCCCAGAATTTTCAATATGGTTATGAATTCCATACATCTGAAAGCTACTTATGTTGGGGAAAATACTATACATACTTTTATTCTTTGCCATTTGTGTGCTTAATGAAGATTTCAATACCTGTGTTTTAAAAGCATACTTTATGTGGCTTTAAATTGCTGTTTTCTACTATGAATATATTATTTTGTACATGTATGAAAGTCTCAAGAAATATTGCCCAACATACTGAATTTTTAATAACTTATGCCACTTTTAATCAATGATCTCAAAACAGAATATATTGTTGTACCATTAGGATCATATTAAGACACAAAATTAATTGGATTTTACTTGATATACAAAAGAAGCAAGTATTTGAAATGTACAAAATCCAAGGAGCAATTATATATAAAGCATTAAGTAATTTAATCCCAAACTTTTTCTTTTTACAACTTACTTCATCGACAGATTTGGAGGCATCCACTTTCCTAACTTTGCCCGTTGTCTCATAGAGGTCTATTATGGGCTTAGTAGACTCTAGATACGTATGAATTCTAAGATAAAATTAAATAAAATAAGAAATCATTTAATTGAAAAACATCAGAAAACCAAAACAGTAAAATTCTGAATGCACGCTGTACCTTTTCTCCAAACTTTCCCTGTTATCGTCACTTCTGCCACTGCTTTTTCCTCTTTCAAGACAACGATTAATACATATCTTTTAAAAAAAGTAAAAATAGAGGTTACAATTTTATGTTAAACATTTTAAATGCAGAAAATTAAATCTGATATATGTGAGATTAATTGCCTAATGGTTTATACAGAGTATTTATCCTATTTGACATTCTACACATCAACAATGAATGCTATCCATGTTCTTCTGTAATGCCAGTTCTACAGGGTCATTTGTCACCAGTTTATTGCTCCTCTTTTATTTACATTTGTGGGACACTCAGATAGCTCTTATTTTCTGTTAAATAATTAGGGTCATTTCTCTCTCTCTAAAAGTAGCAAAATGTTGCTACATTATGTGTAAACTTCACCCACAAATGGTTGCTAATAATTCTTGTTCTTAGGGGATAGTTTTGTGTTCATTTTATTGATTGTATTGTTATTGATCATTGATCAAAATAAATTTCTTTTTGTTTACTTTAAAAACTATAAATATGATAAAAACTGAGGCTTTATTACCGGTTTTTTAACATGATCTGCATTTACTTTGGACAAAGCCAAACCAAACCTGATTGAAACTTTAAACCTCTGAAATAGTGTAAGTTATCTCCTCTCAAAAGCATTTATCTATTTTGAATAATATAGTCAGATAGCATGTAGTGAATAATTATGGACATACTCTTCACAATAAATAGGAATGCCAAATGGAGAGAAAGATAAAATCTATACACAATTAACAAATATTGTCTTGTGATTTAGGGTTGTCTGAGAAAGATGATAGCTATCTTGGGTTTGTGAATCACATTGCAAATTGCCTCTGCTTTGTTTATCAATTAGGTACAAGAGAAAAAATTAGCAACCAGTCAGCAGCTCATTTAGTTAGGCAGGAGTTGTGAACAATTCTCAATTATGTGCAAGGATGACCGCTATATTATATAAGATTCAGATTCAAATAAAGGAAATTATAAAAAATAAAATGAAGCAATCAAAGGAAAAGGTGAAATGGAATTATAAACATTGATATGTTTTTGCCGTAACACCACATCATTTCAAATTTAGAACTGACTTTATATTATTATTTGATGCAAAAAGATAATCTCTAAGCTTTTACAGCTTATATCTATGTAGTAATTACTCCAGTAAAGCATAACATTTTTCAGCTTGCCAAGTAATTACAGTACATAAATAAGGAGCCTCTGTAGCACAGTGGTTAGAGTGCAGTACTGCAAGCTACTTCTGCTGCAGCCAGCTGCCTGCAATTTGGCAGTTCAAATCCCACTAGGCTCAAGGTTGACTCATCATTCCATCCTTCCGAGGTGGGTAAAATAAGAACCCAGATTGTTGGGAGCAATATGCTGACTCTGCAAACCGCTTTGAGAGGGCTGGAAAGCACTACAAAGCGGTATATAAGTCTAAGTGCTATTGCTATTCTGGGGTAAAATACCATGACAGTTACATAGTGATATCTGTTGCTGGTCTATGACCATAATAAAGTTATATTCATTCAGACATTTACATATTAACTGACTTAAATCCTGATATTCCATATGTAGGAGAGAAACCAAATAATCTTTATTTGTTCTGTATAAAAGGAAATGTACTAATGTTACCTCATTATCACAGTCAAAAAAGAGAACAAAAGATACATCCACTTTTCCATCCATTGTTTTATTCCATCCCTGAAGATTATCTTCATTTCTGGGAAATCCATCAATTAGGAATTTATTCTTCTGAGAGTTAGCTGCCATAGTTTCATCCATAGCCTAGAGAACAATAGCAGATTAAAACATGACATGAGAGAATAATATATGCAATCAATAAAGCAGTTCTAATTGGAAACCTTATTTTATTTTTGACACAGCCAAATAAAATACAATGTTCTTGTAATCATGTTTTCATATCATCTGAACACACACACACACATACTGCATATATTCACCAGAGCTTTCATAAAAAAACTCAACCCATCTGAATTCATTTCCACTATTTAATTATCAAAGAATTTGAAGAGTCTGTCAATAAACTATCACATCATGATGAAAATAACCTATTCGCCCTTGTATCTAGTGCCACATGAACAGATTTCTTCATAGACAACAGATCATGTTTTCATTCAGTTTCTTTAATCCATGGCCTGTGGAGCTCCTGACTCTTTTCAAGGGGGTTTGGAAAGTGAATGGGAAGAAGGGAGAGTCAATTTCATTGGTAGATAATGTGACATCAATGTCATATTTTCATCCAGTCTTTTGAATTTCATTATTCTTATAACAAATAAAAAGGCAGAAATAGAAAAAGTTTAGAATCAGTTTTCATATTGAAAAGGGGCAATTTCTGTTCAGAATCAATGATCTGCAGCAGGTGGTTACAAGCATTAGCAGTCAGGCTTTGTCAAAACTTTTTGAATATTGCTTCACTGTCTCTGGATATATTGATTATATCTTTATTTGGTTAGAAGATAAGAAGATAATCCTGTCCCTCACAATACTACTGCCTCCTCTGTCATTTTGGCATTTTTTTCATTTGAAGAAACTGAAAAGATTCAAAGGAGTTTACAAAATCTAGTCCAGTTCAGGTCTATTTTAGGTCAAAGTATATCAGAGGAGATGCACATGTCACCGAGGTAGAATGCTTTAACCCAGACTTGTCTTTATCATGAAAAGAGATGTAATACATATCTTTGATGATATCTAATAGTTTTGATTCTCATGAGGAAGGGGTGCATTCCAGATGAATAAGAGGCAACTCAGTCCAGATATTTTGTGTGAAACCAAGAGAGTAAAAACAGACTCTCCCTATTAGTTGTCAGAATATATGCTTGCTATAGATAGTAAAGTGCTTCAATTTGGCAAGATTCTATAAGTGTGGAATAATAAGGAACTCTGTCTTGGAAGAATCACTATCTGTCTTTCTTGGTTCTTGGGTTTGATAATATCTAATGAAATTATTTTGAATAATTATCTATCCATGAATTTATCTATGTTCCTAAAGAGAAAAGCATTACTTCATGAAAAGTGTAATCCATCTGTCATCTGTTATTTTACTACTAAAAGTCAAATTAAAATACATAAATATCTTAATATTTTGTTCCAGATTTATATGAGAAATGGAATTAAACTTACCCTTTTTAACAAGCTGATTGTTATCTCAACAGGTACGATCTTCCCATCCTTAATATAATTTTCAATTAGTTCTCCATACTGAGAGCTTGGTCTTTTTCTTTCATCTCGAAGGAGGTCACCCGCAGAAAGATGGGTATAACCATATTTCTTAAGAAAAGAAACCTTAATTAAGTTAAATCCACATAAAGTATTGATTATATAAATGTGCTTTCTTTACATGGTGGTAATAAAGACCTGGCTGTTCTCATATATTTGGGCGAGGAAACTAAGTTGACTGATTGCTTTTATTACTGTTCTTTTCAGGTATAAGTTGGAAAATATTTATTTGACTTCAAACATTTGTTGTTCGGATAATTGATTTCATTTGATTTTAACTTTTGCATGCCACCCAAATTCATTGATATGAGATAGAATAATTTATATTAGAATATAAACTGAATGCAAACTTCACTCCTTACTAGCACTGATGAAGTTACTTAGTTTGAGTAATGAAACAACTGCAAGAAAACAACCACGTTCAGAAAGCACCAAGGACGCCTGATTTCAACCCTGAGCTACTCTCCTTTATAGATTTCCTTTGAATATTTTGAAAATAATTTAAGCTATTTAGAAGTTATACTATATAAGATTCACATAAAGGCAAATATAAAATGCAGACACCAGCACTTCTATCATATTTCTTTGAAAACAGAAAATTTCTGAAAATTTAGATAAAAAAAAAAAGAATTTTTAAATAAAGAATTTTGTGCATATATTAGAAGTTCTTCTTCAAATTTATTGTATAAATATACAATATACCAAAGTATACCAAAATTACAAGATACAAAGAACAGTATGGAGGGAAAAAGAGAAAGCCAGTTTTTCTTGTGGTTAACCTAGTGGTTAAGGCAATAGGCTAAAAAACAGGAAACTCTGAGTTTTAATACTGCTTTCATTATGCAAACAAGTTGGGTGACCTGGGGCCAATCACTCTCACTGAGTCACTCTCAGCCCAATTCACCCCGCAAGGTTATTATTGTGGGGAAAAGAGGAGGAGAAAGGCATGCTGCATATGTTCACTATCTTGAGTTGTTTGTAAAAATAATAAGGGCAAGATACAAACAAACAAATGGAAATAAAGCTAAAATCCAAAATAAGTGCAATACTAAACTGCTAAAATGACAACCTTCAAAGGTTTAAAGCAGAATTACTAAATTACAGGATGAAATAAAATCCTAGAAAACTAAAATACAAATTTACTACAAATGTTAATCTACCAAAATACTAAAACAGAACTTAATGTCAGACCAATGTCAAAGATTCACAGTATTGCTTCATATAAGGCAGGGGTGTCACGGGCCAGATGCGTCACGTGCTGGCCACACCCATCCCCCTTAGCAAAGGGGGAAGTCTCAATACGTCACCTGACAACAAAGTGACACTGCGAGTTTGACACCCCTGATATAAGGCAGCAAACAAATATAAAGTCAAATAAAAGGGAAAACTACATATTTTTTAATCTTTCTATACTTCGTAGAAAGGCATCATGTTCTTCTTTATCTTTTTACTATATCTGCCAAGAAATATTACAAGTAAGAACTTAGAGGAGTTATAATATACTGTATAACATAGTCATAAGTATATCATAAGCTATATTATATATATATATATATTATATTATGGTGTATACCATAAGCTTCCTAACAGACAGGAAACAGCAGGTGAAGCTAGGCAGAATCACATCTGATATCTGTACAATCAGCACAGGGCCCCCCAAGGCTGTGTGCTTTCTCCACTTCTCTTCTCCCTATATACCAATGACTGCATCTCAAATGATCCATCTGTTAAAACACTGAAGTTTGCTGATGGCAGAACAGTGATTGGTCTCCTTCGAGACAATGATGAATCCTCATACAGACAGGAGGTTATACAATTTGCCTCGTGGTGTAACCGGAACAATCTGGAACTGAACACACTCAAAACCGTAGAAATGGTGATAGACTTTAGAAGAAACCCTCCCACACTACCATCTTTTACAATACTAGACAACACCATATCAACAGTAGAGACCTTCAAATTTCTAGTTTCTACCATATCACATGACCTAAAATGGACACCTAGCATCAAAAGCATCATCAAAAAAGCACAACAAAGAATGTTCTTTCTGCACCAATTCAGAAAGCTCAAAATGCCCAAGGAATTGCTGATACAGTTCTACAGAGGAATGATTGAGTCTGTCATCTGCACCTCTATAATTGTCTGGTTTGGTTCTGCAACCCAACAGGACAGACACAGACTTCAAAGAGTAATTAGGACTGCAGAAAAAACAATTACTACCCACCTGTCTTCAATCGAGGACCTGTATACTGCACGAATCAAAAAGAGGGCTGTGAAAATATTTACAGACCCCTCACATCCCGGACATAAACTGATTCAACTCGTTCCCTCAAAACAACGTATAGAGCATGCACACCAGAACAACTAGATACAAGGACAGTTTTTTCCCTGAACGCCATCACTCTGCTAAACAAATAATTCTCTCAACACTGTCCAACTATTACAAAGTCTGCACTACTGTTAATCTTGTCATCACTCCTTATCACCCACCCCCTCCCACGTAACTATATAACTGTAACTTTGTCGCTTGTATACTTACGATTTATATTGACTGTTTCATTTTATCTTTTATGTATTCTGAGAGTATTTACACCAAGACAAATTCCTTGTGTGTCTAATCACACTTGGCCAATATTCTATTCTATTCTAATACTTTAAATACCCTGAAAGCCAGCCCAGAATAGCACTTAGACTTATATACCGCTTCATAATGCTTTACAGTGCTCTCTAAGTGGTTTACAGAGTCAATATATTGCCCTCAACAATCTGGGTCCTCATTTTACAAAGGTTCTCAATTCCACTCATTTTCAAAGGACAGCATTGATATGTTACACAAAGCCTACTGCAGCCCTCAAATTGATGGAATATTCTACTCCTGGTTTAGGCTTGTCAAAGCTTTGAAGCTAATCTTATATTTTTGCATCATATTGTGTTTATTATTTAACAATAATTTTTAAAAAAAATTCCCAATTGGCAGTATTTACATCACAAAGGCAAAAGCCACTCCATTTATTTATTAGATTTACAGTATATGTTGTGCTTCTGCTAACTGAAGGCAGCATGCATAGACATTTCTCCTCCAATTTGTTTTCTACAACTATCTTCCAATATAAGGTTGGGCTGAGTGAGGGTAACTGGTTCAGTCACCCAATTAAGTTTCCATAACTCAAGGTGGACTTTATGATTTAAAGGAATCTGTGAATGAATCCAGTTTCATTTAACCTCTCTTGCAGAGATCATCAAAGACTCCCTCCATGCTTCTTTCCAATTAGGTAAACAGCTACACAGTAGAGCTTTTCTAAAGGTATGCCATCTTCATACTGCTAATATAGTGCCAGAAGTATTTCTTTTCCCTTTATTGAAACATATTCAGCTATTTATAGCATAGCATTTACTGAGCATTTCAATCCTAAAGGAACTTATCTTGTGGAAAAATTAAAGGTCATTTTCATGTGCCTTTAGGAAACATTCAGATTTGCTTAGGTACAGAATTTGTCTAGTATCTTAGAGCCTCGATGGCGCAGTTGTTAGAGTGCAGTACTGCAATTTGGCAGATTGAATTCCACCAGGCTCAAGGTTGACTCAGCCTTCCATCCTTCTGAGGTGGGTAAAATGAGGTCCCAAATTGTTGGGGGCAATATGCTGATTCTGTAAACAAACTGCTTTGAGGGTTGTAAAGCTCTATAAAGCAGTACATAAGTCTAAGTTTATTGCTATTGCTATCTTCCTGTTTCAAACTTTAATCTACATAAAACTATCAATCCAAATTTCTCGAAAAGTTTTAACCACAATTATTGGTTGGGGAAAGCTAATGATTAACAATATTACTCATGTACATTGCTGAGATACAAAAACCTAGACTTTGGCTACTTACTTTAGGAAGATTGATAGAAACCATTGCAGATAATAATATTTAGCCTCTCGTTTTATTTTTCTGCCAATACAGCAACACTGCCAACGGGTAAGAAGGAAGGAAAAAAAGTATCCAAGGTCTTAGCCAAGAGAAATCTCATATAAGAATAAGGATCAGAATATGATTTTTCAGGGCATTTCTGTGTTTCCTGTATACATACTATACATACTATTACTATACATACTGATCTAGATATTGATATAGTGTTACTATATATTTTATTTTAACGTTACTACATACAAGCCTCAACTCAGGCTTATATAAAAAGGGGAAATCATTTACAAAAGAAGAGAGAGAAACGTCCTATAGATAAGAATCAAAACCACAAAGATGAAGAGCATTTGTAAAAAGAAAGAAAAAAAATATCCGTATCAACAGCAATCAAGCCCTCCATTTACCTCACATTTCCCCAAAAGCAGAGTTTTCTGAGTGTATGGGGTGAGGTTGGTGTTTTTTTTTTTTTTTTTTGGGGGGGGGGGAGGGTAAAGCCCTGATATCAATTCTGGAGCACCGCTTTTGATAGCGTAGCTGAACCCGTCAGATCCGGCACCAGATTAATCTGGAATACAGTATTCTAAGAATCTTCCAGACCGCAAACCTTTAAAGAACTTCAGACCCCATCATTCTTTGCGCTCCGACTAAGCAAGTTGCCGGTACTCTTCGTAACACACCGCCTGCTAGAAATTGTAGTTCCTTCCCGACAGTAAAGGAACAGAAACGCGGGGGAGGGGGGACGACCTCCAAGCGCTATCACCGTCCCTTACCTCCACAATGCGGGCACACTGGGTTCCCTTTCCGGCTCCAGGCCCGCCGAGAACGAAGACAACGATCGGCTTCATGAGGAGCAGCAAGCAAGGTGAAAGGGAGGAAGTAGCGGCGAAAGCGTGGAGGCGAAGGAGCGAAGCACTTACGCGACCGGCAGCTGCCCCAGACAGACAACGGCAAAACATACGCCGCCAAGAAAGAGGGAGGGAAACCGGGGGAAGAATCCGGCCACGACTACAGTCAAGCCGCCGACCACTCCGGCTGAGTTGGCTTGTGTCATCAGGAAGCGAAAGCGCTTCCGGGTTCCTGCCCTTTCCGTCGCTCCCGCTAGTGCGGGAGGGAGAGAGGGAGAGGCCCGGAGAAAGGCCTGGCGGGGAAGGGCAAGGTTTAGTGGTAATGAGGGCAATTGCAGTAAGGTTCTCTGTGAAGGACTGACAGATGAGTGGGTGTCAAGGAACCAGTAAGGTCGCTTTGGAAGAGCAGCTTCAATTCACTAGATGAAATGTAAAGGGTTAGGGTTCCTCCTCCAATTTTAATGTCGACTTCATTGAGAAACAACCTTTGTATTGTAATACAACATGGTATATAATCTTGTATTACCTCTAGTGTGGGGCAGGGAGGATATGGTTTTTATGTTGTGTTTTTTTTTTTAATATTGTAAACCATCCAGAATCACCTGTGTGAACATTGGGCAACCATATAAGCTTAATACATGCATACTTTAATAAATATTGTTTGTTAAAAGTCTAGAGACGGTGGGTTGTTGCATGCTGCAATTTGGTCTCCTCTCAAATGTTCACTTCTTGGAAAAAACGGCCCAATCCTATCTGACTGTGTGGTGATTCAAAAGAAAGTGCCTCTAACTTTAATTCTATGGTCCAAACCTATTTGGCTTACTTGAGGGCATAAGAACACATCGAAAGAGCAAAGGGATTTTAGCAGATATTTGGTACAATTCTTGGAAATGGCCATTTTTTTCAATTGGGTTCACTATTCGAAATGTTGAAATAAATTTAAAACTACTATCATTGAGAAATGAGCTGGTTTTAGAGAAGTCACTAAGTTGAGAGATGTAGATAAATGTTCATAAATCTGAAATTTCGTAGTGCTGAATTTTAAAAGTATTTTTTATTTTAAAATTCAAACAATAAGCCAGGTAAAGAAAATTGTAATTGCCAAAACTTGAATCAGTTAAGTAGCCACAAGACTCTCCATAGCCTAAAATTCATAGTTTGTAATTAAGAAATTCTTTGTTCAATATGTCCAGAATTTTTTTTCTCTCAGCAACACAATGTCTATTTTTATTTTCATAAAGTCTTGTATAAAAAAACACAATTGCCCATTCAAGAGATCTATTGTGGCATGTACAGCAATGTAGGGGAAATAATTTCCTTGTTGCCTTAAGTATGAAAACTTATAGAGGACACAACAAGCTATAAGAATTAGAGCAATCTTCCTCAACTTGATGTTTTTTCAGATGTGTGGTATTTTCACATAATGCCATGAAATGTTTTTGGTTGCATTCATGCTAATAATTTCAGAACCTAGTCTATTGAAATGCCCCTGGAAAACAGAAAGGACAGATCTCTGTTGTTTTCTAGTGGTAGCCTATTGTTTTGCGATCCAAATACCACCAGCTTTATAGAGCAGTGTTTCTCAAGTTCAGCAACTTGCTGAACTTGGTGTAGACTTGTAGTTCATACTGGCTTGGGGAGATTCTGGTAGTTTGAAGTCCACACCTCTTAAAGTTGCTGAGGCTGAGAAACACAGCTTCAGAGTGAACGAAAATCTTAAAAGCCAGCAGTGGGCACCATTTGACTCTCTATTTTAGGCATTGTTTCTATCAGGCAGGTTATTCCAGTGTTACAGACCACATAACAGCGCTGCTTTTGCCCTTTAGTTATCTGGCGTAGATGCAGAGAAAGTAGATGATAACCTTCAAATTACTTCTTGATGGTATTTACGGAGCTGGTTTCGCAGCAACTTGAAAGAGGCTGCAATCTTATACTCACTTACCTGGGATTAAGCCCTACTGAGCTCGGAAGGGCCTGAGTAGGACGCTCCTAATCCCACCAAAGTACCTGAGATTTACTTCTGAGCCAGTAGAGTATCTAGGTTGTAAAATCATTAACAGTCCTTTCCTAATGTTTGCTCAAAGGTGTTTTGCGATTACGGCTTCTATCTTTGCCTTAGAAGCGATTACTATGGCAACGGAAAGAGCTAACCCGCATCTTGCTTTAACCTTGGCGCTTGCGCAGTAACTGGACTTCTTCAGGCCGTTTAAAAGAAACCTGTTTTTAAAAATCCCACCCTTAAGAGATGCGCGCGCGCGCGCAAGCTTAAAAGGCGGTTTTATTTCATTAAGAAGCTTGGTCATTGGTTACGACAAACCATTAGGCGGGAGTGATGGTTTTGATTGACGCTAAATGAACGATTCGAAAAGGATGGTGGGCGGAGGAAAGCGCTTGGCCAAAGCGTGGATTGGCCAAACTGCGTTGCCGTGTGGGACTTCGGATTGGCTGATTGTGCCGCCATTGGAGCCGCCACAACAGGAGGGGAATAAGAATTCAGTTGCTTTGGTTGAGTAAATCGTGTCCGGCTCTGGCGTCCCGGGAATAAAAACGGAGTCTGAATGAGAGTTGTGAGGTAAATGGGGCGATATTGCTCTTGAAGCGGTTTTTTTTTTTGGTACAAACTCTCACCATCTTTATCGTTTCGCTTCTTATCTATAGGGCGTTTCTCTCTCCTTTTGTAAATGATTCTCCTTTTTTTATACAACCCTGGGTTGAGGCTTGTAGTAAGGGTTCAAATAGGTTACTCAGATAGTGCAGAAGTGTCCGGGAAAATCAAACTCCGATCCTTAAATCTGCTACCACCTTGGATACTTTTTCTCCTTATTTCTTACTGGTTAGGCGGTATTGCCGTGTTGGCAGAAAAATAAACGAGAAGCTAAAATATTGTTATCGGCAATATTGGTTTCTGTCAATTTCCCTAAAGTAATTCGCCAACGTGTGGATTGTTCGTCCCTCAACAATGTGCATTGAACATGGACAGTTTTGTTAATGGTTAGCTTTTCCCCAACAAATAATTTGTGGTTAAAAACGCACGGGGCTACGATTGAGGTTTAGGTAAATCGAAGATGTTCAGAGTATGCTTTTTATTATATTTTATTTATTAAATGTTTTTCCTGCCTGTCTCTTATCAAAACAAGTTTTCGTGCTTCAGAAATAATATGAAAGAATTGCAATAGTTAAAAGTCTGGGATCTGGGGACATGTATGTTCATCAATGTTTATTATTTGGCTAGATATCATCTTTTATAGCCCCTTGGTACCTTTCTACCTATTTGAGTTATTTGGGAAGCATTTTTATTGTAATTTCACTGTAAGGCTTTTATGTCACTGAATCCAATCTCTTGCTCAGTATAAGGTTCTAAATCAGAGGTCCCCAACCATGGCAACTTTAAGACTTATCAACTTCGATTCCCAAAATTCCTGAGCCAGCAAAGCTCGCTGAGGAATTCTGGGAGGTGAAGTCCACAAATCTTAAAGTTGCCAAGGTCGGGGACCCCTGCTCTAAATGAAAGCATTCTTGCTAGGTGGATCTCCAACCTTAATCTGAACCCATCCAATTGGGAAGTGGTCACACTTCTTAGTAATTGGCTTCACTATTCAATTCTTCAATTTACTAAATTGTTTTCCTAAACTGGATCAAAAGCTGGTGCAAAAATCTCACATTTATTGAACTAGATGTAATACCTTAGATGGAATCTGACTAACTGAAAATATAGTCATTTGAGTCAAGAACTGTACTGATCCTTAGACGAAGAAAAATAACATCGCTAATAATAGTATTTTCTTTTTCAATGGCTTTGCACATTACTGACCCATATTCTGCTTATGGTTAAGCACAATTCCAAATTCATTTTCATATAAACTATTCCCAATCTGAATATTCCCTCCAATAGGCATTCTCACCCTATTTGATTTACTTTTCCTAGGGGAAGAACTTTGCATTTGTATCTCATCTCCCCAGTTTTATTAAATTTTGAGTGTTGTTTGATTAGCTTCATAATTTGGACAAGAAATCTGACATGAAATGACTATTTTGCAATAAATGACAGAATAATGAAAGTCCACCTTCACTCCTCCTTTATGCCTCCTTGAAAGAAGTATTTTCTTCTGGATACAAACAGTGATGGTGCTTTTATGCTTTCCTTCAAATGTTTAACCCACTAAGGCTTGCTAAGTTCAGATGTGTCTGGTTTCTTATTTTATACGTTTAAAAGCCTTCTTTTGATCCATATGTCTTTCATATTCATATGAGCGCAGTATTGCAAGCTACTTCTGCAGCCAGCTGCCTGCAATTTGGCAGTTCAAATCCCACCAAGGCTCAAGGTTGACTCAGCCTTCCATCCTTCCGAGGTGGGTAAAATGAGGACCCAAATTGTTGGGGGCAATAAGCTGACTCTGTAAAGTGCTTAGAGAGGGCTGTAAAGCACTATAAAGCGGTTTATTTATTTATTTAACATATTTATATACCGCCTTTCTCCCGAAGGACTCCGGGCGGTGTACAGCCAACCATAAAACTTTTTATAATTATAAAAGTTAAAAGAGAATTAAATATCTTAAGGCTACCTAAAATTATACCCTCCCCCAATAAATTAATAAAACCCCAAATTTTAAAATCCCAATTTAAAACTCGAATACTAAATTACACTAAAAATCCCATTTCAGCCTAGGCCGGCCTGCTCAAAGAGCCAGGTTTTTAATGCACGTCTGAAAGCTCTCAGGTTGGTGTTATTGCGTAACTCCGGAAGCAGACCATTCCAGAGGGCGGGAGCCCCCACAGAGAAGGTCCTACTTCTAGGAGTTGCCAGACGGCACATGGAAGTCGTCGGCACCCAAAGAAGGCCCTCTCTGTGGAAACGCACAGGTCGGTGGGAGATTACCAGCAGAATGCAGTCCTGCAGATAACCTGGTCCAATGCCATGGATCGCTTTAAAGGTCAAAACCAGAACCTTAAAGCAAACCCGGAAAACCACCAATGCAGCTCGTGCAGGAGAGGCGTCACATGGGAATTTCGTGACGCCCCCATAACCACCCACGCGGCCGCATTTTGTACCAGTTGAAGTCTCCAGGTGCTCCCCGCAGGGAGCCCCATGTAGAGAGTGTTACAGTAGTCCAGGCGAGAGGTGACAAGGGCATGAGTGACTGTGCATAAGGCGTCCCGATCCAGAAAGGGCCCCAACTGGTGAATCAAGCGAACCTGATAAAAAGCCCCCTGGAGACGGCCGTAATATGTTTTTCTAAAGACAGCCGTGCATCCAGGAGAACTCCCAAATTGCGAGCCCTCTCTGTGGGGGGTAAGATCTCTCCCCCAATAGCCAGCGACGGAGTCAGCTGACTATATCGGGATGCCAGAAACCACAGCCACTCAGTCTTGGAAGGGTTGAGCTGGAGTCTGTTCCCGCCCATCCAAATCCGCACGGCCTCCAGGCACCGGGACATAGCCTCCACAACATCTTTGGGATGGAGATGTAAAGCTGAGTATCATCAGCATACAGATGACACTGCACCCCAAAACCACGGATGATTTCCCCCAGCGGTTTCACATAAATGTTGAACAAAAGGGGGGAGAGGATCAACCCCTGAGGCACCCCACAAATGAGGGGCCTAGAGGTGGACCTCTCCTCCCCCCCCCCCCCCGTCAACACAAATTGCGAGTGGTTGGAGAGGAAGGAGGAGAACCATCGTAGGACAGTTCCTCCAATCCCTAACCCCTCCAACCGCCGCAATAAGATACTATGGTCGATAGTATCAAAAGCCGCCGAGAGATCTAACAGGACCAGGACAGAGGAATACCCCTGTCACGGGCCCTCCAGAGATCATCAACCAACGCGACCAATGCTGTTTCGGTACTATGCCCGGGCCTGAAGCCTATAAGTCTAAGTGCTATTGCTGTTGCTATTCTACTAAGTTTAACATGGCTTGGGAACTGGATACTTAGAGACTATCTGCTTCCACTCATAATTGCCTATTCAATAAGATTGGAGGGGTTAGGCTTCATCCTGGGTCCCTACTCTTCTAGAAACTTACTTTCCAGTATCTAAAAATGGGCTCTCTTCTACAAAATAGTATGATTTGTTTAGCTTAGAGCATCTCCAGCCTTTTGAAGTTTTTAAAGGCCATAGTTGTCCAAGAAGCCTTTGGAGACTGAAATGAATATGCCATACCTCCCTTCCTACAAGACTATGATAGCTTATATTAAATTGTTTTCTTTGTACATTAGGTTTCATGAGGATTACAACGCATTGTTGCATTAGTTTAATTCTTGTTACCAAGATGGTTATAAGTGAAGCCAGTTTATATTCTTAAGTAAATAGAAATTGGGAAAATCACTCAACAGTCTTTCACAATGAATCCTGCTGTTGTACATATTTCCTATTCATATAAATTGCTGCAACATAGCAGATATAACTACAATTTATAGGAATTGTAAATTGTAGTTATATTTGTTGAAGTATAACTATGCTGAAACTAAAATATATTTGTCTTAGGATTTGTGATACTTAACAATATAAATTTCTGCTGAAAAAAATAATGTTAAAATTAATGCCAATTAATGTTCCTATATTACGTTTTCTTACAGAGTAGAAAATTCAAATTTTATACATACGTATCATGGAACCAATTTCCCCTGAATTTCAAAACCAAAGGTATTGATATTTTCTTCAGATACAACGGTTTTAAAGACTACTGATATGGAGAATGAATATTTGCACTGAAGATAATTTGTTTGATTTCTATAATATTGATTTAGTAGTTTGTTTAGTAATTAGGTAAGCTATCTGGAATTTGAAGACTAAAGTAGTTTCTTATTTACAGTATGTAATTATGGACACTAAAATGAAATATCTGAACATTGGTCATCACCTTTTCTCCAACTATACCCAAATCAAATATGGTAAATCCAAAATTATTTTATCTTTCAGAGGAGTTTGGGGAAAGATGCCATCCTTTAGTTTTCCTGCATCAAAATTTGCACTTTGGAATCCAGCTCCTATTGGAGAAAGCACTGTTTCTCACATAAGTTATAGGTAAGATTTGTAATCTTTTAGGCTCAACACTGTAGAGAATGTTTGGGAGCACCAAACATCTTTAGTGATTTTCTTCATGTATCAGAGATTGGGAACTGAGTCAACCTTTAAATAATATAGAATATTGTCATTAAAACATGGATTTTCTTGGTGTGTAACTTGGAAAAGTGCATATGACTATAGGTAATAAGATAAATCAAAAGTTAAATTTTGGGAAGGATCAAAATGATGTTCCTAGAGCTTTTTCAACTTCAATGTCATTTCAATCACTGAAGTTGTTCTGAAAGACTTACATTTTTTTAAACGAACCTGTAATTTCTTAATTTGGGATAAAGTTGGGGCAACTGAATGGAGCTGAACCCAGATGCCCTTCCTGATGCAGAGTTCACAGCAGATATTTTGTTTTTGAGCTGAGAAACATCTGTTGCTACCTAGAATTGAACTCTCAATTCTTCCGAATGAGAGGCAAGTGTCTTTACTACTGGGCCACCACGCTATTCCTCTTCTGAGAGGCTTATCTATTAGTGTAAAATATCAGCATAAGAAAAGAGAAAACAATAATAAATGCATTACATCAGTGGGAGAAAACATCCTAATCAAAAGTCAAAATATTCTGTCAGGAAATGTATCACCGCATCCTACTCAGGGCCTACTGAAAGAGCTATGGTTTTTCAATTTTGCCCATACACAAGTATTGAGCAATACAAACCTCAGGAAATATTGTTCTATGATTAGGTGTACTGTAGGTGGAGAAGATGTATATTTCCTAAATACCACAAGATGATAGCAGAAATGTGCCAACAATAGCATATCTAACCAATCGGGCAAAAACAACAGGAGAAAGTGGTCCCAAGATAATTAGACTGAAAGCCATGAAATGTTTTATAGAGGACAACATTTAAATTGTACATGGAATCTTATTAGTAGCCAATACAACTCAGTGGGTAAAGATCTTACATGGGTTGAACTACTATCTCTAGTTGCTTTCTTGACCAATTGTAGCTTCTAAGTGGTTTTCAGGATATGGAATGCATTGTGATCGATCAGATGGGAAATGACTGAAATATAACAGCCTGAAATTGCTTCTTCAACTTCTATTCCATTGTCGTCGTCCACCCCCTCCACCCCACCGTCCACCCCCGTGTGGTCTTTAATAATTTTGGGGAATAGCTAAATGTATTAGTTTGGTATGTTCATAAAGAGTAAATTCTGTGTCTGTTATCTCTTAGGAATCCCAAAGTAATAATTATTGAAAAAACACTGCGGCTTGCCCATCGTCATGCTAAGCAAAGTAGAAAGAAGCCGTTCACCTGTTTTTTAGTTGGCACTCTTGCAGTAGATGAAAGTAAGTATGCAATGATTCTATTTTTGATTGAATAAGTAAACTTTATAAACTTGTTTCTTCTTAACATGATTTTTGTGACATAACACCAGGAATAGAAAACATTGTACTGAACTTAGACTCTATTGTTTACAACTATGCGTTTCATCACTAAGCTGATTCTACTTAATAATTAATGACCGTCTTGAATTTCTCAGTCCCTTGGGTATATAAATGATTCAAAGATGCTTCTTTGCAGCTTAGATTTATTTCAGAGTTATATTATTCTCCTCTTAAATGGAAAGGAATTGAAGGTTTAAGTAATTAAAACAAGAATATTTTATTAAGCTCTGTGGGGCATCAAAATATGATGGTGCACAGGATTCTAAATGGTTGCTTTGAAAGCTGCGCCAGTGTATACATAAGTCATATATAAGAAAGAAATTGAAGCAGATCTGTACACCAAGTCAACAGGAAACTGCTTTTGAAGCAACTGCAAAATTGCATCTGCTTTAATGAATTGGATGAAGATGCATCTTCATTTGTATTCTTGCCTGTTGTATATTGAGTACCTGTTGTGGAGTAAATTTTGACCTTTCTTTTTTAACCATATTCTGAGTGCATTCTAGTTTTAGTCATTCCAGTTCTTTGGAACAGTTTTTATTTAGATTTTGACACTGATAAACTTTAGGGGTAGTTACTATGAAATAAAAATTGAAAGCATACTAATTGTCCTAATTTTCTGGCATAGATGGTGAACGTGTATTGCTAACAGTAGACCGTTTTGATCCTGGTCGTGAAGAACCAAATGGTTTGGGGAAAATTCCCACGGCACCTCTTCCTGGAGACTTTTTCATCCCATGCAGAATTGGTGCTTCAGAATGTTCATCAGATGATACCATAGTACACACCTTTGAGGATTTTAACTTAGCGTTTAAGGTAAGAATTTGGGGAACATTCTTTTTATTCTTTAGGATGATACCTTGTCTTGACTGTGTAATATTTCAGTCTCTAGTTATACCTCTATATTACTAAAAATGATTGCATATTTGAATATGTAAAAAATTCTTACAGACTCTCAATATCCTGTATCATTCATATTTTCTGACACTCTTCTTGGTGGCAGAAGCAGAGATAAGAACAATTGGAATATGATCCCTATTGTTTTACTTATTCTTTTCAATTGAAAACATGGAAGCATGCCTACGAAATTGTGCTATTGGTGATATCTTTCCCTGTTTTAAACAATTCCTAATGATACTTCTATCTGAGATGCATTTTGATTCTTTCTTACTATAGATACTGCATCAGAATCTGAACAGCCAAGATTCTTTGGAACTTTCCAAACTGCTGGCCTTAAGAGTTCACATCTCTTCAGTGGAGAATATGGACAACTTAAATTTCGATTTTCACTGGGCAGCAGTTACAGTGGCCAATGTTTTAAGATGCACTCCTGTGAAGCCTATCCCAATAATTCCTACAGCCCTTGCTAGAAACCTAAGTAGCAATATGAGTATTGCACATATCCAAGGAACTTATAAATATGGGTAAGTTAATTTGAGTTTGGCAATGTCCATTATTTGTGATTCATTCAAGAGCAGTTTTTCATTGAATGCTTTCTAAGGGTTCCAGTTATTAAATGAAATTAAAGACCCAGTTGAAATAGTAGTTAAACCCTGGGCTAGAAACAGCAGATTATGTGCTCTCGTTGTGCCTTAAAGACAAAGGCATCTGGATGACCTTGGGCCAGTGCTAGAATGTTGTAAAGGCACACTCATGAAATGCTTCAAAATAATTTTGCAAGCCTTCATTCTTTTAAGGTTGGTTCTAGAGGTTTACACTAATCTCCAAGAATTGTAAACTGAAAATACATATTAAGCTGAAAAATACTGTAATAACTTGTCAAAAAAATATTTAACTCAGCTATGAGGGAACACTGTCCCTTATACAGCTACCTAATAACAGAACGGTAAAGTGGGTGGATGGCAGGTAAGAATGGAAATGGGGTAATGTCACAGTGCTTTCCTGCAATCCTTGAGCCAGCATACCAATATTAACTAAGCTGCCCTTATTGCTGATCCCTGTTTTCCTTGTCAGCCCTTTATGAAAGACCAGTTCATAATACAGACGCAAGAAATACTCTATTGATATAATATATAATAACAAATTGGAATGCTTGACAGCATTCCCTTCCTTCCACTTTAAACCAAAGAAGATCATGGTGGGACAATCTTGAATTTCTTCCTTGTCCTTTCTTATATCCCAGGCTGAGTTTATATTTTCCCAATACTTGCCTTGTGTCTTCTTTAAGGCCATCTCTGTACTCTCCCTCACTGCCACAGAAAGGTGGCTGGCCATTGCATTGTCCTTATTGATTTAACGTGCGATAAGTTTAAAAAGTAGAACCAGTTTGATGTAGTGATTAAGATATCAAACTACAAACTAGGAGACTGAATTCCAGTCCTGTCTTACATATACCAGTAAGGCCAGCTGGTTGATTTTGGGCCATTCGCTTTCTCAGGCCTAGAATGAGGCAATTCTAGGATTACATCACTACAACAGCTATAGAATTTAAATGTTTGGTTCTTCGAACAGAAAATATGAGTGGCGTTTTTGTTTTGTTTTTTGCTGGGTAGGGTTTTTGGTCTTCTTTTTAAACATTTGAAAGTTGCTGGAATTGTTTTCATAAGATGGTGGTAAAATTAAATGCATTAATTAATATGTAAAACTGCCAGTAGCCTGGCTTCTCCATCTTATAAGAGTAATTTCCAGTAATAACTTAATTAATACATTGTTCTATTCCTTTTGGGTAAAATATATGCACTGACCATTTTTGTTTCAGAAGAGTGCTGAAAAAATACTACACAAAATTGTTCTCTTAACATTGCGTCTATTGTGTGAAGCTTGTACATTTCTCTTATATTTAAAATGTGAAGAATTTATTCCTGTGTTTATCTCCTTTATTTGCTACTTCTCTGGCAAAACCTTTTTTCTAGTTTGGAAATCTTTTCCATTTCTTTAAAATCAGTTTTCTTTGTAAAAAAAAAAGTCATTTGTTTTACTTGCAGTTATCTTTCAATGGATCAAACAAGGAAACTTCTTCTAATTCTGGAATCAGATCCCAAAGCATGCACATTGCCACTGATTGGCATGTAAGTATTTGGGTAATGAGCTTTTTTCCATAAAAAGTTTCTTGATTTGAATTTGTATTATAACAAATATTTGCAGTACATTTGCAGATTACCTCAGATATTCAGTCCAGATTTTATTTCTATATGATATGCCAGGGGTTGTAATATGATTGTTCAGAAGTATCTTTCCTTCTCTATTCCTCTAGCTGGTTGAGTGGACTAGTTCACATTCATAATCCACAAGTTTGGGCCTTTTGTCTGCGATACTTATACAGCTCATCAATCCAAGAGAGGTAATTATAATTAAAATTAATTCTTCTTAACTTAATAGTAATAGGGATTTTTTTCTTACTATTACAGTAATAGGGATTTGTTTTTAGTGTTACAGTGATAGGCATTTTAATTTATTGGCCTTTTATTTTATATTTTATTGCTAAAATACCCAAGGTGTGTATTTGAAAAGGTCATTAACATAGATAATTAAAATAAATAGTAAACAAAATCAGAATTGGTAGATAGCATAAGATATTATTAAATATTTTGGGCAATTAAAAAAGTACCTCAGAAAGAACAATATATAGTTGTAATATATAATGTATAAATATTATGCAAGAATAGGTAAAACAGATTTCTAGACCCCAGAAATGTACTGTGCTGCTTTAGAAAGTGGGATAGAGCTTTTTACAAACCCAGCCAGATACCCATGCCCAGTACAGAATCTTATTGGAGAGGTCTTCTAAAACATGAGCTGAACTAAACTTTTTAAATGGTTGGAGTCTGTCAAAGAGTTGAGTATTTTATATGAACCCAGAGCAATGCTTTGCTTGCCCCATTGCAAATACAGAGAAAATTCATTTGGGAAGAGATGGCATCATCCTGCATTCTACTTACATGCATTTATTGATTTATAAACTATAGGAGTAATAACAAGTTTTGCACAGTAGTTCAAGAAGATAATGTAATTTTACTGTTTAATTATTTTATGATAAATGATGACATGCTATACAGCGATTAAGATTCTAGCATGGTTAGCTGTATATTGTAATATATACATATATATACACATATATATATATTAAACATACTAAATTCATCTCAACATTTGTAATTGGTTGGTTGGTTTATTCAGTTTGTATAATCATCTCAAACTAATGACATGGCAGCGAACAATTTATGTTGTTGCATGGAAACTAAATTTGTGATTTTTGCATTGCTTTGTATACACAATATTTTTCTTCTCTTTAGGGTATTTTCTGAAACGGGAAGGTTTCTTGTAGTTCTTTTTGCTCTGAATCATAAAGATCCAAAGTTTTATGAATGCTTGCCTTATGATGGGCGTACTGAACTAGACTTCCAGCTACTTACATGCAAAGAAACATTACATCTATTCAAAGTAAGTTGCTTTGACTTTCTGTCATTTTGGATATTGAAATAGCATGGCTCTACTTTGTTTATAAGATCAAAATATATCAAAATATTCAAGAACTAGAATGCATATATATTCAAATTGTGAAATGGTTTTGTTTATGGCTTCAAATGTCCTTAACACTCCAATCTGTAGACATTTTAAATGGAGCTTCCTAAAGTAACAGCTGCTATTGAAATTTCATCACGAAGGAACTGATTTCTGGATTAAGACTGGAGATCTAGATTTAAATTATTACTTAACCTGGGATATTTATTCTTGAACTAGTCATTCTTTTTATCCTAATCTTATCTTGTAGGTTTAAAAAGAGAAGAATGAATATAGGTGGAGAATCTTGACAACTACCTGATTTTTATGTGGAGAAAAAAAAGAAAAATTATGGATCTGAAAAGAATAGTTTAGCTTTTTGATTTCAAGACTAATCATAAAAGATGTTGGGCCAACCATATCTTAGAAAAATTGCATTTTGAATAATTTACATATTCTAAAAGGTTTAATTGTTCCTTTTACTGAGCCAAACTGAAAAATAGGTTTATGGGATGTCTGCTGTTGATGAAAGGGGTAAACAATCTTTCTCAATTTGGAAAAATTAATAGTTATTTTAACTAGGATTATTTATTTTGCATCATTTTTCTGATTAGCAGCACAGTAATTATAACTGCTGTAGAGAACAATTTCACAAGATTGACAAGGAAATAGAAATACTTCAGTACCTCTATACTGCACCTAATATGATTGTTAGAAAATCGCAGCAATAATGTTCTTTAAATTTTTACTTCTGGCATTATCTATAGTAGTCATGAATCCCCTACATATACTATAGGTACATAAAAACATTTGGGCAATAAATAGTCAGCACCACTCTTGTTTGAGGTAGAGAGGTGTACTTTTGTTGTGATTAGATTGTCTGGCTTAGCATCTATATCTATTTCATTTCAGGAAGTAGAACCTTCAGATAAATACCCTATCCAGTTTGAACTGAACTCAGAAAATATAAATGCAGAAACAGAATTCTTCAGAAAAATTTCAAAAAACATTTCCATAAATAGGTGAGTCATTTTTTATATTCTCCATGCAAATAATCTGTACTGTTTGTTTGTTTCAGTACAATTCAATCACTTCCAAAGTTTTTACAATATCTTGCATTAATAAAGATTTTCAATAGGAATAATTAGTACTATCAGATAGGTCTGCTGCCATGTGAAGTGTATATTCCAGAAAAATAGAAGATAAGACAATAGGATTTCTTCTATTGTTCTTTTCATAATACAATAAATTGTAATTTATTATCAAAAAGTAAACTACCCAAGAGATATCAGGCAATATGTGCGAATTTACATTTTTTGTAGATTTTACTTTCTAATCTCACAGTATAAATTTTCTTTATTGAAAAGACTGTATTAGGAGAAACACTATTCCTGTAACCAAGAAACAAATGTAATATTTGTTGATAAAATAAAATCAAAAAATTAAGAGGCAATAAAATGTATATGCTTTACCTGACTTGTTTACAAACAGCTGTTCAGCTTTCTGTTGTTTAATAATGATCATAAAATGTGTAAATTGCCATGACATGTCAATGAGTTGCAGACACTATTTAAAGCTGCTATATTATAAAATGGTATATTGCATATAAGAATATTTAAAAATCTATTATTTGTAAAATGTTATAGGAGTAAAAAAAATAGATAACAAAGTTATTTTTTACTAGTTTTATAAAATTTTATTTTTTTATAGTTTATCCCTAGATTGCTCACCCAATAAACTTTCCGTCAGTGATCATGACTCTGGTGTGGAAGATGATGCATCTCCAAGACCTTTTCCCCGTCCTCATCCCATCAACCAACCGGTATATTCTCGATTTCTTGTCTGAAACCAGTCATAATAAATTAGTTTTGTAGAATTTATTTTGAGTAACTGGTATTACTGGTATTCCGCTTCAGAGTTCTTACAAATAAGTGCTATGTCATAATCCTGCCACTAGGTTGTACTACAGGACTCTTAACCCTTTATTGCTGCTTTATCTTCAAATTAAGTTTGAAGAAGACACTTTCTTAGGACTCTGCATAATTATGCTGTGGGAATATGCAAAACTAGCTGAACCATGGCAAAATTACTTGACTCAATTAAATAGGGAGGTGTTCTCACAACATATCGACACAAGAGCTAGCCAAAGTGTGGATATACTGATATGCTTATTAAGAACTTAAATGAATGCCAGCTGAATTGAATTGGTTTTGTTTTTTCTTATTTCTAAACTGAAAGTGAATCAGTAATAGAAAATCAATAGCTGGTTTTATAGTATTACATTGGGTAAAGCATTTTTACGGTCTTTTTCTTCATGTGCTCCTCACATTAAGCACTTGCACTTATGTATCTTCTCAATATGTATATATATATATAGTGCTAATGCCTCATTGGAAGGGTATTTAAGGGCTCCTGGTAGAGACATATTCAGTGGTGGGCTGCTGCTGGTTCGGACTGGTTCTAGCGAACTAGTTTTTCCGACAATCAGCTAGCCCCGCGCCCTATCCTGTCCTATATTTCCGTCTTTTTCAGCTTAGCTGATTCGCACGGCGCAATGGTTTAACGCACCTCAGCTGTCCTACGTACTAAGGCCGCCCTAGATGGAAAGCTGTAGTGGTTCAAATTGGCGGGTTTTGAATGCTGCACACACTTAGAGCGCAGTCACAGAACCGGTTATTAAACCAGTTGCAGCCCTCCACTGGACTTACTTCTTTTTGTTACAGTGTACATCTAATCTTATTATTTCTCTTTGCACTAAGTTCTATTCAGGGTGTAGATGATAAGAGAAAAATACAGTATTTGGTGAACTAAGAATTCATAAATCTTTTTATTTTTGAACTGTCTTGGTTTTCAGATGACTGAGATCCATCCTTCAGTTCCTGAGCTGTCCATTGTTCTTGAAGGCATCTCCACAGAATCTGTACCAACATCCAAACATGCTGTGATTAAAAATCAATCTTCATTTGTACACCAACCTGCTAAGATGGCATACTCTGTAGCGCATGCTCCCCAGCACTCTCAGAGCTCTGACACTGGAAGACAGATCTTTGCTTTGGGTGCCAGAGAGCCTCCTCCAAAGCAAATACCAAGTCATCTGAAACACAGGCTTGCATCTTTAAAACCTAACAAAGGAATGCAGTCTCCACCACAACTGCAGTCCAGCCCAGCTGTCTCTCAAGCAAAAAAGGGCTGTGTACCTACTTCTTCTCCTTCAATATCTTGTAACGAATTTCCACAAAATACATCTCTGCATCAAGGTGCAATTCCTTCTGAAAGACCCTTGGCAAATAGTGATGATGTTCCACAGAAAGGAGAACTTTCTACTAATGGCTTTTCAGCACAAAAATCTAACAAAGCTCCTGTGGTTTCCCAGTATCCCTGGCATGCTTGTACACTATCACCATCTTATTTGGGAAGACCCCTGGGAGTTCGGGTACCAATTCAAGGTCCATCATGCTGTTCTTGTATTTGCAACTGTCAGCAATATGGCCATATACAATATAATCCAGCAAATGTTTGGCAAGGCTTATGTAATGACAGCCCTGAAAATCGTTCAGGTCCTACCCAGGAGAGTACAAAATTAATGTTCCATCAGAATCAAGAATATGTAAACGGCGGCTGCAATCCAGTATATGCCACAAGTAGCCCTATTAACGTAGGCCATCATGGAATAATGGGGAATTGCTCTCCTGTTAATAATAACACATCTGCTGCAGTAAGAATGTCATCTCCAGTAAATCCTGGTAGTGCACAGTCACATACAACACATTCAGCTTGTATACATCTTCCTGCTGCAAATACAGTATCAGATAATGAAATGGAATTATCTTCAGATGTTTACAGAATTCTTGGTGAACAGCATAGGCAAATCAAGCTGCTACAGGCTCAGGTTGGTTGGGTTATTTCAATTATCTATTTGGCTTACTGAAGTATGAGTACTCTTTCACATCATTGGTGTGACTTTCAAACTGGAATTCGGGAGTTTCTGTTTCAATCTCTGAGGCAAGTAGAAGTTTTAATGTAACTGGATAGTATTTGTTTTTATTGTTAACATTTCTTATGCTGGAAAGTCAATATTGAACAGAAGCCAGCTAAATTAATGATTTTCTTTAATTTCAACTACCTATTTCTGTGCTGTGGTATGCTGCCCTACTTTATCTTATATATGAAAGGGGCTTTAAAACACTGCCTATGAAGTTCATAGAAAGGAAAACAGTTTTAAATATAAGTAGGATAAATTGTTATCAAGTAATTCATACTAATCGCTTCTCCTTTTATCCAGACTGTTCAATTAACATAGATTTTGTTTACAGATCCAGCAGCTTTTAGAGGCACAAACTCTTCACTCCTGTGCTTCCAGATCCATAGAAAACAATAGCATAGAGTCTGAGAAGCAAGTAGAATTTGTTGCTATGGAAACCCAGTCTTCTACAGGATTACACATGAAGAAAAGTATCAGCATTGCAGTGAGTACAGGTAATGTTTTATTGTACATTTTCTTTAAATGACACTAAACTCAGGGAAATGCTAAGCATTGGAGCCATTTTATTCTGGTTGTTCATAGTTTGATGAATCTGTCCTTCAATCTCTGCAGAAACCTACTCTTGCTATAATATAACAATATGTTTCAGATTTACAATTTTGTAAAATATTTTTTTAATTTAATTTGCTTATAACTAACAAAGTAAATGTCAACATGTTTTTAAAAAAATCCTACCAGCTATCTCTTGCACATTAGGCCTCTGTTACTAAAGAGGTATTTTCTAATGGGATCATAGAACCCTCAGTCCTGGTTAGAATTATTTATGCCACTTTTAGGATTATAAACCAGCACCACATATAAAGACAAACTGGCGATAGATTAGCATTTTTTGTTATTTAACAAATGTTGCATGTGCAGTAGGAATTAGCCAGTACAGTAATCAGACCAGTTTATATCAGAAATGGAGTAAGTGCATTGTAAATGGTGCAAAATTGTTTCAAGATGTACATCACATACAGTGTATAGTGCAGCAGCCTAGTTTAAATTGCACAGTATTTTTATTTGATTTCCTATAGGTGCCAGCTTGTTTTGGAATACCCCTTTGGAAAAGAAGAAGGAGTCTGTGAAAGAAGATGAAGTTGAAATTTCCAATGAAGACATCACTATTTCTATGAGTGCAGAAAAGGACAGTAGTCAAACAAGCATTGCCTCTTCATTAAAAGCTGTTGATATACCCAGCTTTGTTGATAGTGTCCATATTGTTGAAGGAGGAACCAATCAGTCTTCTGCAGGCCTGTGGTAATTTTTTTTTAAGTTGAAATATTCTTTGACTTCTTTTAAAGTTTACATAAATCTTTTGTTATGTTTAAGTCACCTGTGGTTCCCCCCCCCCCCCCCCCCAGAATTGATGCTAGTATTATAATTGACTTGCAGTATGAATACCAGATTGGCTTGGTTCAGTTCTATACTTGTGTTAATATGCTATATCTTATATTCTAGGGTATATTGTTTATAGATAGCAGCCTGAATCGGCTGAATTGAACTGTTCTGCACTATGACATTTTATCCATTTATACCTCAAAATAACTTGTCTATATATTTTCTATATTTTCCTCCTATTGAAAAACTAACATTTTAATACTAAGAATAGGATTCAAAGCAGTTTAATTCAAAAAATACTGTTTAGATTTGTGTCCAGGTAGCTATTTTCTTCGTAGTAGTTACTTTAAATGAATTATGTAGCAACTTCTATAGCAATACAGAATTAATATTTTGATTCTAGTTCCAACTTGGACAGTTTCTCAACTTGATTTTAAGGGCTGTATTCCATTTGTGAATATCTGCTCCAATGTTGTCAATCTCAATTGGCCTCAAAAATTGAGATAGCATTAAATGTGAAAAACGTAAGGGAGCACAATTTAAGCAGTTCATCTCATCCATGCCAGCCACATTTTTGATATCATAAGATGTTCTTAATGAGAGGTTTTACTCATATTAATCCTTTGTGTGATTGTGAATGCTCTGGTTTCTTGTCTTTCTTTTCTTGGAAGCCTCAGCTTATAGTCAGGGAAACACCAAGAGTTGCAATCTGTAGACTTTCTTCAGTATATAGGCATTGAGAATGGATTTGCTTTGCAAGGAGCTGGCTATCCATGTTTCTTGTTCTGGTCAGGAATAATACACAAAATAGAATTATCTATATGATCAGAGTAATTAAAAACATATTTTTCATGCACAAAATGAATGCTAGATATACCCTGGAAGAAAAATTGGATTTAAACAATTGACACATGCAGCTCATAAATCATTCAACAAAAATATTAAATCCATATTTATTTTAATAACTGAAAAATGTTTTCATATATTCAAGTAATATACTAATGGAGATACTACTGTTACCTTCTGGTCATGATTATGAACATATTGCTTGCAGTAAATGAAGATGAACACTTACGTTATTTCTGATTTAAGAGCTGCAGTGGTGCAGTGGTTAAAATGCAGTACTGCAGCTACTTCTGCTGACTGCTGGCTGCCTGCAATTTGGCAGTTCAAATCTCAGCAGGCTCAAGGTTGACTCAGCCTTCCATCCTTCTGAGTTTGGTAAAATGATGACCCAGATTGTTGGAAACAATATGCTGACTCTGTAAACCACTTAGAGGGCTGTAAAGCACTATGAAGCTAAGTCTAAGTGCTATTGATGTTGCTAAAATCATAATAAATGTTCTGAAATGTAAGAGTTTGATGATAATCTGAAAGAATTCGGAAAATATGAGATCTAGTTTAAAAGATGTAAATTCTGCTACAATGATAAATCTATTGATAAGTTAATTCAAATCATATCTGTTTTTACTAATAGTAATGGACCACTTGGTATAGGAATTGACCAAACTTCACTGCGGAATGAAAATGGTAACAAATGTTTGCCAACCAGTCTGTCAGAAGGAACTGACAATAATTTTGAACCAACTGATAAACAAAATTTTGAGCATACCAAGACTACCCCACCAAATGTATCACCAGATGATCAAAAAATGTATCAGGATTTATTAGTAAGTTTTGTCTGCTCAATATAGCTATTTAATTCTAGTGTTTAACAGTGTTGGCCCTATTAGTTTGTTTCTATTTTTTAAAAAATTCTTCATAGTAAAATCTTTATTATCCATGTATCTTGAACTTCCTTAAAGTGATCAATAGGATACATCCAGTTTATTGTTAATATTTCAGAACTGCATTCTACTGCTTACATGATTATTTCTTTTTAAAAATGTGTGGAACAAAATAGTAGGTTAAATTGCATAATTACTTAAAATTAAATAGAATTACGATATTTCAAATATAAACTTGGACAGATTATTTCTAAATGTATACATTCTAAAGACTCATACTATAAAATCTGTTCAACTGTAAGCTAGTGCTATAAGTTGTGCATCTATGATTTGAGAGCTAGAAATAAATTGCTTACAGGTTTGCCTATGGTGATATGAATACATTGTCAATATGCTATGAATTCCTATGGAGATGTGATCCTGAAGTTTTATTCATCTAATTTTATGTTCTTCTTTGTAATATTTCTATAGGGGCAGGTAAATCGATTTTTGAAGGAATCTAATGAAAGTGGTCCCTCTCTGAAAGAGGATCTGATTAAAGACGAATGCACTACATCCTTAAAAATAAACAAGGCACAAAAAGGAAGCTCAGCATCAGACATGGTCCTAAGAGATAAAGATAGTGTTCTGGATGCAACCTTGAAGCAATTAAGAAACCTTGGAGTAAATTTTGATTCTCCTGAGAAGATGAACAATGTACACAAAGTGGAGAATGCTGGGTAATGGCAATTTACTGTTTTCTATTTATTGCTAAGTTTTATATAGTACCTCAGTCAGTACAGTTCTGAACTGCATACAAACAACAAATCAGCTATTGATGTCTTGACCACATCCAAATACTTGACCAAATACTCCTGCTTCCATGCATTATTATGCTCCAGCTATATTGGCATGAGCTTCCTTGTAATTTAAATCAGATTCTGTAGCATTAAGCAGTGTTTTGAGTTTCTCTAGCGAGGAATGAGTAGTCAATAATTTATGTTACATGGGAACAAAATCTTGTCAGGTTCTCCAGTCCAGAACACTGGAAAAAATAATGAGTACATATTTATATTTCAATGTGTACATTGAGACATTCTAATTTGTAATAAAGATAAAAGAACAGAAAGGACTGAAGGTTTGGGAAAGATGTCATAGTGTTTTGTCATCTAGAAAGGGGAAGTCTCAGGTCATCTAGTGAGGCAGACTTTGTTTGATAACTTTTTTTTTTTCAGAATTATTTTTTACAGTGTTTTTTTTCTTGATAAAAAAATTGTAATATCTAATCCAGAACAAAGTTTGGATAGCCTTGATTATTAGTAGAAAGTTTGAAGCATTGTTACTGTCTTCAACCTTCATGGATTGAAATTTGTTTTTTACTACCCAACATTAAAATTATTTCCAATTCAGGATTTGGATGCAATATTGAACCATTATTAATTTGAAATTAAAAATGAAAACTACATTTCTGATTTCTTTCCTACAGTCTTGTCTGTGCAAATCTAGCCTATCTATTTGAAAAACTTATCAACATTTATAAAATTTTAACATTTAATAAAGCCACAAATGACTGAATATCCATGCAACTATGTTTGCCTAATAATCTGAAATATATGTGACAGTTGCCTTTTGCAGATAGCTATCTAGAGATCAGAGTTACTGTTCAGCAGATTATAAATTCTCCTTTTGCACAGAATTGCTTAAAAAGCTTACAAGGCTAGATGTCAATACTATCTATCTACTTTTGTGATGAGATAATCTGGACAAAATCCATTCTTATTCCAATCATGACTTGCATTGAATATAGTATATTATTTACTTTTTTATATATAACATCAAAATGGTTTTTTATAGACAAGAAGGCATTATAAAGGACAGAAATAAAATGCATCCAAATCAGACCATCTATATTAAATTCCCCTGATAGAGGCAAACAATCTCACTAAAGTTAATCACTTTATACATTTCACTGACAATATGAGAGCAACAATTTATATGTCTTATTAAAGCTGTCAGATTAGGAAACTATATAGATACTAAAACAGATGATATTCATAGTATATTCATATCTTATGATCAGCTTGTTATTAACAAATTGAATAAATGGTATGTGCAGAATTATTTAAATGTGTCTTTTTCATTTCCAGTGTATTGGCTTGTATTAATCCTGAAGCAATAGTACCAGGACTAAACTATATCTCTTTTGCTAATGTTGGTATGAGTGGCTTAACTCCCACTGGAGCAGACCTGAGCATGGAGGCAAATGCTATTGCTCTCAAGTACCTGAATGAAAATCAACTATCACAGCTTTCTTTAAATCATTCAAGCCAGAGAAATTCTGTGACTTCATCTTTACAGACTCTCCTGCAAACTAATACAGAGAAGTCTTTGATGGGCCTTGGTTTAATTTCTCCTGGCAACATGTCTTTTGCAACCAAGAGATATATGAGGAAGTATGGCCTTCTTCAAAGCAGCGATGGTAGTGATGATGAAGAGGAGCAACCAGCTGAGAATTACAAGAGCAAAGAGAGCTTAGAGCCTGTTCTGCACTTGGATTTCAACCCTGTTTTAGAGGGCTTTGCTTCCTGGAAAGGTTCTTCTGAAAGAACTGGTGAGAAGCAGATTAATTTTGATTCAACACACTGTAAAACTGAATCGTCTTGTCACCTGCTGCATTCAAAAGGACCCATCTTAAGAAATGTTACAAATGTTGTTTTGCCACCCAGAATCCTGCACCAAAATAATGAAACTCCACACCCCTTTTTAACGGATTTAAAGCCAAAAATGAAACTTTTGCCTGGAGAAGCAGAATTTACACATCACCCAGACAAAGAAAATCTAAATGTTCACATTGTGACTGGAACTCCACAAACTCCCTCTGTTGATAATTTAAATCAAGCAGAAAATGTTAATTTAGTGGGCACTTTTCTTGATGTAAAACAACTCAGACAGCTACCAAAGTTATTCTGATTTATTTACAAATTACTGGCATCCCCTTTTCTTTCTTTTCTCATGGTTCAGAAAAATCAAGAGAAGCTACTGGCTAAATATAACTTAATTTTTTTCTTGCCAATCAATAAATGGGAGAGTGGTTCCTAATTTTATATTGAGAAATACAGCAGGTTGGGTTGCACAATAAATGTAGGTCTTTATGCATACTAGAATACATTTGCATTCCAAATGGTCATTGAATATCATCAAGAAACTACTGGTATATAGGATATTTTTAAAGATGTTGATTTATTCTTTATTAAATGCAACAAGAATGAAATTATCCATGGTGAAGCAGACAGTGAATTTAAAGCAAGTTTGATTTGAAGTGTTTACCTGTTTTAACTTTTATGAATTTTATGAATTTGAAATAAAATGTCCTATGGTTATTTGTAACAAATGCAATTAGGAAACAAAATTAGGTTAACAAATCATAACCATTTTATGTGTTTGACTTGCCATAAACACTCAACATTATATTCTGTAGTTCCTGATTTGTTTAATATTTTGTGTGCCGAAATAAAATTGCTAGACTATTTTTGCAATGTGCTAATTTTTAGAAAACTCTGCTTAAAAATATAATTAAATATAACTTGGTTTACTTTATGTATAAACGAAGAGGCTTCACATTTATATTACAAACTGTATGCTTAAGGAAGATGGGTGAACAAGGGACCTGAACAATAAAGATAAGCTCTCATCACTTCTTTTCCTTACTTCTGAAGAGAGAAAATTTTCAGGATTATAAAAGAAACTAAATAAAGTATCCTTGGTTTGGCAAAACAGCCTGCTTTACATTCAAATCTCCTCAAGTCTATGGATACCTTATATTCACGGCACATTTATCACCCTGTCAAATAATAAAATACTTATAATCTAAGGAGGAATAGATTGGTAGATGCTAAGGAGATAATGCACACAAGCATGCATATATTATTGAGTCTTTGGCTCCCACTTATGCTCTCACTAGCTTATGCTGTCTACTCATGTATTGGGGCATTTGCATGATCAGCCTGCCAAGTGAGCTAAGGTGTTTCATGTGATTCATATAATACACACGAAAGTGACAGAGGGAAGACTCCATCCTATGTGGCTTTAATCTGCCCATTCCCATTTTACTGAAATTTATGAGGTTTTTGACATGTTCTGATAGACATTTTTACTAGAAGCTCAAGTGTGTTGGGAAAACATTCTCATATCGCCAGACTCTTGCAGCCAAATTAGTGCCCAGCAATTGGCTTCTCCATTAGTTCTGTTTCTGTTTCTTTTTCCTTTCATGCAATCCCCCCACCCTCCAAATCACTTGGGAATCAACTCTAGGCTTCTAACCAGAAGAGAGTTGGAAGAGAAAAACATCAATCTTGTATTTGGAAACAAGGTATATTTACACAATTTCTCTTTATACGACTCCAGAATGGAATAAGAAACTTAACATTAGATGCAACAGCAGTGCAGCACTGTTGCAGTGGCAAGAATAAGGAATAATTGAACTTTTATTGATGTTTTGCCCATTTTCTTGTATTAGTTGGTTTCTGCAAAAGTGTTTATGGTATTTGGTTTCTGTAACCAATCGTAAGAGGGCCTCTGTCGGAAGGCGTGTGTCCCTCCTTTCTGAGATTATTTCTGGGTGTTTTCCGTGTATCTCTCTACTGTCTGAATTAGAATCTGACACTGTGTTTTGTTTTTGTTTTTTTGTTGCCCTAATATTATTATTGAGAGCTGTCTTCCTCTGAATTCTGCACATTATTTTGACATTTCTTGTTAGTTACAAAGTTCTGTCCGACCCATCATGACCCCATGGACAACGTTCCTCCAGGCCTTCCTGGAGACACTATCTTTTGACACTATCAGATACTCAAGTGGGAGTGGAGGAGGGACAGTCTGCCAGAAAAGCAAAGACTTAGAATTACATAATGGAGCCAAATCCCCACCCCATTAGTACTCCATTTTTGCTAGCTGATAATATGCTGAAGTGGGTCTTAACAAAGCCAGAGCAGAAAGCCAGTTAATTGAATATTGTAAGTGGCATACACAAATCACAACAACACAACGTAATTGGGAACCACATCTTATGCAAGGCAAACAGCCAGTGTTATGATGCTACTGTTCGGTGGTGCAAAGATGAGATGGATAACAGTTGAAATGGGAGAATAGTTCCTCTAGCATTGCGCTATGATTCCTGGCATGCACCAAGAAATATTTGAGGATTGTTTCACACAACATTTTCAGGACCCTAAGCCCTTCCACACAATAAAATGTGTGGCTCAGTCATTAGATCTTACTGCAAAATATTGATCTAGGGTTAGGCAACTTGGTGTCCTTCAGACCAGCCAACAGAGTCAACTGTAGAGACCTGAAAAGAGTATTGTTGACTTTAAAACATCTAGGAGAGGGGTCTCCAACCTTGGCAACTTTAAAACTTGTGGATTTCAACTCCCAAAGTTGAACTCTGGGAGTTGAAATCCACGAGTCTTAAAGTTGCCAAAGTTGGAGACCCCTGATCTACAAAGTACCAGGTTGTCCTATCCAGGAACAGTATTTGATTCCTGGCTGGGACTACGGAATGACCAGGGCAGGGCACTCTGCCATGATCTCAGCATAACTCCTTCCACCTTTCAATGGGATCCTGACCCCTGCTCACAGAGGTCTGTTTATCAAGTGAAGGGCAGGATGAGAGAGATGGAAGAGGCAGAGGGCAGACGAGTTTCGTCTTTCCCATTTCCTGCCTCTGGTGGCTAAAGGAAGCGGCGCTCGTGTTTCCTGACTGGTTTAAAACCCAGGCCCAGCATACAGTCGTGACTGCCCGGGGAACCGACGCTTCCAGCCGTTTCCCTCCTGCGTCGTGAAAAACTTCTCTAGGGAAAAACCCTCGGGGGTGGGGCGGGGTGGGAAGCAACGTCCAGATCTTGGCACCCCGGCAAAGGGGGGACGGCGGATATTTAAGCCCGCCACTCATCTTTCATTTGCCCTGGCATTTACACTGGGAGGGTCACAAGTCTTTCTTTGACCGAAGCCCTTTTTTTCCCCGTTTGCCCCACTTCACTTTGCATTCCCTGGCTGATCGCTCTCTCCTTTAGGCTGAGACACTCCAGAAATGGTTTATTCCTCGGCGGCGGCGCAACACATACACACACACACAAAGGATGAGGATGGGACGTGCATTGGCACCGGAACTCCCTAGGCGCGGCTAATGCCACTTTTGGACCCTGGATGGATTGTTGCCGGAAGGTCGACCTATTCAATTTCCCCTTTCCACCGAAAATTCACTCCCCATACACGGAATAAAAACCTCTTTGTCTCCCGTAGTCACCAGATTTAATCAGCTTTATTCAAGTTGCAAGGATGCTTTGAAGTTAACAGGATCTCAGGTGTTAAGTGGAGAACCCTAGCATCTCTCCCATCAATGGCATTCTGTGGGAATTTTCCAAAGATTCATCAGATAAAATAATCTGGATGAAACTTTGAGAAACTTGGGATCGAAGAGAGACAACGAATTCAAGTCTTATTCCTCGGTGGTATGAATGGAGTGTAACCTACAAGAGCTTGTAAACCAGGAGCAGTTAGTTCTACCATAAGCGAAACATCATTGTTGCGATGAATGGTACTGTTTTGCTGTTATTGATTGATAAGACCTTATACCAGAGGTCTCCAGACTTGGCAACTTTAAGACTTGTGGACTTCAACTCCCAGAATTCTCCAGCCAGCTATCTTAAAGTTGCCAAGTTTGGAGACCTCTACCTTACATGATATCTCATTTAATTCTAGCAGAGCGAGCCAACCTGTAGTGAGATCAGATGCTTAATGGATTTGTCTATGCACACCTTCAAGTCTCTCTCTGCATCAAGGCGGGTCTCTGATCTAAGGGCTCAGCCAGGCTGTTCAAAAACTCTTGCCTTTCTTCCCACAAGCAGACGATGGCTTTCCATACCACTGGGGGCCATGATATGAATTAAGTGGTTATGGTTTCCGCATCCAGTGTGAACATAGCCAAGGTGGCTTGGAAATTTATATTAAGCTCAAGAATTGTAGCTCAGGAAAAAAACCGAACCAGTAGGAAATTCAATACACCATGATCAACCATGATTGCCATGATGTGTGAATGAGAAGGATATTTAAAAATCTCTTTGTCAGGATAGTTTGGTTCTGAGGATCCTTGGTTGCTCTCTGACCATTTTTGTTTTCTTGCAGACACTTTATTATTCAAACCAGGAAACATCATCAGTTTGGTTCTGTTGTTTACTATTATTACACCAGAAAGATTTTAGTTGGAAAACTAAAATCCCCCTCCCATTTCCTTACCATTCTCCCCAGGGAAGTGGAAGTGATACTGAGCTGATGAAGGAAAAACTGTGCTCCATCATCCCTGAAAGCCCAAATTCTATCACAGAAAGATCACTGAGTGATGCTGCCCTTTGTGGAGCTGATTTACAGCAGAGATAGGTGGAAGGATCCCCAAGCATCAGCAGCTAATGGAGAAACAAGCAGCAAGCACTTTCTCTTAAGGTGGGGTGTAGTGGAATGGTGGGATTAGCCACCTCTCAAGTTTCCCTTTTGCTTTAATCCTTTGTTATCTTATAAACTGCCTGGAGTCGTTAAGAACAATTTATGAATGGCCAAATGAATTGATTGATTAAATTTAAGAGGTGGAATTTGGGTGAAGCAGAAGGAAATGCTTCGATGCTGCCATTCAGTGCACCTCCTCCTTTGTCCTGGCAACATTGCCTGGTAGTCAGGCAATGTAGGGCTTGGAAATCAGCCTGGCTCTCAATTGAGAAGTGCAGAAGAGATCTGGGATGAAATGAGAGAGAATCATTAATAATCTGCAAATTCAATCCTGACTGATTTAGACTAAGGCATAAGGCTTGGGGAATAAAGGCTTGGGGAATACAGATACTAGACCAAACGTCTGGAATCATGCTGTTGTGATCAGTTTGGGTGTAATTACAGTGATCACGGGGCATCTAGGGGCAACCTCTAGGTGGATTGGAAAATACCAAATACATCCTCCCCTCTCTCACACAAGCACACACAATGGAGAAACTAGAAGTTTCAGCTGCACGAGAGTTATTGCTAGGTTAGAATGATATTGTAGTGTTTGCTGGTGACACACTTAGCAGCACACAATTGTCAGACACTGGTGTCTCCATTTGGATCAATGTGGACAGCAAAGAACTAGCACTCTTCCAGAATGTTAAACTTGTATGTATAAGGAGCTTTCGTATGGAAAGTGCCAGTCAGGCATTCTGTGGCAGGCACCTCCGTGACCAGCTCCAAGCCAAGCCAAAATTCCCATGGAGGCTAGTGCCTGGGCACCCAAAGGGGGAACATGTGCCAGCAGTGATCCCTATGAACTGGATAGACCCCCTAACCCTGATCACATCGGCGCTCAAATAAGACAGCCAAAGGTTTCAGACCAGATCCATAGTAAATGTGGTTGTAGAGGGGGAAATTATTACTTCAAACCTGGAACAGCTAAGAGACGTTTTTAAGGGATGGGGCAGAGTCGATATCACAAGAATATGGCAGAAAAAAGAAAGCCAGAATTCATTTGTCTCACGATAAGGGACGGGAAGTCCATATCATTCAAATCGTAGCAGCAAATCCTGTCTGGCTATTCCAGCGTTTCTCAATCGGGACTTACTTGAAGATGTATAGCTGGGGAATTCTGGGAGTTTAAAATCTACCCATCTTCAAGGTGATTCTTACGTTGAATAATTGTATGCGATTTTTTTTTAAAAAAACAAACACACATTTATTTTATCGACAAGCTGTCCCTCCAGCGCTGCTCTCTTCAGCCGTTTATTTTTTTAAGCCAGCACTCGTGTTCCCGTCGCCACCCTGTCTCCCCTTAGCGGTACCGCACCTGTTTTATTTTGCCTCATTAAATTTAATGAAGAACAAGGTAGGTGTTCCCTATTTAACTTGTGGGGGGGCGGGTGGGGGGGGAGGTGGGGATTGATAATCACCTCCAAGGAAGCTAAAAGAAAGGATCTTTATTCAAAAGTGGGCAGTCGTAGTGAGCATTTGATTATTCTCGCCTCATACTCCCCCTCCCTGATCTCTTTGCTGTCTCTTTTTAAAGTGCACCTGAGCGCGCAAACAGACACGTCTCGAAAGCTCTGAGGCGAGCGTTCCAAAATTCTTCTCTCTCTCTGCATATCCCTGCAATAATTTTCCGCTTTCCCTCGATAAAATTGCCAAATAATAATGAATCATTTCATAAATAATGGGTTTAGGGCCTTATCAGGGCAGGCGGGCCAGTGCCAGCGGCTTATCTCGCTTGGCCACGTTGCTCCAGCGATCCGCTCTCCATACTAAATAGGAAACTGGACGTGATGTGGGAATGAGTTCCCGGCGCTGCGAAGCCGCCCAGCACTCCTCCTCCTCCTCTTTTTTTTTTTTTTTTTGATACACTATAGGAAGAAGAGGAGTGGGGGGGCATACCAGCCTCCATGAATAGGCCGCAAAATGGCTCCAGTCATTTTCACCAACGAAAAACAAGTGGTGAGTAAAGGTCGTTTTTCTCTCTTATTTTTTGTTTGGTTTGTTGTTCAAGAAAGAAAATCGCTTCGTAGGTTAGCCCCACCCACACAAAACGCGCGCCAATTTCATATATAACGGTAGAGGATGTAATTCTCCTTTTAACTATTTTCTTTCAAAAAGCGACCCACGCAGGAAAGGCAGAAGGGCCAATCCCTTTCTCCTCAAATCGCCCACTTCTCTCTTTCTTTCGCTTATTTTTACACCCAGGTGCTCCGTAGCAAAGAAGGGCGGAGGTGGGGGATGGGAGGGTGGAGAAGGAAAGGGCGGCCAAATCCAGGGCTGAACCGTTGATCCCTTCTTGTTTTGCTCACTAGCAGCCTGGTTTGGGGAAGGGTGGGATGGGCTTGAAGGAAACATTCATGCTGAGCCAGAAAAGGAAAAATAACTGGCGGGACTGGGCTTGCTGAAGGCCGAGAAATAGAGAGAGGGCAGTGCCCCGAAGCGCCTCGCGAGGCCCACGCGCGGGCTTGAGAGTTAACCCCCAGTCTCATCGTCCTCCGGTTTTCGCACCAGACAAGTATTTTTTTTTTTTGGTGGTGGTGGGGAGACTCCGGGAACAGCGGCCGGGCGGATCACTCCCTAAAACTCGATGGCTTCGAGGAAGATTAAGACGTCGGGAAATCCGATTCGGCGGTCTTGACTCCCTCGCTCTCCTCCCCGTTCCCCCCCCCCCCCCCCCCCCCAATAATTCGGTGTGCAGGAATGGAAACGAAGGACGATTTTTCAATTGTGCAGCTCAAGATATTAGCGGGGAAGCCGAGGGAAGCGCCCGGAAAAGAAGGGTGGCAAAATTCGGAGGTGGCTCGATTTCTCTCTGGAAACCTAGCAGGCCTCAAAAAAAAAAAAAAAGAGGCTCGCTTTGTAGGCTTTCTTGAAGAGTATTTGAAAAGGAAAAGAAGAGAAGAAAAGGAGAAACAAAAAGAATAGCTTGGCGAAGGCCATGGGTGTCTTGTCCCTTTTTTTGCAAAATATCGTTTTTGTGATCTAAAAGAATATGCTTGCCGAGGACTCATGTTAAAGGACTAGAAATGGAGATACCCACCAGCACAGCAAAAATGATATATATTAGGACATTCAGAACAAGTTGGACAAAGGAAGTAGTAGTAATCCGGGCAGTTGATTTCAAAAGAATTTGTTTAATAATGTTCTTTCATATAATTAAATAATATTTTGGCCCCATGAATTTATCCTCTTTGTTCAATAGAGCTCCAAATATAAAACAGCTTTTTTATATATTGGGTGGTCATTCCTGCTGCTTTATTTTTGATTTCCACTGAACATTATTCATGGTGATCATTAAAACTCAGGCTAGTTTATAGTCTTTATCATTTATCTGGCAAATAGGGGGAAAAAGCATACTAGATTGATAGATGGAAGACAGATTGATAGGCAAGATGTAATTTCCTATAGCTATTGTGCCAGTTCATCAAAGTCTTCTGATCCTTAATTGTGATAACTGTGATAACTATACATACCTTGTGAAGAAAATGTAAATAATCTTGCTATTAATACAGAGAGTGGCATGTCTTAATTCCACAATAGGACAATATTCCACCATATAACACAATAGGACAAATATTAACAATACATTGATGTGTGTAATAAAAGCAAACACTCAGTACCCTGAAATCGCTTTATGAGCTGAAAGGAGAGACTGAAAATTGCATAAATCAGTAAGATGCATTGTAGCTAGTCCTCAAACTATTCTGGGAATGGAGAGAGGTCTCAGGAGTGAAATCCAGGCTTGTTCCTATTTATAGCAGACCAGTTGTCAGTCACAGCTAACTTGGATCCCATCCTTTCAGTGGGACTGCTTGAATTTCTGGATCCGGGTCTTCCATTCTTAATGGGGGAACCCACATTATGTTCCTGGTGCCTTCCTCTTTTTCAGGCATAGTTTAAAACTATGGGGCTCATCTTATCTAACCTTTCCCGTTGACAGGAAGGCTGCCTCAGGTCATCGCATCACTACCTTACGGTTGTCTTTTAAAATGATTGTATTGATGTCCATTATTGTAAATCCCGTGACACGTTTATTAAGCTCGAATCGTTTTATTATGGCCGTTTAAAATGCCTTATTTTTTAAAAAATTCCTGATGTGCTGGCCTAGATACCTCTTCCGCTGGGAACTCTGGGAGTTGTAGTACAATCAACCCCGAAGCATAGGCTTGAGAAGGAGTATTCTCTCGCCCAGCCTCGCTTTTTCCAGCAGGAACGAAGATCCCTGACTTGCTCTGGCCCTCTTCTACCGCGGGCCTCTTCATCCAATTCCCCGGGCGAGCAGCGATGGTTTCGGCTGCTTCTGTCCGCATCCTCAAAATCCAAACTCTTCCAAATGAGATAGGGCTCCCCCCCTTTTTTTTTTATTGTACCGGTAAGGGATTATACAAGGAGGACGCAAGAATCCTTTTGGCGGGAGGTCTAAATTGCAGAACACTACGAGACGGGCATCCCCCTTAGACCACTAAGCTAAGCTCACCTGATTGTGGTTCGCTGGCTAAATTTCAATGGGAGAGGTTGTCGCTAGTCTAAGCCAAGATCGCAACCCAAAATTAAGCAATTCCTCTCCTACCGCGGTTACTTTAGAGAATGTCATGATCCCAGGCTCCGAAGAAGTGTATGTAAGTGTTTTCTAAACACCAAACAAGAAATTTTGGCGTTGTCTTCTAGGCTGAAAGTTCTCTAGGTTGCCTCAGAGGAAACGGAATTTCTTTTCGTCCGGTTGCTGCGATCGTGCAATCCTCCTCTCTGTGGTCTCTTATTTATTTTGGGTGTGTGTGGGGGGGAGGTTTTCCAGGATTCGTTGTTTCTGCTTCCCAGTCCCTGCCTCGCCCCCATTTCTCCCCCCTCCCTCTTGCAGAGCTATCCGGCTCCAAGTGGTCCGGCGGTCCCCAGAAAGCCTCGGACGGACCTTCGCTCAGTTTATGGAGGTGGGCGAGAAGAAGGTGGCCGTGACAGCGAAAAGCTCTTGGCTGAGCCGGCAGCCGAGGTTGTTGCGTCTTCAGTCTGACAGGCGTGAATGGTGATTCCCTGTGCTAAATAGGAAATTCTAATTTTTTTAAAAAAAGGGGAGAGGGCAGAGTAGGTCATCCAGAAATACCAGACCAGAAGTTGATGATCGAGGAGGAAGATTTTCTGATTTATCCATTTATCCAGGCCAGAGAAACCAACGCGGTCCCTTTGGGGTCCTAAAGATTTTCAGAAAGATACCCTCGGAGTTAAGGGCAAGGGCAGATCTGCAAGTTAAAGCTGTGGGAGGAATTGGGGGGGGGGGGGGGGAGAGAAGAAACACGTTTCCCAGAGAGGAGAGAGTTGCGGGCTCCAAACCCACTTGATGGAGCTCGATGCTCTTTAAACAGCTCGCTCCTAACATCGAACTGGATTCTGGATCTCGGTTGCAAAACTCCACTCGATCTCTGGAGGGCAGAAAGGTGTTCGAGACTTCGTTATCTGTGCTCCCATCTTTACGACACCCCCAGATTTGCAGCTTAGGATAGGGAAGCTCTAAATTAATTTTTCCAGAAGTGGCGGTGTTTTCTCATCAAAGAATTGATGGGAACCAAAAGGCTGTGCTTGGGTTGGAATTCATATTTTACGAACATTCAGCCACTACAGTCTGGAAAGCAACACCTGCATGTATGTGTGTGTGAAAGAGAGGGGGGGGCAGATATCTCTGATTTATTCATTAAAACAAAAATGGCTAGTGGTAAACTCAGGCCCTCGCTAGCATGCAGCTGACCTTCCATTTAAGTTTGAAGACTGCAACTTCATTGGTGAGTTACAGCAAAATCATGTACAGTATTCACTACACATACAGACTCACTCTTTGCTTCACCTTCAGTTCATCAGAAATGTTACGTCCATTTCTCTCTCTCTCTCTCTCTTTCTCCCCCACCCCCCCAACAAAAGAGAGCGAGCCGCCGCTTGGTTTTATATCTGAGGCGTGAAATTAACCCGGAACTCAGTAGAGAAGATCGAGTGAAAATAATTTGATTGCATTTAAGGCAACTTCAAATTTTATTTTCTTGAATTTTCACATCACTAGTCAGTCGGAATATAAATTTGCTTCAAATGGCCTTGTTTCGTCTTCTGCAATCAGAATAAAGGCAATCGCAATAAATATTGCCTGATCTCCCGCGCTCTCTTTTAAATTAAAACGGCAAGGCGGAAGATTAAGGTTTAATCCTAAATACATTTTTAGGGAATGTTTACTAGCAATTAAGACCTACTATACTATACTATGATTTCCTGACCAGAAAATGTGTTTGGGATTGTAGCTATTAGGACGAAATCGGAAAAAAGTGGTTTTGGGATTACTCTCAGATTTAATGTGAACTGTGGCATTTCTAAAAAGAAAGGAGTGCGTGAAACCCTTTTTCCTCCTTACCTCCAAAAATGACCTGAACTGATCTTCCAGAATCCCAGACCTCAACGTTCCCGTTTATCTCTCGTCCTTTGAAGCATTTATCTCTCTGGCTAGCCGGAAGGAAGCCAAGCATCCGTCTGCCCTGGCATCTAAGAAAAAAAGGGCATTTTAAAGTTATTTTCTTCCTCCGATCAATATGACGAGGGTAACCTTTCCTGAGAGTCACTCCGTCACTCTACACGGGACAACTCGGTTTAATATAGTGGAGACTAACCGTAATTTAACCGATTCAATATTTGATACAGCCCCGACCACAAATGAATACCGAGAGGGATGTTTTGAACACAAGTGATTTCCGCTCGCTCTTTCTTTCTTTCTCTCTCTGTATTCACTGTCGAAATTCGGGGACGAAAGTATTGAGAACCTGAAATCAAGCGCTGGTCTCTGGAAACGCTTTCGGCCAAGATGCGCCGCTTTCCAGGTAGCGGAGGGAGGCGCGGGTACCTCGCCGCTTATTTCCACGAGGCGCAAATTGGGAGGCTGAACCGCGCGGGTTCTCCGTGGGGACCTGCGTGGAGGCGCATCGGGCCACTGATTCTCAGTGCCCAAACTGAAGTCTTTGCCACTATTTCTCGCCCTCGTTTCCCTTGCAATGCCGAGAGAACAAATTCGACTTCAGTCAGGACGCCGTCGCTATTGTAGACCGTTATAATTATCCTACACTAGTTTGTAATTGTTTTTCCTTCTGCCTCGGTATGATTTCTGATCTACACGCTCCGTCGCCCGTTATTAACAGGAGTGAAGCCGATTTCGTTTTTTGTTCCCCCCGAAGGATTGAGCCGAATATGTAAAAGCGTCCGGTTTCCACGATTCCGTTCTAATCTTCCAGCTGAACTGTTCGGGTGGCCATCTTGAAGGTTAACCCCCCCGTCCCGCCCCCAGGGAGCGTTTTGATTTTCGGGGCTCGGCTCCATCTCTCCCACGCTTTGGGAGTCCACCGGACCAGGCACCACCAGGCTGGGTCAAGGCAGAGCTGAGGAATTGGGAAGGGAAAGGAGGAGCTTCCCCTAAGGCTTCTTCCTCTTGGGAATGGGTGTTTGCTCTCCTGGCGCCCTCCTTCGGGCCACGTGGGTATCCCCGGGACTGGGAGCTCGGCGCTTCGTGAGAAGCTCAAAATCCGCCGAGCCAAGGCGCAACGCAGCTCTCCGGACGTCCAACCTCAAGCAGAGGCCCTCCGCCGCTGCCCATGACCAGCGGGCCTTGCTGGGCTCCGCTGGGGGCTCTTTGGCGACGCGGGGTTTTTCCTTCGGGATTTCACTTTATCTCGGATGCCCCTCGCCCCCTTTCCCTTCTCTGCCTCCCTCTTTCCCTTCTTTTCTGCCTCCCTCTTTCCCTTCTCTGGCATTCCTGGGTTCCCCGCCGCTCTTCTTCCTCCACTCCCCCCTCACTCTTCCCTCCCTCCCTCCCTCCCGCCTCTCCTTTTCCTTTCCCTGTTCTTCTCTCTTTGCGCTTTCTTCCTCTCCCCGCCCTTTTCTCCTTCTCTCCCTTCCCAGTTTCTCTCTTCTCCTTTTCCGCCTCTCCACTCCCCCCACACCCCATCCTGCCGCGCCCCTCCTTCACCGCTCTCCTCTTCCCTCTCCTTTTCCCCCAGGATGCTGATGGAGAGGTCTCCCAGTGACCCGCCGCGGGATGCGGCTCACAGAACCGGAGCTGGAGCGGAAGGCGTCGGCGAGCCGGACTTGGGGCTGGGTTCCGGGAGCAGCAGCAACGGCGGCGGCGATCGGAGGCGCAGAGGAATGGCCCTCCCGGGGGAGCCGGCCTTCCTCGATGGGGTTGCCAAGGAAACGGGTCGGCCGCCCCCCTCCCCCGGCCCGGGGCCCCCTGCTGCGCCGGTGCCAGTGATCGAGCTGGTGCGCAACGGCCGCCCTATAAAAGTCAGGGAGGCGCCGCCCGGGGCCCTGCAGAGCCAGAGAGAGCCAGACGCGAGCAACAGCAGCAGCAGCATCGGAGCTCCGCGAGCAGAACCGGCCACCGCCACCGCTCTCGCCCTCGCCACCACCGCGGGTGCCGGAGCGGGCTCGTCCCCGGCCGGTGGTGGCATCGGCGGCGGCAGCGACGTCCGCATGGTGCACCTCAGTCCTACGGCAGCCCCTGCGCTCCCGCCGCCGGCCAGAGCCATGCTCTATGGGCTCGGGGCTCCGCTCAGCGCCGCCAGCAGGTCCGTTGCACAGCCCGGCAGCAGGGCTTTGGATCGGGGGCTGCGGGGGTGGGTGGGGGGCAAACGGAACCGGGGGGAGGGAGGAAACGGTCCTCCGTTAGCTTCTGCTTGATGCCCATCCCCAGAGGAAGAGATTTTTCCCCCGCTGTCCGCCTGAGTTTTTGGCCTGCCACCTTATTTCCTTCGCTTTTGCTTCTCTTAAGACCCAGCGGTTGATTTCGCCGTTTCGCTGACTGCCTTCTCTGCTTTCTTGCTTTCCCTTTGTCCCCCGATTTTCCTTCTCCGGGTGGGAATGTTGGGCTGCGAAGCCCGATAGTGTCTCCCGTTCTCTTTGGCTGCGTTCTCCAAATCTCCTCGTAATGGAATCTGTTCTATAGGTAGATGCGGGGTTTTATGAATGTGCCCACGCCATTTGCCCACGCATGTCAATGCGATTTTCCTCCCCGAGCCGATGGCCAAAACACAAGACCAAACCCCGGTGGGCAATCGAAGCAAACCCATCTTCTCTTCTTCCTGCTGTCAATCTGTATTAAAGTCACAACAACGTTTTCTGCTGAGAGTAAGGCAGAGAAGACTAGGTTAAAACTAGCATTAAGTGCCCCGTTGTAATCTATATGCATCAGCCCATGTAACCTGATGCCTTCTAAATGTGTGGGACTCCAATCACCCTTGGGCACATTGTTTGGACGGGGTGGGCATTGTATTCCATAGATCTTGGAGGCACCATGTTGGCAAGGTTGGTACAGATCATTTATCAAAATGTGGCAGGTTTGCAGCAAAGATCTTTAAAAATATTGCCTCCCCACCCCTGCCCCATTTTACCCTCTTGTCGAAAGGGACAAATGTATTGTAAAAGATACGTACTTGTAAAAGATGCAATATTTGTAATACCATAAAAGCATAAATATGTGGGAAATGCCTGAATCAAAGCAAAAAAAAATTCTAGAAATAAACCCGAAGTGGTTATTTGTAAGAGATAATCAATATTTGGAATAGCATAAAAGCATAAATATGGGGGAAATGCCTGAATCAAAGGGGAAAAAAATCATTCTAGAAATTATGTTTAGTGTTAATGAATGTTTATTCATGTGTTGTCATTATTATTTAGGCAATCATTTCCCCCCCTCCCACTGCAGAAATGCAGTACACGTTAACATACATGTATTATACATGTTAGGAATGAACACCATTTAAAAAAGAGGACCAAGCTAACATAAAGGGTTAGGAAAGGTATGAATAATGATTCTAACATAAAGGGTTAGGAAAGGTATGAATAATGATTCTGGGAGCTAAATTCTGTAATCCTGGTAATTGCCTGATAGAGCAGACAATGCTTCAAAATGTGCTTCAAAATGTATTTTAATTCTTCTGTTGGAAATGTTTGATAAGCGTGGAATCCCGTCGTGTTAGGCATCTGGATCTAAAAAGCATTTATTTAGATTTCTTGTTATAAAATTGTTTCATGCAATAAACATTGCCCACATATGGTGCACAAACGGCAACAACAGGCAACATACCTATTGTGGGAAGTGCGCCTATTTATGGACATTCTCAGCAGTTAGAAAATGGTGTTGAGACTCTAATCTTTACTGGTGGATTTACCACCACCAAATTCAATAGGACTAATTTTTTTTTTTTTTTTGAGATTGGATGTTTGTTCAGATTGCAGTTGAATGATGGATTTGAGCAGATGTCGGCACAGCTAATTTCTCTCCCTCCCCCTCTTTTCTGCTTTTTCCTTTGCAGTGGATTTTTTGGTGAACCTGAAAACTTTTCAATGTATAACAACAACCGAGTGAAAAGAAGACCATCCCCCTATGAAGTGGAGCTCTCTGATGGTGAGCTGATTTCCCCTCCCTCACAACACTCCCCCCCCCCCGCCCAATATGCTTCTTTGTGGGTAGTATGGTAGCTAAAGACTAGCAATAGCTATTTCATTCCTTGTATTGCTGGGTGATGGTGATGGGGGAAGGGGTCTTCAGAGGCAGGAAATTCTTGCATAGTGCAATTTATAACTCACAGCTTGGACTTCCAACAAAATGTTGCAGTATTGGGTGCTTTGGTTTGGATTTCTAGCCACTTATGCCGTCTTCATAGACAACCAGAAGCCAGAATTCCATGGTTATTGAGTAGGTTATTTTGTTCCCTGGGCTGTTGGGGTTGATATAAATAAATAGGTAGGATAGATAGATAGATAGATAGATAGATAGATAGATAGATAGATAGATAGATAGATAGATAGATAGATAGATAGATAGATAGATAGATAGATAGATGACAGACAGATAAATAGATGAGAGACAGAGAGAGAGACACACACAGAGATTGTGGCTTTATGGCTCCTTCAGAGCTGTTCCTGTAATCCGTAATTTTATTTTTTAAATGTAATCTGTTAATGCTGAAGGAAGGACAGTGCTTGGAAGCTACAGGTTGCAATTCAAATATTTCCTTATTTTCTTAATTGGGTGGGATTCTCCCTCCTGTCATACATCCATTCCATACCTCATTGGCCTGCTGTGGTAGAGGAATGAATTGCAGTAAAGCACCAGATTCTGTGTTGGCATTTTGCAAACTGCAGAACAGAGAAAGCCCAGAGAATCGAAAGGTAGATTACTGGGAGTTAATGGTTTGGAATTGCAAATGGGAAGAAAATAAAAGGGAAACGGGACAGCCTCATTTCTCAGTCCAAATGGTAGATGGAATCTGATTGCACCTTTTGAAATGATCGTATTCAATTAAAAAGCACAAAACTCCCTTAAACAGATGCATGTGGTGGCTAAATGATAGAGGGAGTCTTCCCATTCCTTCTCTCTTCATTTCATCCCAATTTAAACTCATTTTGCATGAGTTTTGCTACCTGACACATTTTATACTTATACCTTGCTAGTCTGAAAAGATGCTACCAAGTTCCGTCTGGTTTTACACCGCCCTAGACTTACACAATTCTCTGGGTGTACAACCACATTTGTTCTGTAACAAATAAAGGTAGAAATTGGGGAGGTGTAGCATCCGTGTTTTAAACTCTCTCTGCAACTCCCAAACCATGTATGTATTTAGCCTCTCCTGGAGTTTGTTTATTAATTCTGGAACTTACTGAAACGTAAACACAAAGATGCCTTTGAAAGTAAAAAAAAAACCAGGGGAAAATGGTTTGATAAATGCATTACATTCTGCATTACCACGTAGAATGGCTTCCAGGCATTCAAAGGCAGAGCAAAAAATTAAGTGGAGGGTCAATGCAAGTGAAGATTTAGTTTGAAGGCATTTTAGATTACACAGCTGCCTTTTGTACTAAAGCTGTAGTGGCTTTTGTCTCATTTGTCTTTCATTTTGATGAAAGCATTGATCCAGCAAATGTGCTATACATTTAAAAAAACTAGTCATTTGTATTCATCTTAGTTATAGATTAGGTTTATATGAATGTTTGATGGTTTGAATCAGTTTGGACTGATTCACAGGATCAGATCAATGGATCCATTGGTTCAAATTGAACCATGAGTGCCTGGAAAGGCTCAAAAAAGTATAGAAGGCAGCTGCAAATGAAACCCCACCCCCTTTTTTATGATACATATACCAAAGGGGCAGGGCTTCAATCACATGGTTGTGGTTGCCAGCTTTACTCTTTTGATCTTCCTCTCCATGGACATTCTTGAACTGAACACATTTGAATCAGATTAGACCAATGTGGGCATTTTCCACACATGGATGTGTACATTTAATGGTCTAAATTAGCCCCAATTGAATGTAATTGGATTTATCTAAGATACAGGTGTCAAATTCGCGGCACCACGTTGCTGTCACTTGACATCATATGACGGTTTTCTCCTTCGCGGAGCTGGAGTGGGCGTGGTCTGCATGTGGCGCATCTGGGCCGCTGGCCACCAGTTTAACACCCCTGATCTAAGACATTTGGTTTGAACTGATTCAATGTTCATGTTTGCATAATCCTTGATCCATATACTCAAGATGTTAATATCAGTCTGCAAAGTCTCAGCAACTCAGATTCTGTATAAGTAAAGTCTGCAATTAAGATCTATACTAATAACCTGGAATATATTCTGGACCGACAACCTCTCTGTATGGGTAGGCCTCGATTTACAAGAGTCAAGAACACCTGTATTTGCTGTCTCAGTAAGGCCATGGCTTCACGGGATGTAGATAGGCTCTGGGAGGCTAAAAGGAAGAGTAGACAATGTTGGAGGCTTGATGGGTCAGAAATTGTACAGGGGAGGAGTAAGCAAAGCCAACATCAGGATGAGGCTTTATGAACGTGGAGCAAAAGCTGTGGTCGCAGCTCTAGCAACTGTTATTGAACAAGCCCTGACTATCATGTATTGCTCATTTGTTCAAGAGCTGCTAAGAAGAGATTCAATTATTATGACGAAGCTGACTTAGATATCTCAGAGCAACCGTGCTAAACCTAGTGCTCTTCTGATATTGTGAATTCCACTCGCCTAATTCCTGGCAAAATAAAAATTGCCCTAAGGATAATTAATTAGCTCAATGCCAAAGAATGGTCAGGACCTTTTCCCAGTGTAAGATTATTGAAGAAAATGGGCAGGAATTTTAATAGATTTTTTTACATTTAAAGCAGTACAAATGCCTAATTTATTTGCTTGTGGTTTTACCATTTTTCCATATATAATAACCGATGTTGAAGCTGCGGAGTTAAACTTGAAAACCTCAAATTCAATTAAATTCATTTTTTAAAATTTTGTATCATCAAAATGGGGTATCAGGTTTTGATCATCGTATTTTGGCATACATTGGCATTTTTTTCTTTTAGCATATATGCTTCCTTAGTACTCATTTATTAACTATTGATACTTTAATAGTTCAACTTTTAGATATCTCTATATCAGAGCCACAGCATTTACTAATAAGCACATAAATATTTCATGATACTTTTAAAACATTCGTTTAATAACTGACATTTCAATGCTTATCTAAATTGGATTTTGCATGGATCATCCATTTAAAATAGCTAGGTTTAGTGCTAAGCTATTGAATATGATAACGTAGCAGAAACAACATTTCATTGACTCCTTCGGTTAATAACTGATCGCCATTTCCTATAGATTTGCCTTTTATACAGCATCGCCAACAGGAATAGGAGACCAATATTTATATTATTCTAAATAAGCTCACTGAAAACAAATGCCCCATGTTTATTGACAGCAAATCTCAGGTCAGATAAGACCTGTCCTCTGTAATCTCAGAAGTGATGTGATAATAATTTTAAAAAACAGATTTTAATTGAATGTTAGAGCTATTTAACAGTGAGACCAGTTATTAATAAAGATGCTAAACTTTGCTTTGATGGGTTAGGTATAGTAAAGACTGGACAGGCATCTCTTGGGGATGAATTAAATTGGATTGCTTGATAGTGTACTTGATAGTCTAAATGGCCTCTTCCAACTTTATTATTTTATCTTTCAGAAAATACCTGAAATTATTTGGTCACTGTTTTTGGGAAAAAAATTGGGGAGACTTGTATTTTAAAAGTCTTGAGGATGGAGAGTTATAATTAGTCATTGCTTGTTAAAACCTGCTTTTTTATTTTAAGGGAGGGAGGGAGAAGAGAGACCAGAAAGAGAAAGAGAGATGAGAGAGAGGGAGGGAGGAGACAGGCTGACTGGCTGCCAACTGACTCCTAACTAGGTTTATACATAATATGTCTAAAGTAGGATAATTTTGAGCTTGGTGGTTCCAGTGAGAACTCTGGTTTGATTTTTCTGATGATTCATTTGTTTGTTTCCTTGGCCATCCATAGTATTCTCAGGAGTTTTTCAAAGAGAGTGGATTTGCAGATATATTGTCATTTTAATAACTGCTTCATTTGCCTTCTAATATATTTCTCATCTGTCTGGAAATAGAGAAATTCAGACTATTAGTGTCCATATTTTTCCTCTAGCTCCTCAAGCATCACAAAAATGCACTTAGAATAATAATAATTTTCTGTAAAAGCACAGTTTTAAACTGAGTGTAGCAAACATTTATTTCAAATGGACATTTATTCCTGTTCTCAACTTCTCTCCAATTCCAGGCTTTCTTGATTTAGAAAGTAGAATTTAAAAGGCAGGAGACAAATTCTATTGCTGTTGTAGTTAAAAAAAGAGAACATAAATCCTTGTCCGTCTATTGCTGATCATCACAACACCTAGCCATAGCCCTAATCTACTTGTTCATCACCTGAAAATTCCATTAATATTTAAATGTTGAGATTTAGAGATAAAAGCCTTATGGGTTTCATCACTAGTAACTTGCTAGCAACTTTCTTGGTGAAATGAAATAAAGACTGTCCTCATTACTGCCATACTGCAACAGCTGTCGCTGGTGATGCTAGAAGTTAGAATGTACTAAAAGTTTATGGCATACATAAATTAATAGTAAGGAAATGGCCAGAGAATTTCAGGTATGGTCATTCATACCTTTAAGGCCCATGTCCTCTGTATAAGTTCTTTTTGCTTTTGATTAGCAACAGAATTAGAAACACAAATGCCAGTATTTACTTTGCTAAAAATAAGTGAAACTTCTTTTTAATACCTGAATATGAACAGATTAAATTTCAAATGATCTGATTTGTCTACTTTTCACTCAGCAAATTTGATATTTAGATGAAAAATTTAAAATATTGTCCACATTAATTTTTTAAAAAATGTTTGCATTATTTAGTAATAACTTTTAAAAGCATCTACCTGTGACATGATGAGTACCAAAAGAAGGCATACAGAACCACTTTAAGATTCGGGATTTCTCATAGCATTTCTTCAAAGTATTTAGAGCTAGATTCCAAATTATGGAGGTTTAAGAGGGGTTGGGGAGATACCTAATTTGGAAATGTACAATTAAAATGCTAGTGAAATAGTATGCAAGCTTTCAAGACCTTTCAATACTGACTTTTGGTGCAAAGTTAGGACAATGGATGATTTATTCTTTGCACCGTAAATGTCTATTCAGTTAATCTAAGGCCTTGGAACAATGGGATGGCCACATGAACCAATCAAATTAAAGCAATATTAAGATATACATACTGTGAAATATTAGTTCAGGAGAAGAGAAAAGGTAAAAGTAAAAGTTTCCCCTGTCCAGTTGTGTCCAACTCTAGAGGGCAGTGCTGCTCCCTCTTTCGCAGCTGAGGGAGCCAGCTTTGATGCTTCTGTGGTCACGTGGCCAGCATGGAATGTTGTGACTTCTCACTTAAATTGGTACCTATGTATCTACTCGCATTTGCATGTTTCAAACTGCTAGGTTTTCAGGAGCTGAGGGACATAATGGAAGCTCACTCTATCTTGCAGTGCTCAGGTCTTGAACCCGGGGCTGTCAGCTTTTCAGCTGACAAACTCAGTATCTTGAAACTGGAAGCTTTCATCTGAGCCTCCAGTATATCTCCTCAAAATAAGCCTGTGCATTCAGGAGCCATCAAATGCTCAAATGAAGGTTCACAGCATAGATTCTTCGGTCTCTGCCAAGCAATACAGAATATACAGTAATATTGGAATATAAAAGGGGAAAAAGATACAATACATAGTTACAAGAAAGGATGTAGAGCAATGAGAAATCTAAACCTGAACTGGCTGTCCCTGGCAGTCGTGGTGCCCCCTTAGAAATGAATGAGAAATGGAAGAAGCAAAGGCAATAGCAATATAATATAAAATATTTTAATATGAAAAGAATAATGCTGATGCTTTACAGGAAACATAATCTTTAAAATCCATTTATTTTATAATGTAAGAATCTCTTCTGCTTAAACCTCATATCCTAGAAGGGATGATGTGTGATGTTGTTCTTTTAGAATAAATAATGTGAAAAAGTTAAGCATGAAATCCTTATAAAGCCAGAGGGATTAGAGAAAACCTATCGTAGAATAGATAGAATAATCACATAAGAAACTGACGAGCAAATGGAATAAAAATTGATTTTCTCCGTTCATTAAAAATCTATAGACTAAAACCATGTCAGCTCAAGACTCTGATGATAGCACATTTCAGTTTAAATACCAGATTAATGAAGAGAATATTATAGAATATTGAAGTACTGAATATTCACAACACAGAATAACATTTCAGATAATTATATTGGATTTGGTTTCTTTTCCAGAAATTTCATTTCTTTTCAAAATTTAAAAAAAACAATGATAACATATAAGGATAGATTTGAAATGGCAATCTATCATGAAAAAGCAACCGTAAATTGTATCTGATTTTATCACATCTACAAAAATCTGTTTTCTTATATGGGCAGTTATACATATGAGAGTCTAGGCTTGGATCATTTGAAAACTTAAAAATGCTATAGTTATGTAAAAAATATTTACTAGAAAAAAAATACATGTTAAATTTCTGAAGAAATAGTGACCATCTCAATATTTTCTGAAAATTTCTGCAACTATGTTCAATTGACAATCCATTGCTTCAAAGAATAACTATTGGTTTGTACTTATTTTTGGATCAATCCCTTACAGAACACTATGTCATACTTCCATGCTGCCCATTCATTCATGCCCTTTTATATTTCAGTTGTCATATAGTCAAGATAAGTGGTCAACATTTTTAAGATGTGCACAAATTATTCCAGAAGGTAGCTACACTTTTCAGAACAGATTTTTACTCTATGGAATTTCTTCTATTAAATATCTAACAGTGATGGATCCCTGATTTGGTGTGTTCTCCGGTGCACAATAATATTAAACTCACATAGTCCTAAAATGAAGCTATGTTTTTAATTTTCCATTACATAATTTTCCAGCACTAATGTCAGCTCAAGATACTAGTGTAATTTTGCTTCTATTGATTATCTCTATTCCTGATAAAAATAGAATTTAGAATATGGAGATCATAGGAGAAGGATGTTTCTTCACCCAAATATATTGGTTATTTGTTTTTCTACCAAAGTATATATACACAGCCTTTCTAATGACAGTGTATTACTAGATAGAATGTATCTCACAACCATTTAAAGCCACAAAGGAATAAAACTAGCACTATAAAAACATTAAGACAATATATATACAGAGGGAAGCTAATAATAAGTAAACAGCTTTTAAACTAGGGAAAAGCCTGCCAGAATAGAAATATCCTTACCAGTTTGAAAAATATTTGGAGGGAGACTATCCATTCTTCAGAGGACAGAGAATTCCACAGTGTTGATGGAATCACCAAGGAAGGTCTTATTGGTTATCATCAACCATGCTTTCATGTCAAAGAAAACTTTCCAATAATGGAAAGCAAGCAGCTGGCATGGAAGAAAGCAATTGTTCTGGTAGATAGAGCCCAAACTCTTCTGGTCTTAAAAGGCAGACAAATTATGAAACTTGCAGGAGAGGTCTGCCACGATCCTATATGCTTGTTCAACCATTTTTGACCAATTCTGGTGAGTGATTCTAAACCATTTTGAACTTTGAAAAGTTATTCAAATAATAACAGGTTAAGAAGAATCTGTGAGGGTATGAGGATAATTTTATTTAAATATTTATATATTTCTGTCCAAGCCCAGGCCATCTTTTGACCTCATTGAGATGCTACTGGTATTGCTGGTTTCCACTGATACTAATATCTAGAGCTGCCATTTTAAATTTTCACCAATGTCTTCAATTTCATTAAGGAATATTTAGCGGTGAAAATTTACTGCTTTTTCTTTTCTTTCAGAACCCAGCCAGGGTGCATCCTCATGTTAAATTTAATTGATCATTTTTTTCCTCTCTTTTTGCACACTATTTTTTTTCTTTTTTGTTGTGAGAGTTGATGCTTTTGTTTTATTTTATTTTGTTTGTTTGTTTTATTGTTTTGTATTTTATTTTTTATGATAAAATAATGAATAATATTGATCATTTAGGCTCATTTTTAACGGCTTTGAAGGGCTCTAGAACAGTGCATTTTGGGGGACCTTGAGCAAAATTCAAAATGGTGGGTTATCATTATATGCCTGCAGCTGGAAGCTCACTGACGTAGGAGGATACTTTGAGAAAGGTATCAATTTCTGCAAGACAAAAATGAAATGCCGTTTTCATGGCTGGCAAACCTCCTAAACATCCAAATGTCTTGTTATTTTGTTTCTGCTAGGCTTTAACATTTAAATTATTCTTACAGAACAAAATAACAATGAAGCCACTTTGTTTTCGTATTTGTTTTGATGATTCTGATCCCAATTTATGGAACAAAATTGATTTAACTTTAACCCCAATTTTGTTACAAATAGATGCATGGGTGCTAGCTAGCTGACATTCAGACTGTTTTTCTGTAACTCACCTTGTGTTTCTGGTCTTCTTTAGGCCCTCACACTAAAGTGGTCCGTCGAATATTCACAAACAGCCGCGAGAGGTGGAGGCAGCAGAATGTCAATGGAGCTTTTGCTGAGCTTCGGAAGCTCATTCCAACTCACCCACCTGACAAAAAGCTCAGCAAGAATGAAATATTACGCCTGGCTATGAAATACATCAACTTCTTGGCCAAACTGCTCAATGACCAAGAAGAGGAAGGGAACCAGCGCGGCAAAGTAAACAAAGAGACTGGCATAGTGCAAGAAGATCTCCTTCAGGACATGTTGTCCCCAAATTCAAGCTGTGAAAGCTCATTAGATGGAGCAGGAAGCCCAGACAGTTTCACGGAGGAGCATGAAACATTAGATCCTAAGCATACAAGAGGGCTCCATCATTCCCTTCTTCCTGTTGAGAGCAATGCCCAGCGATGATGAACCAGCACAGAGAATCATCAAACCACCTAATATCTGGATTGTATGCATGTGCTCCTTTTCTTCTTCCTTCTTCTTTACCTAAGACAGAGCAAATAAGGGGTACTTCCAAGTTTCTTTTCAACTTGAACAAGTTGATGAAAAGAAAGAAAGAATGTGTATCCAGGTGTGCAGAACAATTTCCTGCTTATGTCACCAGTGAAACATAGGCCTTGCTCGTTGCGTTTTTGAAAAGTTTAACACAGAAGGGCTGAAATATGCAGGCAGCTCATTTTGTGTTTGTTCGAGGTTTACAAAAGGATTGAACTGAGACTTCATCCTTCTGCCAATTACCTATGCTCTTGTTTTGCCTTGTCTCTCAGCTGTTTGGACCCAAGCTTCTTCAGTTCTGTGTGGTTGTTGACATTGACTTTTTTTTGTGTTGTATGGTGTTCTTTTCCAGGTGTCTTCGAAGAAATGTACGCAACTCATTTACCTTCACCAAAGAGCTTTGGTGAAGTACGATTTGTGAGCAACATATAATTTGCGTTCTGGCTTTCTTTTCTTTCTTTCTTTTAAAAACACCTCCGTTCATTTCACACAGGTTTGAATTGTTTGAGGTCTTGTATTTCTGGTGTGGATTTAAAAGAAATTCTAATGTGCAGTATTTGCTGAATAATAAAGGTACACCATTTAAGATTTATTTCTCAACTTTTGACACTTCATCAGATGGATATATCCTTCAAGCATGGCTGAGCAACAGGGACCTCGAAGGTGTTACCTTCAGTTTCCCTGGTTTTATTTTCTCTGACAAAAGTGTAATGAGAAATGTTGTTTGTGTGTATTTATATGTAAGGCTGGTACAAACAATGTTTCAGTAATGCACTTTGACTTGCCTAGATTTACATATATTGAGGTGATAAGGCACAATCCAACTGGAGCTTCTTCTTTACAAGATCCATGGAAATAAATGGGAAATCTCCATGGAAAACCCATAGAAAGTTGTGTGTTACATGGCTGTTTAGTAAATTTGGTACATGCTGATTGCTCTGAACTGTACTATGCTCCCTATGTAGGAGGTTTTTTTTTTTTTTTTTGCAGAAGAAGCTCCTAGAGGACAATTCTTTGGTACTTTTCTTTCTAAAAGTTGCTTGGTTCCAGAATGAATTTACATTCTATTGGGTATTGTAATTCTGTGAACAGTGGTATATGCAGCAAACCATGATGATGCCAAAACAACAATATGAATATGATATTGCATTATGCAAATATGTCATTATGTTCTATTGTCTCAATGTCTGATATAAGTATGTTAGCTACATTTGTGTGATGAAAGTATCACACAGTTTTGTCATTTCCTTTTCTTGCTTCTCTGCAGATGTCTAAGTGACTGTTTTCTGTGCCATGTATTCTCTTCCCTCATGCTGGTGCAGCTAATCAATCCGAAGTACCTGTTCCACCTTGTTTTCCCCTTTTTACCATTAAAACAATGGCAGTCTACATTTTCAAGGGAGGACTGCTGAATATAGTGAAATTAATTTGAGATTGGTTTTGGTTTAATATTCGTTGGTTACAATCAACTTTTGTTTCCGTGGAGTTTTGAAATCATGGTTATTCATTCTTGGATAGTCTTATGGAAACATTATATTTTTCAGATATGCACCTGAAATCTTAAATGTATAAGCACACATAAACAAGTGGAATGTGAATTTGTTAAACGAAGTGTCTGCAAATGCAAGTATGATTGAAGTACCTATTCTTAAAAAATATATTTGATTGACATTTCTAGATTTGACTTTGTGTTATAAAGAACTACAGCAATTTTAGTGGTTCAAGGCACAATTTAGAACTTTATATGTTCATCCATTGTTGACTATGAAGGATGCAGTGTAGAAAATTTAAAGGAGACTTGTTTTTCCTTCTCAGTTGTAGTGTTTGCCTTGTTAATAAAAAAATTATAGTTGCTTGGGCATTCAGACAGATGTATACAAGGTTTTTCCCCCATCACAGATTGTTCATGAATTCTCTGATATCTGTATTTGTGTGTTTGTTAAAGTATTTTTCTATTGAGAAACAGTTTTGAAAAAAGAAATACTGTCTTGTTGTTCGTATGGGTGGGAGTGAAAGACACATTGCTTCACGAGCTGCATGTTGTTCCAAAAAGATGAAAAGGTATTGTGAATAATGTAAAAGTTATTGCTGAGGAATAAATGGCTTATTAACCATTGTTTATTATTAAAGTCTCTCCCTTCAAACATCTAGAAACAACAACAATAATAGGAAGGGATCTGTAGACTGGAAACAGAACTTGAAAGTCAAATTAAAGCAATTGGAAAGCATTTGATTGTGACTTTTAGGTTACAGACCAAATTTATTTACACTTACTGAGAAGGGCATGTTTAACCAGTGGTGCTCCCTGAGATGTGTTATGTTTTAAAGAAATGGCATCTACAGCAGTATGATCAAACTTCTGCCTTTTTCTATGTGACACAAATACAAAGGCTTTGATTGGACTGCCATGGCTGCCATCTTGGTTTTTTTTTCTTTTTTCCATTGCTCCCATCAACACCATGCCCTATATGTCCAAGTCCTGTCAAGGATTACTCTGCTAACATGTTTCATTCATGGTCTTTTATAGCCTAGCCATCTTAGTTAGGGTGAGCTTTACCTTATTTATGCTATCTTTATTTTTTAATATAATTTTTCCATCTCTCAGAAGTGGATTCACTTGGAGGTTCCAGATCCACCATATCCCTGATACGTACTTCAATCGTGGCCATCAATAGACTGTTTACCTTCTTTGGGGGTTCATTTTAGATGCTAATCAACGTTAAAAAGTAAATATAGCTTCTTCTGGTCTTTTGGGCAAGAGAAATTGAAGGATAAATTGCTCATCCTAAACAAATAGCAGGATTGGGTTTTCTAGAATGGTGATTGATGTGAGAATAATTCCAGGAAAAAAAAAATTAAATATATTTTTTGTACAATGCTAAAGGTTTGTTCTTCATTACATCCCTCTTTTCTTCTTAATCTAGAAAACACTTCTTTAAGAAACTGTATGTAGAACATTTGTAGAACAATTTGTAGAACCTTTCTAGGGAACTTCAGATATATAGGTTTACAATGCCAGCAGGCCCAGCAAAAAAAAATAGAATGATTATTATGGAGAACATGGTACTCAGGTCAGAAATTGGACAACTTTAAGGCCCACAGCTACAGAGAGGCAGGCCCCAAACCCTCAGAAATTAGCCCTTGAAAATTGAAACCAACTACTGAAAATAGATGCACAATTTCCTGCTGATTTGTATGCTTCTTGAAGGAATAAGCAAGTTCAATGCATCTAAACAATACTCCCAATCCTTACCTCTAGTATCCCCTCAACAATGGAAATGTCTGGCTCATCCACAAGTGTGGCATTATTATGTTGTAGTTTTCAATCAATCCCTCTTCCAAAATATATTAAATTAGAAGGGCAATGACTTCTCTGCCAAAAGATGCCTGCCTCTGTTTTAGATGCTATTGTCTGTGAGTGAATAATGTTTTAACTTGTTAACCATGAGAATAAGTGTGGATACACTATGGACAGCTCGAATGGGAAAATTAATTTTGGTCTTCTAGGATTCAGTAGAGGCAAATCTCAGTCCTGAACCACCTCTCCCCTCTGCCCAGTTCAGCTGCTGAAATCTCTTAGTTTTAAAATCCATAGTGCAGATGTAGGCTACATGAAGATCCCCTCACTGAATTCTTGTGAAGTCTGTGCAGTGCTGACTTGTCCTGGACTCTCATTTTGCTTTTGCCACACTTAGGACAAAGAAAATACATCTCCTAATTCTGAAGTCTGCCACTTGGTGGCTAGTGCAGAATTTATTTATTTTATTTATTTTATTTTGTCAAGCAATTATAAGATAACAGGTATAAGTATAAACATAGTTATCAATACATGAAATGGATACATATAAGAAAAATAAAAAGAAACAATAGGACAGGGACGGTAGGCATGTTGGTGTACTTATCTCTGTTGATTTCTATGATCTCAGTTTTCTTTCTATTTATACTTTTGTCAATTCAATTATGAAGTGCCAGAACTTTAATCCTGAAACTATTTTTGAAAAAACAGGGGCAGGGGCTTGCTGAAGATCCTGATTCTTCATGCTTCCCCACCTCCCCAGTTAGCCCAAAATAATTAATTATGCCTACAAGAAAAAATTACATAGTATCTCAGATTCATTCATTCTCCCGAATGCACTTTTAAAAACGAATACAGTACAGTAACTGAAATGGCACCTGTGTCAAACAGATGGTTCCTGTTAGGAAAATTATATGCATATTTAGATGAGAGTAAAAATTGAATTGACGCATATTTGTATAAACTATGCAAAGCTGATTTACTTCATGGATAATGTTATATTTCTCCCAATTAATTATCAACCAACTACGAATAAAGTATACTTATTTCAGGTTTTGTTTACTTAATTTACTATCCCAGATGGATCAGCCTGCAGTAAATCCCATATTCTATTTTTATTCCCATATTCACAACAGTTAATGTCAACATTCCTCAGTTTGGTAAATTTCTCATAATATAATAGTTATGTTATACAGTATTACAACTATTATATTATGATAAATGTATCAAATTGATTATATTATATTATGATATATATAATATAATATAAAATAATATAGCAAATGCATGCATCTCATCCAAAGTGCTTTGTACAATCCCAAAGCACTTTGGATGAGAGGCGTGCATTTACTAAATTATTTTTAAAAATAATCTGGAAAACAAGCATGGTATATTTTAACTGACTGCTCCACCTGTGAGCTGCTTAAGTCTTTGGGTTTTAACAGGGCAATTCTTTGCCTGTTTTCTCAGAAGAAAGTTGTGATAAGCTCGGAGATGGTTGGCCTGAATTACTTTTAAGCCTGCAACTTTAGTAGTCTTGACTGCATCTCACCAGAGTTTCTGAACAGGAAAAAAACATGCCAGGGCTAAAACGTTTAGAAGTGAAAACTAAGACATCCTTCTTTTTACTATAGAAATTACTTACCTGTTAATATCTTTATATCCTTGTAGAACAGGATCATCCATAAACAACTATTTTTGCTAACAAGTATTAACTTTCAAATGTTTTATTTAGTTTGGTTTCCCTTTTAGAAATGATTTCTCCTTTTGCATGTTCTTGTATCTTGGGAAAAATTAATCTAGATTTTATGAAGTGCACAAGACTCCTCCATCTTCTATTTAGAGTAAAATGCACCAACTGATAATTTTGCAGTCTTTCAAATGCCTTCTAGATATTCTGAAACTCTAACCTCCCAAATTCTTTAGTTAAAATCCTGATAAACTCCAAGATAGGAAGCACTGTATTGACCAAATCCAATAGCAATATTGTGACTTTGCAAAATAGGGGAATTATTTTTGGGGACTAAAGGGGACCACTTTGGATGTGTCAGGAATTCTCTCAGACTTGCAAGCCATTTCAAAACATTTTCAAATCAGCCTGTATCCATATCTAACAGTGCTCTGCTCCAGGTTCTTTATCTGTTCTGAACAAGCAAAACAACATGGCAGACATGACTGAAAAGCAATCTTCTAGAAAAATGTAAAACTATTCTCCAGAATTATTTAAGTAGTCTTCTATTAAAGAGATGTAGGGTGGAAGTCTATACCTACACTGATTGTTTCTGATTTATTCTAATATTATAATCTTAATTGGTTAAGCAAATCTCTCTCTGGAACATGTTATAGAATTACAACTATAGTGTTATAACAATTGAAATTTGTTCAAGAGTCTTATTGTAGAGGAAGTTTTTCAATATGTCATATCATATCAATGGGACATGCCATACATCCTGTTGATTTTAGTGGAAAGCAAAAGTAACCAATGTAGCCTAGGATCAAAGTCAAACCCTAAGTTTAATTTAAGCATTGACTTCCTTGAATTGCAAGAAATTTAAATTTGAAGGGAAGGAAATAACAGCAAACTCAAGAACAAAATATAAGTGCAACTTATATACAGCTAATGAATGTGAGTGCAGAGCAGATGGAAGAACCACAATTACATCTCATTTGCAGTTTGAGAAGTTCAAAATGTTCCAGAATTCCAACCTGGAATCATGCAACATAACTCTTATTTCCTTTAGCTTCTTTTCTTCCTCCCTTCCCCTCTTTATATTTCAGGATATTTATGCATTCCAGGTCAGTATGGAGGATTTCTATGGATCAGTTTAAGCTTTCCATATCTTTGGTGTGTTCTAGATATATTAGGATTCTTGGCTGGTAGATCTATGAGCTATCAGAAGGCCACCAGGTTGGTGAAGGCTAATGTTTTTAATATTTGTTTCTAGGTGGGAGGCAAGAAGAAATAGCTTTAAAAATGACTGCATACCTTATACACAGGTATTTTTCCATGGAATATTACATCCATCTCTTTGTCATCCCCTTCACAGGAATGCTGGGGATCTGTTGGAAGTGTTTTAAATTGTGCTTTAATGGTACAACTCTATTCTTCATGTCTCTCCTCCCTTTCCTATCCTGCCCTGTGTCTTGTGTATATAATACTCTTTAACATTTTAGATTCCAATTCTAAAGAAACAGCACTTTTGGTCAGTGATGTACTGTGTAATGGATTCCTTTTAGATGCATTTGGTTTTCTGAATTTTGTAGCAGAAATTAAATAACCAGAATTGGTACCTTTTATTCTTATTAATTTTGTACAGTCCACAAGATGATGAGGTATTAAGAAAACACATTGGTTGTAATGTATATGTACATATATAAATAAATACATAAAATATATATATCAAATGACTATATTGAGGATGTTTCTAAATAAAGGTTTGCAAATCAACATGGTCTGTATCACTTCTTTGGTGTAAGACAAGGGTATCAAACACACATTGTCACATCATCATGTGACATATCGTGACTTTTTCCCCCTTTGCTAAATCGGGGTTGGGAGTGGCCAGTGTGTGACATTTACGGCCTGCGGGCTGTGAGTTTGACACCCCTGGTCTAAGAGGTTACACAACTTCCCATAGTATTTGGGTTAGTTTGATGGATCAATCTTTGATCTGCTAAGAAAAGTAATGCAACACAAGGAGCTGCTTTTCACTCAGTAACTGTCCATTTATTCTAGTACTAACAGGAGTAAGGAGCAGAAATTATGGACTCCATAAGTTCAAGCAGCAGTCTTTCTAGCCTCACTCAAATCCATTAAAAACAACATGGAAATCAGATAAAATGGCTCCCTTACCTTTGAATTTATCTGACAGGCAGAGAAAAACCACTGAAATGGATTTCAGTTAAAATGAGGGGAAATTCAAAGTACTTCATCTGTAGTATTTAATGCCAAGTAAATTCAGCATGATCAATTCTAGTGTACATTTCATATATACTGGAGAAAATTTAAAGAAAAAGGTTCACATTACCTTATGGTATTAGCCTTGAAAAAGTTCTTTTGGAGCTCATTTTTTTTTAATTAAAAAGGGCAAATCACAGTTCAGGCCATTTTAGTAAATGCTAAATTGACCTCATAGATTATTTTTGTTTGTTGGTTTTCTGAGCTGCACTTTGAAATGTAGACAACTGATGGTTTTCTTATTGGTTCTTCCTCTTTTAAAACAATCACGGTACACATGCAGAAAGTTGCTCTTTCTTATCTTAGAAATATGTGCTCAGTATAGAGATGGACAATTATGCTAGTAAGAGCACAGCTTGGGAAAGATATGATCTCTGGTTTTTTTTTTAATTTACATTTATATGCCGCCCTTCTCCGGAGACTCAGGGCGGCTTACAGTCTATGGAGCACCATGCTAAGTGCTCGGCAATAGCCTTCATTCCATTGTATATGCCTGCTTATTACTAGGGCTTTTTGCCCCCCCCCCCCCCCCCCAAGCAGCATTTTTTACAAAGTCAGCTTATTGTCCCCAACAATCTTGGGTCCTCAATTTACCTACCCCAAGAGGATGGAAGGCTGAGTCAACCTTGAGCCTGGTGGGATTCGAACCTGCACTAATTGCAGGCAATTGAGCTAAATGCTTGATAATTAACAGCTTGCACCACCATATTGGACCAAGTGTGTTGGGTAAAGGATGGAGCTGATTCTTAGCATCATGGTTAAGATTTCCAGCTCTGCTTTTTAAACCCCTTTTATGGGATTTGTCTCATGAGGTCCTTCCCACCCACCATTTTTATGGCTACATTAAACTGCTGGGAAATGCCATCTAAGGATTTTGAAGTGACGTATCCTCAAGTCATCCTTTGAATTATAACTTGAACCCAGATCGATTTTTCTTTTCCACCCAAACCAGAAGCAGGCTGTACAGTGTATTTTGATCTATGCTAGGAAAGCAAATGAAATTTTTCCTTCACTATATTTTATTTTATTTTTTTAAAAAAACAATGTACATCAATGCCAAAGAGATGGATGAAAAGTAATCAGATCAGATGGTGTGACTTCTCTTTATCTGTTTCATTAATGGGGCTGCTATGGCCAATTAAGCAGCTTGGCTGCAATGGCTCTCAGTCATAGTGGTGAAAAATGCTTCATCTCATTAGTATGCAAAAATTGCAATGGGAACAAATTCTTGTTGCTTTCTGAGTCTGCATAGCACTTATCTCATGCCATATGCTAGACAGAGACCTGCCAGTCATGGGCTTGGCTTCTTCTCATAGCAGGACAAAAGCCCCAGGGAATTACAGTCCCTGGAAAGAACACAGATATTATTTCTTAGTTGAGTCCGGTAGAGATGAAGAGACTAGCATTTTTTATTACTTCTTAATAAATGGTAATTGAATTTCAAGATAAGTAGGGCATGATTTTTCAGATAATAGAAAAATCAACAAGATGGGAAACACTAGCAACGTTGTGGGAAAGTTGTCTTGCACATGAGGACATATTTGGGTATTTTGCTTACCTGGAACACACATAGAGGGCAGAAGGGATGTGAGATCCAGGTGTCCAGTCTTTTTTGGCTGCCCAAACAAAAATGGCCATGGATGGTGGTGTCCATTAGCCAAAAAGGGAGTATTGGAGACAATGTCATGAGAATAAGTCTTCTAAGTACATCTAATGAGACAACTTTATGACATGGTTAGCAGAATGTGAAGATGAGCCTCAGGATTTAAGACTAATCTGAAGAGCTGAAAATAAAAGAGGCAGATTATCTCTCTGGTCACTTCTTTGAAGCTTCTGCTTTAAATAAAACAATCTTAAGCAGATCTATCCGCGTGAAACCCATGAGGGGGCATTTTACGTCACTCACTCTATCTTCCTGGAGTTAAGGCCAGGGGTCTTCAAACTTGACACCTTTAAAACTTCAGGACTTCAATTCCCAGAATTCCTCCCCCAGTCATGTTAGCTCAGGAATTCTGGGAGTTGAAGTCCACAAGTCTTAAATTTGCCAAATTTGAAGAGCTTTGATCAAGGCATTCTAGCACAATCAAATTGTTACAGGTGAATATTCCTTCAATAAACAGGACATCTGACTTAGGAGGGTCAGGCAATCTGAAAAAGAGTAATTTCTTACAAAAAAGCATAGTAGTTATGTGTGTATAATATGCACACACACACACACACACACAATTTAAATGTTGACATAAAGGCCAAGTAAAGCAAATGTGTCAATTTGCTCTGAAGTAGGTGGTCCTGCAACTAGCTAGGTTCCAAGTCAATGCACAATTTCAGGGTTTCACAGGTTAAGACTACCATTTTGAATTAGGCTTATAAACCAATGTAGTATTTGTGTTATATGGTACTGGTGGCTCTCACCAGCAAGTAGGCAAGCTGCTTAAGGGGACTTATTATTTTTTTAAACTAATGATATAATACAAGATCAAGGTGCAATAAATACAGCACTGTAAAAGTTACAAGAGGATCAAGGTAAAATAAAGCAGTCATGTCAAGAGTTAAAGGTTCATAATTCTCAGGGAGAATTAAGAAGGTGATAAAATGAGATCAATATTGGTACCGAGCGAGCTTCCCACCAAAAGGCCAGCATTGCAATGACAATCCTCTCCACATTCAAAGCCAGCACTTCACCATGCTTGGGTGGGGGTGGAGGGGAGAGTGAAAATAATATCAGAATAGGATAGCTCTATGTGTAAGTGGAACACCACTAGCCCTTTTAGTTATGACCAATAACCAGTTTACAGTGCAATTATTCTGGAGACAAGTTCTAAAGCTGCCACTTCCTGAAGCTGGTCAATCCCAACCTCAGAACTGTTAAAACATGTGCATTACAGAACAAGAAGAAGATGGCCAACACCTGTCATTGGAATGCCTGCCTTCCTTCCTTCCTTCCTTCCTTCCTTCCTTCCTTCCTTCCTTCCTTCCTTCCTTCCTTCCTTCCTTCCTTCCTTCCTTCCTTCCTTCCTTCCTTCCTAATTTCCTTCCTAACTTCCTTCCTTCCTGAAATAATCCCATCATACTGACTCTGGAAGCAAACACAATTTCAACTAAATAAGACATTAATTCATTAATTCAACGTCTTACCTGTCAATGACTTCTTCAGCTTCAACCACAATAATATATGGGCAAACAACTGATACAAACTCAAGGTAAACTGCTCCAAACTTGATTATAGAAAATACAACTTCAGCAACAGAGTGGTCAACGCTTGGAATGCCCTACCTGACTGTTGTTACAGCCTCAACCCCTCACAGCTTCAACCTCAAACTTCTAGAATGGACCTCACCCCATTCCTATGAGGTCCTTAAAGAGGCCGTGTATAAGTGCACCAGCGTGCTACTGTCCCTGTCTTACTGTCCCCATTTATCTGTATTTACTCCCTTTGTTCTTGTTTATGTTCATACTTAAACTTGTGATCTTGTGCATGTTTGACAAATAAGTAATATTTATTTATTTATTCAGAGATAGTTTCATAAGCAACATCTTATGGGAATCTAATCTAGAGGTTACCTGAGCATAGATAAACTATCTTAGATTAGAAAGAGTTTCAGTCAATTTATGAAATGAAGGTATTTTGTCTGATATAAATAAAAATAATGCTGTGAAATTTTCTGAGAGTTAGAACAATTCATCAGTGGATCAAATTCCCTCCAGAAGTTATGAATGCTCCAACACTAGAAGTTTTTAAGATGAGATTGGGCAACCATTTGTTTGAAATGGTATACATATATGTTACAAAACGGTATATATATTACAAAATGTGATTTGCTCTTTCAGAATATAATTCAAGGATAATCGCTATCTTAACTAAAATATTATTCCTTTTTTTAAAAAAGTTTTATTAAAATATTTTTCAAATATAATGGAAAATACAATAATATATAGTAAATGTGAAAAAGAAAAAAGGACAAACAAAAAAGGAGATAGAAAAAGAGAAGAATATAAAACATAAACATATATATGAAAAAGGGAGTTCTGATCTTCCTCTTAATAGTTATATATATAGAAACATTCTAATCCAGTAATTGATGAATGTAAATAATGACCTTTCTCTAATCAAAGAAATCAGTTGGCCTTTTCAGCAAGTTCTATCAAGTTCACCAACCATTTCTCCGTAATGGGGAATGCTGAATCTCTTAATCTCTGTGCATATAATAATTTCACCACAATAATTATATCCTGAAATAATCTTCCATGAAGTTCTGGTTTCAGTTGAATATCTACATACTACTAAAATTCTCATTTTCCCATTAACTGGGCAAAATGGTGAATCATAGGGGTACCTCAAATGATTTAACTTACAGAATGTATCCAAAAACCAGGACTCATGACTGAGAGAATGACATTTGGGAAAGTCGTAGCTGTTTCAGTAATACCAAATAAATGTATGCTTTTTGATCCAATACACAAATAGAAATTGCATTAACCTTGTATTTTTTTGTAGATCTCCAACATTTTGTAATAAATTCCTGTGATTAAAAAAGGTGAAGTTAATTAGAAGACAAATAATTTCTGTGTGTGTGCGTGTGTGTGTGTGTATATATATATATATACAAACATACACACACACATACATACATACATACATACATACATATGTTTTCATGGATTTTCACGGCTATAAGTATGCAGGTCTTGGCGTGTTCGGGTCTTTTCCCATGTAAGATTGAGAGTATCTTGGCAATGTTTCGACGAGATCTCACTCGCCATCTTCAGGCTGGTGTTTTCGGTTTTGTTCATACATGCATACGTATATATATAGCTCTAAAAGGTTAATGATACCTTTGATGTCTTAAATTTTTTACTTGAAAATCTGTAAATATTCTAGCAAGCAAGATGGAGAGTTTTCTACATTTCTAGTTCAGTCCTTTGTTTTGGGATCTTTCCATTTGACGAATGGAAACCAGGATTTCTAGGGAAGAATTCTCTGCTTTAAAAAACAAAAACCCTGTGAAAAACAGTGATTAGATTAGAGGTGAGATTCAAAATTTTTTATTACTGGTTCTGTGGGCGTGGCTTGGTGGGTGTGGCATGGCATGGCTTGGTGGGTGTGGCTTGTGAGCATGGCAGGGGAAGATATTGCAAAATCCCATTCCCTCCCCACCCCACTAACCTGCTTTCCAGCTCTGTTCTCCTTTGCAGGGCAACAAAAGAAGACCCAACCAATCAGCTGGGACTTGGGAGGCAGAGAATAGATGTGTGCAGCGGGGCCAGTCAGTGGTGGGATTTGCCAGTTTTCCGAACTACTCAAAATTTCCACTGCCAGTTCTCCAGAACTGGTCAGAACTGCTGAATACCACTCTGATTCCCACTTTACTCCAGGGAAAGGATACTGCAAATTCTCCATTCTCTCCCCACCTTACTAACCTGCTTTCCAGCTCCATTCTCCTATGCATGGCAACAAAAGAAGACCCAGCTGATCAGCTGGGACTCGGGAGGCAGAGAATAGATGGGAGCGGGGCCAGTCAGAGGTGGTATTTGCCAGTTCTCCAAACTACTCAGAATTTCTGCTACCGGTTCTCCAGAACTGGTCAGAACCTGCTGATTAGAACTCAACTCCATGTCTGATTAGAGCTCAAGTGTGTTCTGTTTATTTTGATCTGTGTTTCATAGTAAACCCAGCTAGTCCCTAAAATGGTTATTGTAGTAAGGCTAAGACTGGTATGGCTGCAATCACACAACAGCAATTCATTTCTAAATTTTGTATGCAATGGGTCCCAACTGTAATCCATGAAAAAGAAATCTATCTGAAGCCTTGGCATACCATTATCAATTAGAATATATCATTCTGAGCTAGATGGGTAAAAAGCCTTACCTAATTTAAGGCAACTTCCTATGCCTTCCCAGAAGACCGGAATATAAATCTCACCCCAAGGAGATCATGCAATTCTCCCACTCTAACTAAAATAATTTCACCTTAATTTGCACCCCCCTCCTTCACCCCTTAGGCTATTAGCATACACATTGTAATTTTGAACCTCTTGTTTCATTCATGAGCTTTCCAGTTGAATCAGTTCTTAAAATTTTACTCATCCATTCCCAGGACAAACAATAGGACATGACGGCACATCATTTAAGCTAAAAAAAGTCATGATGACTTTGAAAAGCAGCCTGTACTACCTTGTTTTGTTTTTGCAGGGCAGAGTATTATAAATGGATGCTGGGACCCTGGAAAGGCTGACATTTCCACAGATCCCCAGGGACTAGCTTGCCATTTGTCAAAGGGGCTTCAACTATCTGCTTGTTCAATGCAGCCTGAGAATCTCTGAAAAGCAGCAGCCCTACTTGTTCTCAGTGGGAATACAAGCAGAAGATTATGATTTTCCAATTAGGAGGTCTGAAAAACTGGTGTTCTCTTCACTCCCAGCCTCACCATTTCCCAGGCTTCACTGCCGTGTAGAATCTGTCCTTTTCCCAATACACACCAAAACAGACAGTTGGAAACACACAAGAGACACAGGCAAATTATGTGGAAAGGAGTGGAAAACAGAGTGTATAGAGATTCCTGTTTCTCTGTGGGCTTGTCTTCATGTCCCCTTAATTATAGTATGAACACTTTGCTTTGCTCTGCCCTCATGATGTTGCTTTCACCTCATCCCCAGCTTTTCAACGAGGCAGATTTAAACTGCCCTGAATTATGGCAGCTTTAAAATGCTATTTTATCTGAGGTCCTGGCAGATTTATTTTCAAGATCATAATTTGTCATGTTTTACAAATAATCAGGTCTCTGTTGGAGTCATGAGTTAGGATCTCCCCCATCCTCCATTCAGGATGCTGGGAATTGCCCTTCATGGCCATTTTGACTTGATCTATTGAAGATATTAGTCTGCTGGCTTTGGCAAAATCATCTGCTCATTTAATGCCCCACTGTCCTCTTTCACAGCACTTGCCAGATCTTATGTAGCCACCTACACTGTACAAATCTGCTCCATCCTGTGTTAGGAAAATGGATTTGTGGTTGTGTTTTGCTGGTAGGTTGCACTGGAAGGAGGGGAGGCGAAGCTGAAATCCCTCAAGGCCTTTTATAAACTTTGGAGGGGGGGGCGTTAAATCAGTTTTTGACCCCTGATGATTACCTGGATAAGTTCCCTCAGTTTTCTTAGCAAGATTTCCAAAGTGGTTTGTCATTGCCTGCTTTCTAGGGCTGAAAGAGAGTGACTGGTCCATGGTCACCCATGGTCCATGGTGCCTAAGGTGTCATTAGAACTCATGGTCACCTGATTTCTAGTCCAGTGCCTGATCCACTACATTAGGAGTGTCATACTATCGTACTGGATGCATCACATGCTGGCCACACCCATGCCCTAAAGTTTAGTGAAGGGAAAAAAAGTCCTGATACGTCATGTGACGCTGCTGTGACGCCGTGAGTTTGACACCCCTGCACTACACCAAACTGGCTCTATTTTCCAATCTTACCTCATAAGAAATCAATAAGTGCAATGTTCACCTTCCTTTCTGTAGCGTAGAGAGATGCTCTTGAATGAAATACGTGGCAACTCAGTGTAGGGAATAGGAAGGGGTGAGGAAGAAATTCAAGATTGTCACATCTTGACTTTCTTTGATATAAGTTGGCAAAAAGGGGAAATAGTGCCAAGCTTTTACTACTCTATTATCATATACCATATATCAATATAGCATTTCTTGTATCTACTTTCTGATCTGATCTATCTCAATAGGTTGACAGATAGAACAGGGACTACAATAAGGGCAGGCCAATTTATGTTGGTATACTGGTATACTTTTCATCTGGCTCAAGGACTGGAGGAAGGAACTGTAATATTAATCCAATCTTAGTTGCCATCTATCTATTTTTTTACTGCTGTTCTGTTACTAGATACTTGTATAAGGGAGTGGGTGTGTGCCCTCATAGCTGCATTTAAGATTTTTCTTAACAAGTTTATTATAGAATCTTTCAATGTATTAAGTATTTTCAGTGTAAAACTCTTGGAGATCAGCATAAACTTCTAGATCCTGACCTAAAAGAAGTAAAAGTTTGCAATGTTATTTTGGAGCATTTCATGAATGTGCCTGTCCACCATCCTACAATAAACAACCTCTTTTTATTTCAAATGATTATGACCTTAAAGAACCAATTCATTGGTATCAATGCAAAGGCCACCCTGGAATTCTGGCTTCTTCTAAGCATTATGACCATTAGAGCACCAGGAAACTTATCTTCAGTCCTTACCTACAGCTGCTCACTTGATTGCCATCCAGAGCAAAGAGACTAAAGCATTTATCTGTATATCTGATTTCTTCCCTTCCCCTCTTCCTTGTTAATCTGATTTAAAATAAAATAAAATTCCACCATCTGACCCAATCAGTAGCCAGGCAAAAATCTCCTCTCAATGTTATGGTAATGCAAGAAGTCTACTGCCATTGCTAAGCAGATGCAGTCTGGTAAATAAAAAGAGCTTGTTTAACAGACAGCAAAGAGGAGACGGAAGCTTTTGTTAAGGCACTTGCTGGGGTTTTGAGTGCACTTGTAAGGAAACAACAGTGTGTAACTGGAGTTCATTGACTGCAAATAGAAGTGATTAGATGCATTTCATTTGCTTCTGATGGGTGCTCCTCCTCCTCTTTCAGCTTAATTATGGAAGTGACTTGGAAGTAAGCTTTGACAATCAATTCCCTAGCCTTAGAGAAGACGCTTTTCAAGTGGTCCTTGGCTTGGGTGGCTGCTGGGAACAGAACTCGCCAGAGTTCTTCTCACTAGGGAACATATGAAGGATAAGGTCCTGAGACCTGATGGCTGCAATCTGAGAGAACAGATGGATTCAGCACAGTATCCGCTGTCAGCTGCAGTGACCAAAAATATGACATCATGACCCAGGACTAAATAGTTTGCATTTGCATCTAGCAACAGACCCAAATAGATAAATCATAGCGTGAATTATCTTACATTGCGTGTCTCATCACTTAACAGTCTCCCTCCCTCCCTCCTTCTCTCTCTCTCTTTCTCCCTCCCTCCCTCTTCCTCCCTCCCTCCCTCTCTTTCTCCCTCCCTCCCCTCTTTCTCCCTCCCTCTCCCTCTCTCTTTCTCCCTCCCTCCATCCCCCACCTCTCTCTCACACACACACATTCTCTTCTATCCATCCATCCATCCATCCATCCATCCATCCATCCATCCACCCATCCATCTATTTTTCTATAATAATTTTGTTCCCTGACAGGCTGTATTCCTGTGTGAATGGATTATGCATTGAGAGAAAAAGAAAAAGGAAGGTTATGTTTATATTGCACTCTTAAATTAATGGCTAATTCAAGCTAATGACTGTTAGCTGCCCTGAATCATGATTTGAGATGGGCCGCTATAGACATTGAATAAACAAATTCACCCATTTTCTGGATTTGCACAATACGCTGGATAATACAATTAAATGGACTGAAGGCACCTGACACCATAACAGCAACTGCCCCCCACAAATCAAGATTAATTCTAGCTAAGTTTAGCACCATGCACAGTGCAAATGTGTCTGCTAGATCGCTATTTGCTCTGATTAACACTGTTGTATATATATAACACGTATGTATGAATGGGATATATATGTGAATGGGGTGAGAGTAAATGACATATATGAATGGGTATTGTATGTAAAAATGAGAATGAGACTTATATATGAATGTGTATGTGTAATATAAATCCAAAATTCAGAGTGATGTAATGGGGAAGGTATTGGATTATATAACTTACATACCACTTCACAGTGCTTTACAGCCCTCTCTAAGTAGTTTACAGAGTCAGGATATTTTGCCCTTGACAATCTGGATCCTCATTTTACTGACCTCGGAAGGATGGAAGGCTGAGTCAACCTTGAGCTCATCAGGATCAACCTGCTGGCAGTTGGCAGAATTAGTCTGCAATATGTATTCTAACCACTACGCCACCACAGCTCTACAAACCATGTCTCGTCTACCTCTTGTGGCGAAAGACTAGGAGGTGGCGGGAAGGTTATGTATGTGCCTTGAGCTATTTAAGGAAATTTACATCTAACCAATACAGCATCAATTGTAAAAAAAATATTATCAGTTGCTGTTCTGATCTTCTGTAAATAAACCTGGGGAATTGATAGCACTGACACTGGGGTTGATCTAAAAATCGATGAAGGAGTATGTTAAATCATTACTGGAGATATTTCTTGAGAAGAGGAAGATTAAAATGTATTTCTTCAAACAACCAAAAATGCCTGGCTATGCACGCAGACTAAAGAGGCAAAAAATATGGTGATAATCTTAGTATGCCAAAGAACGTCATATCCACTTTTTGAAAAATTACTTCGATTCTATAGGTTGCAAGTTAATCTTGTTCAACCAATCTAGGGTATTGGAGACTCAAAAGAAGCACAGATCTTGCTGCATTTCTATATCCAGGAATTACAGCTCTGTCCCGCCCCAATTTACATGCAAGCACAATATTTTTTAAGTCAAATATTATGCAACAATTAATCTGTGTAACAAATTTCTTCCAGTAACTGTGGGTATCTCAATACTGGAAATTTTAAAGAAGAGATTTGACAATCATTTATCTAAAATGGTATAGGATTTCCTGCCAGAGCAGGGTTGGATTACGAGACCTCCAAGCTCTCTTTCAACTCTGTTATTCTGTAGTTTAAATTCTACTTCCCCAAACTACTTTATTATTTCTTTTAATTCTATGATGAGTAGCACAAATAAATAATAATAATCTACAATCTTGAGGCTAAAGTGGAGATACAGGGGAATGACAGGGGAAGGGAGCATTAATTAAGTATTCTACTAGCTATTTTCTTTGCAGACTGATAAGAAATAAACTTTTTGCATTTCTTATATCCGCTTCTCCTTTATGTTTTTTTTCTGTCACCAGGTGGCACCACTGAGCAATTGAAATGCTCCCGTTTCATTCTACATTAGAGATCTTTCAAGGGCATTGCTAATGTATATGTGTGCGTTGTTCTTTCAAACTGTAAGTAGAACATTATGGGTAATAGGGAAAAATCCACACTCAATTTTAAAATGTAGTGAAAGAAGGAAGAGGAAAAGAAAGCATTTACACATTTGTAGGGTCCTTTGTGCTCTCTGCGCTTGATTGTTTTCTTGAAGATGTTTAATTGCCAAAGTAGATATCATCAGTGCTGGTAGAGAATGGGGTTTGCTCTGATTTTATATATTAATATATAAAATAAAATATTACTGTATCATTATAATATTATATACCATATTAGTATAATAATGCTGTAATATTTTATATACTAGTATATAAAATGAGAGAAAACCCCACTTCTTGCTACCACTGATGATATTACCTAACTTGATAATGAGACGTCTTCAAGCAACAACCAAGCTCAGAGAGCCCTAGGACCTCACAATCCAACCCTGAGGGACATATATTTTCTTCTATCATTATACATACGTACATGTCTCTCTCTGTCTCTAAAGCAGAGGTCTCCAAACTTGGCAACTTTAAGACTTGTGGACTTCAACTCCAAGAATTCTCCAGCCAGCATAGCTATATGTCTCTCTGTGTGTAGAATTTGGGAAGACTGTAAGCGAACAGTAAAGTCCAAAAGCAGACTTTGTATGGAAGTAGTTGAGAGAATTCATGTAGAGATGGAGAAAGGTGGTCTTGGAAAACGTGTGCAACATCCTATTTTATTAGGGGTTCTGCTTACCCACTAAAAAATATACTACACAAAAAAGTCAGAGTTTGTAGCTCTGTAGCTTCTTCCCTAGAGACTTTTAGTCAAGCACTTCCCTGTTTATCTATCTGATCAAGTTGTGGGTTTTTTTTCCTGCATTGACCAGCTATCAATGTAGACTATTTGATGGCCTACTGTACAAGCTTTCATCCAGGGCCTGTGAGTCTATGGATGCAAAAACAGTCATTCCAAGACGAATGACCTTGAAACCTAAGTGGCAAGTTCTAGAAGAGCTTCATTTTCCTTGCTGAAAGTGGAGAGAAAAGACAGCATCTCAAGAATTAATGATAAACTACTAGTAAACCATGTCATTGAGGACCATTTGCATGTTATGTGGCATTCAAATAATAATCTTCAGATCATACATTTGGTCTAGTCATACATCCCAGGCTAGAAAGCGGGAGACTATGAATTCAATTCCTGCCTTAGCGATGAAAGCCAGCTGGTGATTTTGGGTCAATCATTCACACCCAGTCCAGCCCACCTCACAGGATTGTCGTTGTGGGGAAAATAGAAGGAGGAAGGTGTATTGGTTATGTTCACCACTTCGAGGTATTTGTAAAAATAACAAAGACAGGATACAAAAATAATATGTGGGATAAGTATACTTGACCTTATTGACATTCATGTGTTTCTTTCTTCATTGTCTGGATATGAAGTTTTGGAAGGTTTTAAATCTGAGGAACAAAGGACAGTTCTTCCTGAAGATTATTAGTACCACTTTATAAAGCCTTAGTAAGACCACACCTGGAATACTTCATCTAGTTTTGGTCACCACATTACAAAAAAGATGTTGAGATTTTGAAAAAAAAGTGTAAAGAAGAGCAACTAAGATGGTTAAAAGCCTGGAGGCTAAAACATATGAAGAACAGTTGCAGGATTTGGGTTTGGTCTAGAGAAAAGAAGGACTAGGAGGGACTTGACAGTAGTATTCCAGAGGAGTGAGTCAATTGATTTTCTAAAGCACCAGAGGGCAGGACAAGAAACAATGGATGGAAACTAATCAAAGAGAAAAGCAACCTGGAATTAAGGAACTTCCTAACAGTGAGGGCAATTAACCAATGGAACAGCTTGCCTTCAGAAGTTGTAGGTGCTTCAACACTGGAGGTTTTTAAGAAGAGACGGCACAGTTACTTGTTCTGAAATGGTATAGGACAATGGTAGCTAATCTTTTTGGGCTCCTGTGCCAAAAATTGGGTGTGCCCTTGCATGCTCGCATTCGCATGCCAGAAACCAGAAGGCAATGTGCGCGCCCCCATATCTCCTATGCATGCATGTGTAATACCCACCCATCCATCCACGCTGACCCCTTACCTGCACTGAGCCTCACAGCTGATTTTTGGCTGGTTTGCGGCCTTTTTTAGCCTCCCAAAGGCTTGAGGAAGGTTTCTGCAGGCTTTGCAGGCTGAAAACTAGCCCCGTTTTGTCATTTCCGGTATTTTGGGAAAAAACAGGAAGTGACAAAACGGGGCTAGTTTTTAGCCTGCAAAGCCTGCAGAAGCCTTCCTCAAGGCTGAAAAAGGCCTCAAATCGGCCAAAAATCAGCTGTGAGGCGCGCGCATACCCAGTGAGGTAAGTTTGCCTGCAGCTCGTGTGCTGGCACAAATGGCTCTGCATGCCACCTGTGGCACACATGCCATAAGTTCGCCATCACGGGTATAGGATCTCCTGCTTGAGGTGGGGGGGTGGATTAAAAGACCTCCAAAATCTCTTCCAACTTTATTCTGATTCTGATTCAAGATCTCAATTAAAAGTTACTTGAAGACCAAAAGATCTTCCTTGTGAGTCATACTCAGTCATAATAAATAAATTCATGAAGCTTCTTCCCTCTTTGATTGCCGTTCTTCCATTCCGGGAATACACTGGCAGAAAAACAGATAAGCACTGAATCAGTCTCGTACCTCATTTTCAGCCCAGTCATGTTACAGTATTTTTTTTTGAGAAGGTAGTGATCTTATTTTTTCCCAGTCTTGTTGCTGTGGTCCACTGTGGGATTAAATACCGCAATGTAATCTACAAACAGATTAGAATGTGCAAAAACAGTAATCCTGCAAAGAAACACATTATCTGGTCTTGTTACTTCACGAAGTAATTTGAATTAATTTTTCCCCAGAGTGGTTAGGGAACCAGCGCTGCCTATCCTCGTCTTTTCTCTTTGGCTAATGAAGCTTTACCACTGGCTGTTAGTGAATTTCTATTAAGATCTCATTATGGAGGTTATTATGGGACAACACAATTCCAGCTCCTGGGAAAGATGCCTATGAATTTGTAATCGTAAGTCTGTGTCTTTTAGGAATTAGCATTTGAAAGGAATAGAAATTATATATGAACCTAGCTGGGTTAGCAAAAGGTAATTTCAGTCAGCAAAAAAAAAAAAAGCTATGTAATATTTGATTACAATTTATACATTTAATTTTCCCTTGCTTTGCTAGATAATTATTTTCCACAAAATGTGGTTACTCTTCTTTCTCTAACACCAGAAAATGAGCATTAAGAAAGGAATTAAATTACAGACCTTTGATCACTAGATTACATTCCATTCACAGCATTGTGTCTATGCATGTTTGAGTCCCCCCTCTCTCTGTTTCCCTATCTCCTTCTCTCTCGCTTCCTCTCACCATCTCCCTCTCTCTCCCCCCTCTCTGTAAAAGAGAGAGAGAGAGAGAATAAATGCCAGAGGGAGGATGAGCAGAATTAAGATTTTTATTTTGTATCTAACTCAATGTTACAAAAAGGAGACATAAGTAAAATGATGTTTTGATGAGTATAAATTAAATATTTTGGATAGGAAATAAAGATACTTTTTAAACTCATACATTATTTCATAGCTACCTAAATCTGCACTCCCTTTTCCAATTCAGGGGGGTATATAGTTGCAATTTTATAGCTCAGCTATATATTAGCAGAACAGCCCGTTTGATACTAGCAGCAAGCAGAAACAGTTATTCTTCCCATGATTTGCTTGAAATATCAATTGTGTACAACAGAATATGGATCCTGATATCCTAAGCAAGGCTGTGAGTTCATTCAATTGGTTGGATAAGAGTGGCAATGACTGCAGAGTTCCAGAGATAAGATTTTCCAGTTCTACCTGCAGATGCTCAGTATAGAAATAAATTGCCTGGTTTAGGTTTGGTGGCCTAGGAAATCAACCAACCATTAAATGCTGTATATAAAGTATAAGCACTGAGCTATAATCCATCCTATACAAGGTAAATTTAGTGCAGTCAATAACAATAGCTCGTAGAGTTATATATCATTTCATAGTGCTTTACAGCCTTCCCTAAGCGGTTTACATAGTCAACATATTGCCCACAATGATCTGGGCCCTCACTTTATCAACCTCAGAAGGATGGAAGATTGAGTCGGACAGGATCGAACTCCTGGCAGTCAGCAGAATTAGCCTGCAATACTGCATTCTAACCACTGTGCCACCATGGGGCTCTCTGCAATAGCTTGCAATCAACGGAGAACTTTAACATGCAGCATAACAACATTATCCTGGACTACAACAGGTAATTTGGAGTATAGCCTACAAGAATTAATTGCAGCACATTTGCTTAAATAATGAAATAAAAAACAAAAAACAAATAAAATACAGAAGCAGTAACATTATGATATTTATTCAAGTCACATTTTAAAGTCACATTTTATAAGAATAAATAAATTACTCGGTTGACTTGTCATAGAAATAAGATGCTTGGAGCAAAGCACTAGTTTGCAGTTCTCTATAGAAATGTTAGCTTTTTCATTTGGCTGCTAAAAGTAATGACAAATATATTCCTCATGCTATAGAGATGTTTTCTAGAGAGAAAAAAATCTAAGTACTTGCTCAGAGTTGACACTGACTTGATGGCACATAATCAACCAGTCAGTCAGTCAGCCACAGAGATGCTAGAATCACAGCATAACAAGTCATATTCATTCAATTGAGTGAATATGTGCGCCCAGACGATTTATCTGAAAGTCATCCCCAATTTGGAATTTGGAGGGTAGAAAAGGCTAATTGCAGGTGGCCACCTCTGGTCCCCGGTGGACATCAAACAGAATGAATAATGGAGTATTTCATTGTCCCTAATCTTCACCCCGCTTCAAATTGACGGCAAAGATGGGAGCATATTTCTGAATGCAAGCTGCATTTGCTGATAAGTTGCGAGGCTGATAGCCTGGGAAGTCACATGAAAGTGATAATCTGTCACAGGACCTAGCCACGGGAGCATTTTTCTGCCCTTGTTCCACTATCTAGGGTAACCTCAGATGGAATGGGTGATCTCCTTCTAATTGCAACTCTATGCTTGGAAGGCCCCTCCACCCTTGGTGGCATTTCTGCTCACCCTTGCCGTTTGGAGATTTGTCAAGAAATGGCTAAAGCGTATCTCACAGAGAAAACAGTTTAACCACAGGCTATCTTTAGGGGCAACTATAATTTGATTCTTATTGAGTTGTCTGAACCTGAAAGATTTTGAAAGCAAAAGTATGAATTTCTGAATCCTCAAGCTGCTTCAGGGAGGCTTCAGTAGGATTAGCCATTGACATCATACTCTGGTTAACAATGTAGTAGTGCGGATCTTATTATACAAATGTTTATTTTTATGGAATCGCATTTTTAAAGTTGAAGTACAGGTGGGCCTCAACTTACAACAGTTTGTTTCGTGACTGTTCAAAATTACAACTGAAAAAAGTGACTTATGACTGTCATTTGCATGACTATGTGAACAAAATTCACATGCTTAGCAATTGGTTCATACTTACGACCTTTGCTGTGTCCCAATGTCACATGATCCACTTTTGTGACCTTCTCTCAAACAAACTCAATAGGGAAGCCAGATTCACTTAACAAGCGTTTTACTAACTTAACAACTGCAGTGATTCACTTAACAACTGTAGCAAGCAAGGTCGTAAAATGAGACAAAACTCACTTGACAAATGTCTCACTTAACAACAGAAATTTTGGGCTCAATTGTGATTGTAAGGCCAGGACTACCTGTATCACTTTAGAGGCATAAAGTGAAAGAGTTCTGAGGTTGAGATGAAACTTGGAAACGATGTAGTGCTGAAGTAGGTAATTCCCTTTTTAATATGAGGCCTGTTTCTTACCCTGCAAAGTTGTCATTACAATAGAGGCAAGTGGGAATCCAAATGCAGACAAGGAAGGGCAATAGATTTATAACGTTGTATTATCCACTCAAAACTGAACTTCATTTGTAATTGCTTTAAAGCTGTGTGTATCTTTGTGAGTTTTGGAGGATGGGGAAGAGATATATAATAATGGATCTACAAAATGTGTGTGGTTTTGCCGTCAGCCTAAAACAGTTAAGTTCAAGCAGAAAGGACTTTAAAAAAATATTTCACAAATCTCAGTTATAATTTAACTGCTTTAAAGTGTGGTGGTCTTTCTATTCTACAACAGTTCTAAATTTAAATTTGAGCATAAGTGCATGAATTGGCTGTTTAGTCCAGGTAAATTAAAGATGATTAAGCCCCACTAAAAGTAACATTACTGAAATGTGTCATGGTTAATTTATGGTCTTGGATACAGAAAGAAATCCTAAATATCACATTAAAAGTCAACCATATTTCAGTTAAGTATGTTTAGAATTTCAGCCATAACTAATGCCAACTTTAAGCACACTGATTTCCTTGATTTGGTTTAAGCCATGTTTATATATTTAATGTTTAAGTATTTAGAAAATTTAGTTTTTATTGACAATATTCAGATTGTTGAAATCCAATCAAAGTAAATATAACTGTAAATGCTGATCAACTAGCTCTCTCCTTTTGAAATGTACATGATCCCCTTCAAAATGAAGTTTTCCTGCTACATAATATTATAAATTAATTATCCTTTTTATTTCAACATCAGATAGGCACATTTCAGCTGAAAGTATGCTACATTGTCTATATATCAGTGTTTCTCAAACTTGGCAACTTTTAAGATGTGTGGACTTAAACTTCCAGAATTCCTAGTGGAATAGAAAAGTTCATCTGTATCTAACCAGGCCTTGTTTGTTGCGAGTAACATAAACTAAAGCATAATTCTGCCAATAATACAAATCAGACTGGCCATGTGTAGCTCCATTTGCCTGATTGACCCATTAGTGGAAGGAAAAACTAAATTTTCTTCTCTTGTTACAACTGTCTGTCCAATCTCACATTCTCCAATCATGGTAAACTTTGGTCCTTTATCTTCCTGCCCAACAGCAGGAACACTTAGAATGAATGGTATGTATAGTCCATTTTGGAGACGTCTGTTTTAAAGAAAATAGATTCAAGAGGGCTAACTACCAAGTTAATGGTCCCAATTTTTTGAGACTCAGTGACCAAAAACTGAATTGTATCATTAGAGGATATCTTTCAATGGTTTCAGTGTTAGACAAGAAACTTCTATTCAACCACAGGGTCCAGTCTAATTTTTCCAAATGGTCAAAAGAGATGACATGTATGCCAATTATTTGAATGAACAAACCTTCTGGAAAGGTATAATATAGAGGTGGTATTCAGCAGGTTCTGACCAGTTCTGGAGAACTGATAGCAGAAATTTTGAATAGTTTGGAGAACCGGCAAATACCACCTCTGACTGGAGATTTTATAGTATCCTTCCCCTGCCATGCCTACTAAGCCACACCTACAGAACCAGTAGTAAAAAAAAAATGAATTCCACCACTGGTATAATAGTGTGCATTTTTTTGTCTTTGCTAAAAAAAATTTCTTAAAAAAACTTAACAATCCATGTTTGGGTGATAGAGGTTTATGTATGGGGCAGGATTGCATGTTTCAATGCATGTCTATATCCAATCTTCTGACATTTTTTTTGCAATACCTTTCCAATTTATATCATTGGTATTTCATGCCTTATCCACCAATGCCAACATAATTAAAACACATTGAACACATTTTCTCTTAGTTCCTGTTCTCTGAACAGATTGGTGTCTTGCATCTATTTCCCAAAATTGAAAGAAAATTCTTGTCCATCTTCCTTCCTCAAAACAGATGAAAAAAGTTGAATGCCTGTCTGTGTATTCTACTCTCTAGCTTTAGTGATAAATAAAAAAAAAAAATGTCTTGAGCAGTTGCTGAAGTTCTTGTTTGTGGGAGATAAATCTTATTCCTCTTTAAATATTTGTTTTAATTAGTTCTCTGAGCTGTCCTATATATCAAACCCATTGCAACAGTGTGTAATTTTGGTTTCTCAGCCCTTCTTTGCCAAATACTTAAACATACTTCCGCCTTTTTTTCCCCCTGGACTGTCTCCAAGCCATGAATGAGCTGCCAAAAACTCAACCCACAGATCTCTCAGTTGTGCAAGAAGAAAGGAGGAGTGGTAAAATCCACTCTCTTCTCTCCTTAGGTAGCTAAAGTGTTCTGGAATGTTTGTGAGGGACAACCTCCTGATAATGGTTTGATAATTTAACAGGCTAATCTAGGTGTGGCCTGCATATAAACACCTTCAATCCTATGGTTGCACCGATTGCTTTCTTGTCTTTTTCAGGGAAGGAGTAAATTTACCTCACAACCAACGAATACTAGTTATTGATCGGGCAAGTGGCTTCTATATGCCACCAGCGTGAAAAGTTTCCTGTTTGTTACCCTTTGCCTTTTTGCTGCTTGGGATCCTGTGAACTGCCAAGCAGGTAATATATTCTATTTTAGCTTTTTTGCTTTTGTGTTGGGTAGGTTGCGTATGGCAGCTGATGTTTCCTTCTGTAGGTTTCTTTAAAGAGCTTGTTTTCTTCACACAGTTTCTTCTCTTCACCTCAGTTCCCCCTTGGTTTCTCTATTGCATTTCTGTTTTCAGTTGTAAAAAATTAGCACTTTGTGGAGTTAATATTACCAGGAATTTCTATACTGCTTGAAAGGGTTTTTTGAGCTTGAATAAACAAATTACAGCACATAATAATGCCTGCTTTATTTCTTTCTCCATTGTTGACATGTTTTATCGGGCTTTTAAATCCAAGATTACTTGAGTTGCTTTTCATGTTTTGAAAAAACAAAAGAGGAAATAGATCCTAAAAAATACCTGGTTGCTGAACATTGGCAGATGTTAACTTGTACGTAATGATATAAATTTTGAAATAATTTCTGTAGAAATCCAATATATAGCAGCCATATCTTCTGGGGAGACAGAGTTTAGGTGTATCTGTCCTGCAACTTGGAAGGTTTCCATAATATAAAAGGAAAGAAACTTACATTAGATAGATTAGAAGATATAAATATGTGCTTCAGGGAACTGGTTGAGCATACGTGAGATTACTTTCCAAAGCTAAAGTAACCCATTTCCTGGCCCTGAGTCAACTGTGAGCCAAAAAAGGCTGGCACAATAAACTCTCATATGTAAATGAAGAGCGGGCATAAGCTAAAAATGTCATAAGCTGGGAAAGTCCAGAGCAATGACAAGTTGCTTCTGGAGAAAGAAATCCTGTAACAAACCTTGAGGAAGATGAGTTCAGACACTGGTTTCTCATCCTGCTAGCTGATGTAATTTAGCAGTAAAATTTATATGGACATTACATGCAAAAAAAAATATATGACAAGATTTCCCAGATTTTAGTTTCACAACTCTTTAACAATCTCTATCCGGATAGAACATTATAGATAGGCCTTAGTAGTAGAAAACTTTTCAGCCAGGACTGAGAATATACCAGGTGGGAGGTGGCCATTACTCTTCTTCCCATTTCTCACTCTGTTAGTTCCCCTTATTGAAAAAAAGCAAAGGGGATTTCCTCTTTTCAGTATGACACACAGCATAAAAATAAAAAAGGGAAAGGGAAACAGAGGGGGACGGAAGGAAGGAAAGAAAGAAAGAAAAGGAAGGGAAGGAGGGAGAGAGGAAGGAAGGAAAGAAAACATATTTTGCTGTAACTACTCACCAAGAAAAATATAAATCTTCCTCCTAAATCTGTTTTTATACCTTTCACTCAATTGGTCAACTTAAGTAAAGAAATAAGTCATTGGGCCTCCCCCACCCACTCCATTTAGCTTGGTAAAAGGAGGTAGAAGGAGGGATTGAAAAAGGCTGTTTCTTTGTCTTTAAAATATAAATATTCCTTTTTGCCCACTGCATTTTATAGCAGGTATATGCAATGTATTCTGGCCAGAATGCTCTTCTTTTCCTTCAGAATCAAAACTGATTTTGAGTTCACTCTCATTTCATTCAAGCTAAATATAGTTAATATAATTATCTTTTAATCCAGTACTTAAATGACTTTTCTGTTCTATTAAAAATTAACCCTTGGTAATGGAGGACTGCCCTCAAAGCTTATGGGGGAACTCATGAGTCCTGGGGCTGACCTTTGACATCCTTCTAGTTGGGTCAAGCTGAGGAAAGGACAGTGATAGATCTTGCAGTATCCTTCCTTTTGTTCTTGTTTTAAATCATTTTGCTGAATAGGCATTCCTTTGAAGAGTCAAGTACCAAACGTTCATACTTGTCATCTTTATTTCCCAAAGAACTTCTAAATCAGTGTTCCTCAACCTTGGGGACTTTAAGATGTGTGGATTTGAACCCCCAGACTTCTCCAACCAGCATGGCTGACTAGGGAATTCAGGATCTTGAAGTCCATCAACTGAACCCTGTTTTAAAGGAGTGTACCCATTCTGTAAAACACAAACATAATGATTTGGAGGGAATTGCTTTGTGAAAAACTAACATTTTCCAGTTCCTTACAGCTCTATTACAGAATAAGAGAATTGGAAGTCTTCTAGTCCGACTCTCTGCTCAAGCAGGAAATCCAATCCAGACAAGTAGCAGTCCAATATCTTCTTAAAAACCTCCAGTGATGGAGCACCCACAACTTCTGAAGGCAAGCTGTTCCACTGATTGTTCTCTCTGACAGGAAATTTCTCCTTAATTCCAGGTTACATCTCTCTTTGAAAAGCTTCCACCCGTTATTTCATGTCCTGCACTCAGATGCTTCGGAGAATAGGTCAACCCTTCTTCTCTATGACAACTTCTTAAATATTGGAAGATTACTATTATGTAACCCCTAGTCCAGTGGTGGCTTTTTGGGCTCCTGTGCCAAAAATTGTGTGTGCGCTTGCATGCTCGCATTCGCGTGCCAGCAACCAGAAGGCAATGCACGCGCCCCCAAGCCCCCTATGCATGCGTGTGTAATACCCACCCACCCACCCATCCACATCACCCCCTTACCTGCACTGTGCCTACACAGCTGATTTTCGGCTGATTTGAGGCCTTTTTCAGCCTCCCAAAAGTTTGAGGAAGGCTTCTGCAAGCTTTGCAGGCCGAAAACTAGCCCCGTTTCATCACTTCCAATATTTTAGGAAAAACAGGAAGTGATGAAATGGAGCTAGTTTTCGGCATGCAGAGCCTGCAGAAGGCTTTCTCAAGCCTATAGGAGGCTGAAAAAGACCTCAAACCAGCTGAAAATCAGCTGTGAGGCGTGCACATGACCAGTGAGGTAAGTTTGCATGCAGCTTGTGTGCCGGCACAAATGGCTCTGTGTGCCACCTGTGGCATGCGTGCCATAGGTTCACCCTCACGATCCTAGTCCATCTGTTAGACTAGATGTACCCTGTTCCTGCAAGTTGTTCATCATATATTTTAACTTCCAGTCCTCTGATCATCTTTGTTGATATTTTCCACACTCTTTCTAGAGTCTCAAAATCTTTTTTGTCTCATGGTGACCAGAACTGGACACAAGTGTAGTCTTACCAAGGCAATATATCATGGTACTAATACTTCACTTGATCTTGATACTATTTTTCTGTTGATGCAGTCTAGGACTGCATTGGCTTTTTTGGCAGCTGCAGCATATTGCTGGGTCATACTCAAGTAGATGTCCATTAGGACTCCTAGAACTCTCTCAGTTACTGCTGTTGAGCCACATACCATCTATTCCGCACCTGTGCATTTAATTTTTCTTCTCTAAATATAAAACTTCACTTTTCTCACCACTGGACTTTGTTGAATAGGGTCCAGTGTACAAGTCTGTAAAGTTCTTTTTGTATTTTGAACCTATCCTTTTAAAGTGTTGGCTATTCTGCCCAGTTTGTTGTTGTCTGCAAATTTGATAAGTTTCTCTTCTATTTCCTCATCTAAATTGTAAATGAAGATGTTGAAGAGTTCTAGACCTAAGACAGAATCTTGGGATACCCTCCATGCTTCCCTCCATGTATTTTCATTGAGGAACTACATGCTGAGTGCAGTTGATCAGTCAGTTATGAATCCATCTGGTGTTGATGTTGTCTATCCCACACTTTTCTATCTTACAAAGAAGTAGGCTGAGGACTACTTTGTTGAATGCCTTAGTGAAGTCCAAGGATACTATGTCCACAGCAGTTTGCTGGTCCATTAATTTAATTACTTTATCAAAGAATGCAATAAGTTTCACATGCATAATCTGTTTTTGACACTCACATTGGCTTCTACTAATAGCTTTGCTTGTTTCTAGGTGTTAACAGTTCACAGATCTGTTGCTTGATTATCTTTTCTAGGATCTTCCCAGGTATCCATGTCAGGCTGATTGGTCTGTAGTATCTTTTTTTAAAGAAGTTGGAACCATATCTTTTTCAGCCATCTATAGTTCCCCGGGAGTCCAGGATCTTTAAAAGATACGGTTCTGAGATCACATCTGTCAGGTCAGATCCTTTAGAATCTTGGGATGTAATCTGTCTGGTCCTGGTGATTTCAATTTGCCTAGAGTGGATAGGTGTTGTATCACCATTTTCTTGCTTATTTTGATTTATATTCATAATCAATCTTTTAAGGTCCTGCTTTTGGTAGGATGGAGTATTTTTTTTCCTTTTATGTAAAGACAGATGCAAGAAATAAATTAAGCAGTTCCACTTTTTTCCTGCTGCCTGTCACCTCTTTGTCATCTTCTTGATGTGTTTTCCCCATTAAGATTTCCATCCACAGAATCCTTCCCAAGCTCTCTCTAAATCTGTTGAAATCAGCTCTCTTAAAGCCTAGATACTATTTGACTTTGTTTTATTGCTTGTGCCTGTTTTTTGTTGAATTCCAGTATGACATAGCCACTTTCCCCACAAATTCCTGTAAGTTCAACCCCCTCTCTCATTTCATCTCTATTAGTAAGAATTAAGTCCGGTATAGCTGACCTTTTATTGCCTCATCTAACTTTTGGGTGACAAAGTTGTCTGCTAGATTAATTAGGAACCTGTTTGATCTTACATTTGATGCAGAGCTTGTCTCTCAGTTGATGTTAGTTGAAACCAGAGGTGATATTCAGCAGATTCTGACCAGTTCTGGAGAACCGGTAGCGAAAATTCTGAGTAGTTCAGAAAATCAGCTAATACCACTCTGACTGAGATTTTAAAGTATCCTTCCCCTGCCACGCCCACCAAGTCACACCTACAGAACCAGTAGTTTAAAAAATTGAATCCCACCACTGGTTAAAACCCTCCATTATTATTGTACTGAGTTCCTGCACACCTTAGCTAACTGATTAGCAAAAAGTTCGCCTACTTCCTGTGTTTGGTTCAATGGTCTATAGTATACACTTATGGCAATGTCATTCCTTTTTCCTTTTATATTAACCCAAATTTTTCAAGAAGGTTTTCATCCTTGTTTTCTGTAGAGGTGTAGTTATTTCTTATATATGTAATGCAACACCGTCTCCTCGTTTGTTGCACCTGTTTCTTTTGAACAATTTAAATCCCTCTAGCAGTATATTCCAATCATAGACTTTATCTCACCAAGTTTCGGTAATGACAATGATGTCATATTGCCCTCATGTAATAGGACTTCAAGTTCCCTCAGTTTGTTCCCATACTTTGAATGTTAGTGTATAGACATCTGAGTCCTGTGTTTGCTTCCTATATCTCCTGTTTTTTATTACAGTTCCTCTTCTTTTTTACCACTTGGTTGATTGCCACAAGGTTTATGCTTTTGGATTATAATTTGGTTTCCCTCCATCTCCAGTTTTAGTTTAAAGCACTCTGGATAAGCTGAGCCAGTTGATTTTCAAAAACATTCTTCCCTATTCTTGTAAAGTGTAGCCAGTCCCCTGCCAGAATCTCTTCATGTAGGTCAGGGGTTCTCAAACTTGGCAACTTTAAGACTTGTGGACTTCAAGTCTTAAAGTTGCCAAGTTTGGAGACCTCTGATATAGGTATTATAGATCATGGTCTAGGAACCCAAAGTTATCTGGATGCCACTCCAAAATTCTCTGGAGGGCCAGATGCTTTATTAGGCCAGTTTAAAGTTGACACTAATGAATGAGATTTCAAGATTGCTTAATCAAACAAGAGTATTTTTTACAAGTTAGCTAGAAAGTATTCTAAAAAATAATTTCTCAGATAAACCCCAATCTGTCTATTTCCTATCCAACTATTTCTATAAGCCTTTTTAATTTTATTTGAAAAACCAGAAGTTCTAATGACATGTTCATGACCTTGTTCTGTAGAGTAGACTGGGAACTTATGAACATAATAGAAGAAACAGAAAAAAGCCATTTTTAAACCCCTTTTGCTCTTTTGAAAACCTGCATGTTTTTATCCATGTTGCAATAGTCGCTTGCAGTTTTTCTTGATTCAAAGGTGATCTTTATCTTTTTATACTTTAAATGTACAATGGCCAGATGCAAAACAAGAAGGATTCCTGTATCTTTAATAGTGGAGTAAAAGTTTAACTTGGTGGGCTGAAGTCCTGTCTTCTTTGGCATTTGACCATTGATGAAAAGTTTGATGTAACTTTTATAAAATGCTGCATATTGTACATGAATGGGTGCATTCCATCAACCTCTTTTTCATTAAATGGCTAGAATGGACAGCTTATGGGGCCTAAAATTGACAGCATTAGACATTTTGATACTTCTCTTTTTGAAAAGTTTCTAAAGTTAACATTAGTTATGAACATTCATGAAAATGAATGTAAAACTATATCTGAATTCCCGTTGCATACTGTCAGAAACCAGAATTACAAACTATATATCAATATCACATTACACCTTAGCTCAACTAATAAACAAGGTCATATATGTTCTCATTTCAATGGATTTTTTTTATTTATACTGCTGGGTTCTCATTGATTTAAACACAAAATACCATCATTAACACACACAAAATAGCTGAAAACTAATGGAAGTTTGTACTAGTCCCTGAAAGTGAAAAATCCAATTTTAAGCATATTGGAGAAAAAAGAGAGCAATGTGATTCATAAAGAATAACCTTACACATATTTACTCAAAAAAAATGATTAATAGGACTTATTTTCTAATGAGTGTTGATAGGGCTTTAATCTGGCCATTGTATATGCAAATGAACTATACATAGGTTCATTTAGAAGTATTATGGTGGTTTTCATCTCAGGAAACTGGGTACAACATTACAGCCAAATTCATCATGTAGTAGTGTGTTCTGTGCATATTAATTTATAAGAAACAATAAATTCAGTGAAACTTATTGGAAAATCAGATGATAGCTGCAAAGTAGTGTCAATTGTGATCATGCTTTTAATTTTGTTTATTTATCATTGCTTGGCTCATGTATGCTCTGTGCATATCATAGCTTGCCCCAAAAGGTATAGTGTGATGGATAGATATGTGTATATATATGTGTGTATGTGTTAGGTTTTTGAGCTGATAAATAATTAAACAAGGGAGAATAGTATAGATCTATTTTGAGCTACTTAATTCTCATAAGCTATCCCAGCTTACTGGGATTCAAACCAGGGAAGTATTACATGTGAGGTAGTTGTAATTGCCACTGGTTCTCATCCAGATCAGTGATACAGGGGAATGAGTATATATACTTGGGTTACAACACCCTGGTAAGCCCCAAGCAAGGGAGGAAGCATACTGCTGTCCTTTTCTGTCTTTCGGCTCATCACCAGAGACCATCCAGACAGAAAGCTATTTGTTTTGTTGTCTTTTGTTTATATGTATATATATATATAATTCTTTTTGGATTTACAAAAGTAGAACACAAGTTCTACTTTTGCAGATCCAAAAAGAATTTTTCTGCAACTTATTTAATTTTGCCTTATTGGAATGCTTCATTTCTTTTATTTAGAAGTATGATTACATCAAATGATATATTGATGCAAAATGTACACTTTCATATAAATATGATTTGCATCCAATTCTAAGGGATCAGTTTCCACTATTCCATTTCCTAACTTTATAATCAACAGATTGCCTAGAACATTTTCTTAACCCTCATTGTTGGTAGTACCTTTTTGAACCTGTATGGTAATGTGTAACTCTTAACCAGGAGTTAAAGAGTTACACATTTAAAACAGTAGAATTGCAATTATAAAAAGTACCTAACTCAGCATTGTGGGGGAAACTAAGTAGACTGTCCTTGTGAGTCCATGGGAATATTTCAGAATGGTTCTTTTCATGTTTACTTGGAAGTAAATCTCAGTAGGTTCAGTGAAATTTCTGAATTAGTGAATATATGACAGCACTCTTAATAATTAGATAGCCTTAAGTTCAGAGTATTATGAAGTTAATATTCATTAGTATGTATGAGTTTTTCTTTTCTTTTTACTATCTGTGTTCTGGTATTTTATGTATGATATATTAACTCAAAGGAATGTAATAGGTAAATTTTATTGAGATTGTTTATGTTACCCTAGATCAATCTTTCTCAACATTGGCAATGTTAAGACATGTGGATTTCAACTTGTAGAATTCCCCAGCCAGCTCAACAAGATTGAAAACACTGTCCTTAATCTACATAATATGGAGACATTTTATTGTTGATTATCTTAGAACTACCATATTTTGGTTACAAAAATCTGGATGACCACAAAATGGCAGCAAACAGATACAGAAAATGCTTTCAGATGCTTTCTGGAGGGCAGAAAAATACTTTAAGATGTTTTTGTATTGTTTTGCTACATTGTCCAAGATATTTGCATCCTATAAATGATAGCACTCTGAACTGTTAACAACATGAACTGTTGTTAAAGGAAAGAGGTCTTGGTAGGACTCTTGCAGGAAGACAGGATTCTAGTAGATGTTTCTTGTAAAAGAAACAATACATTTTATGGTGTCTAAAACATCCATCATGATGTTAGATTTGGCCACCAAATGCCATTTTTAAGCAATGGACATTATTGGTTCATTTTAACATCCAACAATACATTTCAGAGTTGTCAATTATCATTAAGGTAAAAGTTCAGGGCTACAAACAACTGCGGGATAGGATAGGATGGGATAGGATTCTTTATTGGGCAAGTGTGATAGGCAGGAATACCATTTCATACCATACAATTTCAGACAAATGGTTGTTCAATCTCTTCTTAAAACTTCCAGTATTGGAGCATTCACAACTTCTGGAGGCAATTTGTTTCACTGATCAATTGTTCTCACTATCAGGAAATTTATCCTTAGTTCTAGAGTCTCAACATCAATCAATCAATCAGATGAAACTTTACTATTGGATCACTATGCTGAGCAAAGATTCATTCTTGTGCCACACTTGAAGACATGAGAGTAGCCTTATCAAGAATTGGCAGAACTTGTTTCCTTTCAGGTGTAGTTTATTAAAATAAACATTTTTGTTCTCCAAATGCCTCTAATTTGATACATCTTTTCTCTATTTGTTCTTTGGTTGTTTTACATTACCTAGATGTTAATGAGCAATCTCTTAGAAGTGTCTGAGACTGGCAACAGAATGATGATGGAGAATAAAATAGATGACTGTTCAATTTGTTTTAAGTTTAAAATTCTGCAAATGAAGACTACATTCAAGGACACTGAACTCTTTTTCCTTTCACAGTCATGCACAAGGATTACTTTTTGGAGCCATGAGGGGAAAAAAACCCCCATTTCATCTGAAAATCCATTTATCTGCATAATTACTGATGGTACATTAAGTCCTGAGCTTTTATTACTTGGCTGTTCCAGGGCTTTCACGTCTAATGCTTACCTCTTCTGAATTAGATCACACCAAATTGAACTAATATCTATTCTCCTATTTTTAGCAATGTAAAAAAAAGTAAAATACAGTTCTAATTTTAAAAATAAAGGCAAGATGCAAAATGGCAAGAGAGAACTTTGGACTCTTCCATTGGTTATTCAAGTCTAGCATTAACTATGACAGAACAATCTGCTCCTGTATTAACTAAGGTAGAGCTTTTATTTACTTTTAGAATTCCTCCAAAGTTTCAGGATTACTGAGGATTATCCAGAACGACACTACTGATAATAGAAAAGAATTACTAGTTTGCACTTTTCTTCATCATCTTCTGACAATTCTCTCAATTTTCTTAAAACTGCATGGAGGGGAAGCTGATCCTGCTTTAGATCCTCAGAGATTTGACTGTAGTTCTGAAGAGAGCCTGTGTGAATTGCTCAGTATCCAAAGTTTAAAAAAATAAAGTGCTTAACCAAGTAAATATATTCAAAAGCTATAAAAAGCAGAACTACAGATAGAATCTTTAAGCGTGTTCAACCTTTGGATATTAAGACTTATGGACTTCAACTCCCAGAATTCCATGGCTGGCTGAGGAATTCTGGGAGTTGAAGGTCACAAGTCATAAAGTTGCCAGGGTTGGACACCCCTTGTTTAGATTTTAAAAGTCTTAGGCCTTTACACAAGATGGAAACCCAGTCACAAAGACTTTTAAATTCAAAAGGAGCAAGGAGTGAATGTATACCCTTATTACACCAACATTCAGCAATAATGAAAAAGCTAGAGATGCCATCAGGACACTGAAATATTTCTCTCTTTTTTTTTAAAAAAAAAAAAGATGCATATATATTTGTTTTAGAGAAGACAACAATTAAGACTGAGGGCACTGTGGTGACTTTTGGCAAATCAGGTCTGTTTTCCAAATTATCATTTGGAACTTTTGAAACTGCTTAATTATTTTGAGAGATTGCAATATTGAGCAAGACAGATTTAGTTTATTTTCAAGATGCAACAAAGGTTGGGTATTTTTCCAAGGAAGATTGTTGTAAGGGCAGCAGCAAAACACAACTGGGCTGGGTTAATTAACCATAATGTTGCAAAACAATCCAACCATTTTCTTCAGAAAGAGATTTGTCAAAAATTTGCTTGGTAGGTTTCAACATGCCATCTACAATAAAAACATTTATTTTGACAGGAAAGACAAGAGAAGAGATTACTTTCCTGACTTCCAATTATTTATTGGGTTAGCTAGGGCTTTGCCCAAAGAGCACACGAAAAATGGCAGGCAAGCTAATGGCAAGGCAAGCTACTGTATATAAACAGGAAGCAAACCCCACACTCACTAGCATTGATGGTGTTACCTGGGTAATGAAACAACTGCAAGCAAACAACCAAGCTCAGATAGCACTAAGCACTCCACAAAATAAATATTCGCCACAATCATGCATTAATTCCTTTCCTTCACAGTTTACAGGAGTATGGAGCCATGGCTACAAGGTGTAATTGCTGTTATAGTCTTTTTGGTTTTGGCAATGATTGCCTTTATCATCACCAAATTATGGTGCCAGGATGAAAAGTAAGTGCTGATTTTTCTTTCTCTTATCACAATAGGTGGCATTTCACTTGGTTTTATTCCATGTAAGTCTGTTTGGTCACAAGATCTGTGATTGGATTCCTCATTTCCTAAAGTAAAATGGCTGCAGATGCCATTAAACTGAAGTGAAAGTATTAAAGGAATAAAGTCCCAATGGTGCTTTTTCCAAAAGACAACTGGACTGTCATGTTTTTTTTCTCTTTGAAAATGTTTTGCTCTTCATCTCAGAAACTTCTTCATCTTTTTCTTGGATGAGAAGTGAAAAGTTTTCAAAGGGAAAAAACCAAGAAAGTCCAGTTGCTTTTTTTAAAAAACACCTTTGGAACAACCATAGCCTTGATGATTGAGAATCTCTTGTAACATGAATAAAAGATTAAAGATCTCCTTTAGAGTTTTCTCAAAGCCTTTAATCCTCAACCTTACCTTTATATTACTCTGCAGGAAATTAAAAAAAAAAAAGCTGATTTCTCAATATTTTATCCTGTGTGATTGAAATTAGAAAAAAATCCTAATTATTTAAGAATAATCTGGTTCCATGGCCTGGGCTGAATTCCTTTCTTCTTTCTCATAGTTTCCTCCTAATAGAGAGGGAGATTTCCCAGTGCCTGATTTAGCTATGGCTACAAGATCTGAGTACAAAAAATCCAAATGGATTTGTTATCACTTGTTGATAAAAACTTAAGATTTTATATATTTATAGTAGTTGTTTGGAATTTTGCTATCCAAATCTGGTACAGTTAGAATGTTGTCCTTACAGAATTGGGTTATGCAACTGAGCCCTTTCTTCTAGCAATCAGATATATACAAATTGCATTCCAAACCTTGTGGCGACATGTCCTACCAGTCAATAACTACTTCAGCTTCAACTACAGCAATACAAGAGCACACAACAGATACAAACTCAATGTAAGCCACTTCAAACTTGATTGCAGAAAGTATGACTTCAGCAACAGAGTGGTCAATGCCTGGAATGCACTACCTGACTCTGTTGTTACATTCTCTAATCCCCATTCATTTAACCTCAAACTATCCACTATTGACCTCACCCCATTTCTAAGAAGTCTGTAAGGGGTGTGCATAAGTGCACCATCATGCCTACTGTTCCTGTCCTATTGTCCCCATTTATTCGTACCTATTTCCTATATTCTTACTCATTATTATACTAATACCTATTATCTTGTAAGCGATTAAATAAATAAATAAAAATGATGGCTTCACATACAAAATGTAATATTTATATATGCTGATTAACAAATTAATTAACACAGAAGATTTGAAGTGGACACTGCCTTAGCAAATGTTGGCTTTTTTAATTTTAACCCAGGATGTCCCATATTTATTAGACAGAATGGTGGGCTAACTACAGCAAACTCTTTAGCATATCTTACAGAAAAAAAATCTCTCTTGATCCAGACAGTTAAAACAATCATGAAAAATGTATGTATGATATTATATACTTCATGAAATTTGTAACTTCTGTAACCATTGGTCCATGGCGGGAATCAAAATGCCCTTTCATTTTTGCGTGTACAGTAGTCTTGCTGTTGTCAACATATATAAGATCAGAGTTATGATTTTTTTTCCTCCAAGTCTTTTTCCATGCTTTTTTGTGTCATTATGCTCCTTCTAATTGCTTCTGCAGGGATTCCATAAAAACAGGTAAACAAGCCTCCTTCATGAATGGCAATACTAATGAGTCCATGTTTTCTAATGGAATGGAAGGAAGATATTCAGCAACTGCAGCAAACTTCAGGTTAGGGTTGTTTTCTAAACTATTAAAAAGTATAACTAACAGCACTGTTCCAGAAATACCTGCAGAAGTAAATCCCATTGTGTTCAATGGGGCTTATTCTAAAGAAAGTGAATGCAGATAGTCAGCCAACTTCTGAAAACAAAGTGCTTTTTTGATTTGGTTGTGACAACTTATCCTTAATTTATCATTTTCTCTTTGTTTTACTGCCAGTTAATTATATATCATAACAGGGTCTGACAATGTGATCAATAATAACCGATAAATGAAAAGTCTCACTTTTTTAGCTTAATTGTTTCTCTTAATTTGGCTATGTGTTTAACCAGCAATCCTAAAATGCTTCACTTCTGAAATCTATAGGAAGAAGAATTTGATTTATGGATATTTTAAGCATCTAGGATCATTTGGGAACATCAAAGCATCATTCAGATAAACATTTGTCTAAAATGATATAGGGGTTCCTCAAGGGTGGGATTCAAATTTCTTAACAGAAATTCTGTTAAGGTTCTTAACAGGTTCTGTGGGTGTGGCTTCATGGTCATGTGACTGGGTGGGTGTGGCTTGTATGTAACTATTATAAATATTTATATAAATATTGAATTTTTTATTTTAAAAAAGAGCAACTTTTACCCAAAAGCAGGCATAGCAGGAAGCAGATTGAGTTGAGCTCACAGAATCACAGATTCACTTAGAGATCTATCTATCTGCAATCTGCTAGCTGAGTCTGCACTGAAAAATAGAAGCTTCAGTCCTAAGGAAGGTTCAGCTCTGCTTTTAGACTAACAAAAAAGCAAGAAATTCAACAATTTCCTGCTTTCTAGCTAATCTAAATCTGTTGGCACAGCAGAATAGCTGATGGTTGGGGGGGAAGGAAAAATAGCAACTTACCAAACACAGGCAAGTATGATGGCACACATGCCAGGTAAGGAGTGAGTGGGTGGGGAGGGGAGGGGCCAGCCAATGGTGCAATTTGCCGGTTCTCCGAACTGGGCAGAACCATAACAACTGGTTGTATAGAACCGGTCCAACCAGGTAGAATCCCACCCTTGGTTTCCTACTTGAGCAAGGGATTGGACTAGAAGATTTCTAAGGTCCTTTCCAATCCTGTTATTTTGTTATTTAGAACATGGAGTTGGTGTTTTTCCAAGGCAACAATTCTACTAGGTTAACCATGTACAGGCGAGGTAGTCCAGATACAACCAGGAATACTAACCCTCATTGAAACAATGCATTAACAGACTCTTGCAAGACTGAAAGTGTTTCTCCTTGTCTTTCATGGTCCAGAAAACTAGAGATGGTCCCTTGTGAAATCCTTCCCATGCCCTCCTTCCATCTATGGGCTGAGTTTCTGGCTTTCTCCACTGCCTCCCACGGTTATTCCCATATATTATTATATCAGAAAGAACAAGTGGTTGTATCAGTGACTAAAAAGAAAGCATACATTTTTCAGGATAGTGGATTACGGGCATTTGTCACCCATCCCCAAGACTGCAAATACCAATTCTGTTTTTCTTCCACCCAATCACTGCTCTTTCAAGAAAGGGAGAGATCATATGACTAGGCTGTTGTGGTCGACCAGTAGCCTGCGGAGACGGCAGCAGAATCAGACAGTGGGGAAGAACATGGGCCAGTCCGGGAGTCTGGGGAGGACTAGGACAGGGGTCCTGTGTCCAATACAGAGACGAGGCTAGGGCCATCTGGGAGTTATGTGCTGACTCCAGAGCCTCCAGAATCTGATACAGTGAGGCAGAGGAATAAGGGAAGCCTGTTCCCAGTGTGCATGTGCACAGAGCTGCCAGAAGGCAAGATCAGTTAAGACAAAAAGGATGACTTGGGAGTAAGGCTTGGAGGTGATTACCCCTCCCACAAGATGTAAAGGAAGTGCAAAGGGACAGGAACCTTTGCAGGAAGCAACTTTGTTCGCTCTGGTTGATTTGGAACCTGAAAACTTTGTGGTGAATTTGTGCTCCATTTAGTTTTGAAAGATTAATTGGTACTTTAGTCGTTGACAGCACTTCAAAAAAGATAAAGGTGTGTTCTTATCAGACTTCTCCTGAAGAACTTTGGCAGACTTCCATGGGACTATTTATAACTGGTTGAGACTGATTATGGATTGTGAATGACAATAATTCACAGCCATTGAACTAAAATAAAAGGGTTATGATTTAATGTGTGTTTGTTGGTGTCTCAGGAAGCCTTGGTCAGAACAGAAGACACTACCATGAATATCAATGCAACTATCTCTCAAATTGGGAGAAGAAATTGGAGGGAGATCTATGCATGGCATCCTTGAACATAGGATGAGTGCCAATATAATAAGTAAATAATACATATTTTTTTCTATTACTTCAGGTATGAAGAAAACCCTCATGTATATGAAAACAAAGTTGAGTTTGAATGTGACATCATGACTGGACATCATACTGAAAGTCACGTAAATGATGGGTTTCAGTGTGGCACCATGACTGAATGTCACACCGAAAGTTGTACATCTGTTACCACAGATATGTAACATCATTTTGTTATTTATTCTTATATTTTAAAACCTCCCTATAATATAGATTCCTTACAAAAGTCGCCTTTATAACAGATAATCACTGTTGGAAGGGACCTTGTAGGTTTTCTAGTCCAAATTCATTCAAAGGCCAACTATGTAGGGAAGGCATATTAACATTTTTGCAGTGGATTTATTTGTCTAAGTTCTGCACATGTCGGACAGGTAGAATTGATTGGCACATAGTATTCCCTAATATGTTTTTTCCACCAAAGGGAACTCACTAACCTATTTTATTCTGTTTTACTTTCCTTGTTGCATAACTTTGTACATAATCTTTGCAAGCTTGGTGCTACAGATTGTCCATAAACTTACTTTCAGGCCTTCTGCAATTCAGTGTTATGTTCCTGTTCATTACCAGGGAATTTCTTGGTTGAAAATTATTTTTCTTCAGGATAAAAGGGGGCGTGCATAAGCACACCAATGTACCTACCGTCCCTGTCCTATTATTTCTTTTATTTTTTATATATATTTTTATTTTTCTTATATGTATCCATGTATTCATAACTACTTATACCTATTATCTTGTAGGCAATTGACAAACCAACCAATCAAACAAACAAATAAATAAAAGATTCCCCCCACCCCCCACAAACCCCCTATAGAACACATGGATAGTGTTGTTAATAAAGGTGAAGGCATGGTGGTAGACTTCCACCAACTGCTTCCATTTTGTTTTTCTTATTCTTGTTATAAAATCACCATAAAAACATACCTTTTTTGGATGAGGCTGGAATGATTTCTGTTTAAAATTTTTGTACATGAATTTTCAGTTTTCCTTTTCTTATCTGCATTAAACAAATTAAAAATTCATTATCTATTAGCATATGTAATTGGTTGTTACTTTTCTAATAAAATTTGTGAATTAAAAAAGGTGCTATCAGACTCCTGATTTTTTTCCGCTACCATAGACTAACAGGGTTCTTCTACAAAATTAACTTTTCAGAATTCTTGGAGAATCTCAACAAATGTGTGGGTATGATTATCGGTGGTATATTCGATGGTGGACTGAAACAAGACAATGTTTTTGATTACCACTTCCACAGTCCTTTGCCATAGGTCATAGGAGTTGAAATGATTAGAATGCAATATTGCAGGCTAACTCTGCTCACATCCTGGAGTTTGAACCTGATGGGCTCAAGGTTGACTCAGCCTTCCATTCTTCTGAGCTCAGTAAAATGAGGGCCCTCATTGTAAAATGAGGGAGCAATATGTTGACTCTGTAAAATGCTTAGGAAGGGCTGTAAAGCACTATAAAGTGGTATATAAGTCTAAGTGCTATTGTTATTATTAACTGACCAGAAAGTGCTGAAAAGCATTAGGGGGCTGTATATACTGCAAGTCTAAGTGCTAATGCTAGTGATACAATTTGAAGCCCAATGATACCTAGACACAGGGGTGGGCTGCTAATGGTTCTCCCCAGTTCAAGTGAACCAGTAGCTAATTTTATCATTTTTAATTACTGGTTCTGTGAACTGTTAAACCCCACCCCTGGCTAGTCCCGCCAATCCCTACACGCCCCTCCCAGGTGTCCCCATGCGGCCTGCTTTGGATGTCATGTAAGTACAGAGTCTGCGCGGAAGGTCAAAAAATGGGCCTGCCAGAGGCTCTGGAAGGCCAGAAAATTTCTGGCCTCCAGAGGGCCTCCAGACCCCAGGGAGGCTGTTTTATGCCCTCCTGGAGGCTTGAGGAAAGCCTACAGAGCCTGGGGATGGTGAAAACGTCCCCACCCCCTTCCACCATGGTACAGGAGGCTGACTAGGCCACACCCACCATGGCCACGCCCACCCAGCAACCAGGCAGAGAACTGATTGCTGAAATTTTTGAAGCCCACCCCTGCCTGGACAGTATCAGGTTATCAATCCCTGACAGCATCAACAGTAGAGATCTTCAAATTTCTAGGTTCTATTATATCACATGACCTAAAATGGGCACCTAACACCAAAAAGTCATCAAAAAAGCACAACAAAGAATGTTCTTTCTGCACCAACTCAGAAAGCTCAAACTGCCCAAGGAGCTGCTGATTCAGTTCTACAGAGGAATTATTGAGTCTATCATCTGCACCTCTATAACTGTCTGGTTTGGTTCTGCAACCCAACAGGATAGACACAGACTTCAGAGGATAATTAGGACTGCAGAAAAAACAATTACTATCAACCTCACTTCCATTGAGTATACTGCACGAGTCAAAAAGAGGGCTGTGAAAATATTTAC